>CAJQUW010004580.1:0-600000 GCA_907163375.1 Prostheceraeus crozeri | reverse complement strand
AAAGAATTCTGGGTGTGCTCATCAGCTTCTGGTCTCCTACTGAGCAACAGATTGTAGTTGAACATCTCGCGGCCATCGAACTTACTACAGTAAATTCTGAGACTGTACGAGGCGCTAGTTGCATTGTTTGAGAAATATGGCATCCCTTGGTCGAATTTGCTCGCTATTATGATGGATTCTTGTTCCGTAATGCGTGGGACGAAATCAGGACTAGAAACATTGATCAGAAGACGAAAAGCACCGCATCTGTTAGATATTGATGGAGATTCTTGTCACCACATTCACAACGCTGTAAAGATATTGTGTAAACCTTGCTTGTGTAAAATATTGTGTAAACCTTGCGTAAACCAAAATGGTCGTAGAAAAATTATTGACTGATGTTTACAATGATCATTGCTGGTCAGTAGACTTGCGAGACATACTATCAAAAGTGTGTGACATTTTGTCCGTCAGATTTACCAGACCTGAAAATTATGTTATGCGTTGATACAGTTCGCTTGTGGAATGCATACGTTTTGTGCTACTATGCTTTTCTTAACCAAGAAGAATCGAATATTTTCAGAGACCTCATTTCAGACGTATTGGACAAAAGAGACCTCTCAGATGATGCTATTCAATTACTTGAACCATTATGGAAGCAGCTGAAAAGGGAAAAGAAAGAAAGAAACGAATCTGTGACAAGATATTTACGAACAATAGGAGTACACTTTTGATAATCAACTTCTATGTTTCAATCATGCCTCTGCTGAAGTCGTACGTTGTTCTTTTCCAGTCAGTCGATCCGATGATACATAAGCTTCATGATAATCAGGAGATAGCTTTTCGAGATTTCCTATCTTGTTTTGTAAAGCCTTCGTATTTGTTTGATTGTCCAGTGAACCAGCTACAAGTTTGAACCTGATGTCCTACTGAAGCATCCTTTCATTGGAGATGTAGCTCAAAAAATCATCCATGCGATGGGATCAAAACATCCTGTTGTAATAGATTTCCAACAGAATGTCATAGCGAGCTATGAAAGTTGTGCTTCCTATCTTCAAAGCAAACTACCACTTTCCAGTACCACATTGAGAACACTATCTTGCCTGGATCCTCTCATCAGGGGAAATAACGTGCTGCTGAATTATCTGACCAAACTGAAAGTCCTGGTGCATCAGCTGTTGACCGAAGAAAAATCCTCAAGCTTGACACTAGAGATACACAGGTAAGTGTATTGATTTGTAAACAACGATTTCCATTATTCATACACGCAACCTATAGCAACTTGAGCCGAACTGATGAATTCCCATATTGGAATATCAGACACTACATGATATCCCAGACCTATCATTAACTGTCATTTAGTACGGTATAATAACGAATAGATGTACTGATAGATAATGGTTTTGGAATTATTCTTAATATCGCATTGTGACTGCAACGCCCCAACACTTCTAATCCGAATGCTTTTCCGCGGATGAGTTGATGTTCTGGATAAGGCAGACTAAGGAGACAAGGCTATATTAGCACGACCGGTAAGACGGCGTAGGCCAAGACGGGGGGGGTATACGTGTATGTAGAATATAATTTTTATGTGTATATTAGCATATGGAGTGAAAAATACACATGTTAATTCATAGAATTCGAGAAATCATCTAGACAAAGCTCGCGAAGATATTCTTCTCAAAGTTGCATAATCGAATATGTACAATGTACATGTATGTTTTCGCAGTTTCATGCTGGTCGACCTACATTAGGAGTAGCAGTAGTAAAACTGAAATTCATTCAGTGACAAAAAAGGATTCAGAATGATGTTGGTTTCTTGATGTGATATTTGCGTATTCTCCTATCCGGATGTCGACATTTCAAAAGATCAAAATGTCAATTTCTCGCATTTGATAATGATGCCTTGGTATCCTGAGAAATTGTTTTTTTTTTTAATTTGATATACAAGTATGTTGGTTCCTTTCCTATTTCCACTCACTCAGATAATGTTTTGTAATTTCAGATATGCCAGCTGTACAAGCTTGCCCGATTTCGATGATGAATCCAGAATTGATAAGTGGTGGAACGAAGTTCGCAATCTTGGTGAATTTCCTGTATTGTCAGAGGTAGCCTTGGCATTGTTATCCATTTTCCACGGTCCTCAGATAGAATCTTCATTCAATGTGATGGGAGATATCCTGCATGCCAAGTCTTCGAACACAGGAGTGGATACATACGAATCCTACCAAGTTGTTAAGTATCATCTCCGAACATCGAAAAAAACAGGGATTACCGGTACTCTTTGGGCAAGGGAAGACGCCAGAAGGACACCAGTCAATGCAAGCTTGTGCCGTAACATAAAGATGTCCAGTAGTGTCTACAGGAAGCAAACCCGTGGACTCAAAACCAACACTTTGTTAAAATCTAAGACGCAAGAAAAGGCCGACTTCGCTCTTGCAGCAAAGAGAAATCGCAAAGATTTCATCATCAAAAAATATCAAAACTTGATGAAAGCAAGGAAATTGGCAAGATCATTTAGGAAGTGAAATCTAGATCCAAAAAATACGATACTTACTTAATAGTACGCTATTCACATTACACGAATTCTTCGTGAAAGTTTGAGTTACTGCTTTCGCTGTAATTTCGAGGAAAGAACATGTCTAACGAACCATAACCCGACCTGAACCATCATTAACTTTGTTAATCAGCATTTGATGAGGACCTGATAAATAATAGATATTCTATACAATTTTTATTATAATGCGAATTTTTATAGAATGCGAATGCATATGATTTAACTGGGTATGCACATTGCAAATTTAATGAAATATCTTCAATGGTAATCTGAATAACCGAAAGTCTTTTCAGTGTGGTTCCATAACATGTTGACATGGTCATGATATTCAAATGTCCAATGACAAAGATCAACGTTGGCAAAGATGATGATTTGTTCTGTCCAATAGAATGGGCTCAGTGACAGTCATTTCTTGTACGTAAAATTGTTTTTAAGGAATTATCGTTTCTAAGAGTTTCACTTAGCTGGATCCTAGCATTACTTTGTTTTCTCATTTTATTCATTATGTACCGTAAAACGGAGTAACTTGAAACACGCGCGGTAACTTGAAGAACTTCGATTAATCAACAGATATCGATTATATTCAGAGGTGCATTGCACTAAGATTGTATTAGAACGTTCACCTGATAACATACGGACGCACGCGCGCTCACGCAGTCTCTCTCTCTGTCTTGAGTGACGCTCAACCACAGTTACCGGTAGTTCATTCATCGATCGCACCACACCGTTGTCAGACGACATTTTGGTTATCATGCCCCGTGAATACGTGAAAGGCAACAACAAGAGACCCTATCAAACGTACGACGCGAATGATTTAGAGGCTGCTTTGAAAGAAGTGGGTGAAGGTACATCTCTCAGAGAAGCAAGTGCAGAATATGGCATCAGTCCCGCGACACTGAGTCGCAAATCACGTGGTTTGCATGACAAGAAACCTGGTGCTTCTCCTGTTCTCACCGATGCCGAGGAAGAGACCATAGCGAGTACAGTGCAGCAGGTGACCGCATGGGGTTATGGGTTTTCCAAGAGTGACTTTCGCCTTCTCATCAAGTCTTACTTGGATTCGAATCATCGCAGTGTCTCCCGTTTCAAGAGCAACTTACCTGTAATCGAGTTCGTTAACAGTTTCTGTCGAAGGAGAAACTTTACAATGAGAAAACCTGGTAACATCAAAGTTGCAAGAGCTTCAATTTCATCAGATGATATCACAGGATTCTTTGACAACCTTGCAACGGCTGGTGACATCGCCCCAGAAAACATGTTTAACTTCGACGAGACTTGTGTTGCAGACGATCCTGGTGCGGCAAAGGTGCTTGTGCAAAGAGGAACACGTAGAGTGGAGTTGGTGAAAGAACACTCGAAGACCAATATTTCGATAATGGCATGTGGCTCTGCGACTGGTGAACTTCTTCCGCCGATGGTTTGCTACAAAGCCCAGAATCTTTATGAACGATGGACTCGAGGAGGTCCCTCTGGTGCTGTGTATGCAGTGACTAAGTCCGGCTGGTTTGAGATGAAGACCTTCGAAACGTGGTTTGTGGATGTCTTCCTTGCTACTGTCCGCAACAGACTTGGCAGAAAGCTGCTGGTTGGTGACAATTTGGCAAGCCACTTTTCCCCAAAGGTGATGCAGCTAGCGAAAGAACATGACATCTATTTTACTGCTCTGCCACCAAACGCCACGCATATTCTCCAACCTTTGGACGTCTCGGTCTTCCACCCAATGAAGTTGGTGTGGAAGGAAATCCTGGACAATTTTCGAAAGGAATCGAGAAACAGGGGATCATTCCCAAAGGAACATTTTCCCATCATGCTTTCGGAATTATGGCACAAGATGAAGCTCAAAAATGTTGCTAGCAACTTGATCTCCGGTTTCCGCTGCACGGGCCTTCATCCTTTGAACGCAGCCGAGCCATTGAAGCGTCTTCCCGGAGGAGCAGATTTGGCAAGAGAGGGAGAAGATTGGGAGAAGAAAGTTGGACAATGTTCTCGTCGATTTGCTAAAGAAGAACAGAGGTCAAGGAGACAAACAAGAAAAGAAGAAAAGGGGACCGAAGATTCTCCCCGACCTAGATTTGGCCTCTGAGACTGAAGTTGCTGGACCTTCAGGAATGTGCGCATCTGCTGGACCACCCCTATCTACTGGCAGTCGAGGAGATGCCGAGCTGTAGTGAGTGAGGACGATGAATCCGACGAGGACAGCGACGAAGAAAATTACTGCTTCTCCTGCCATTGTGATTATGAGACCTATGCCGGGCCTGATTGGCTGCAGTGTTCTCGGTGCCATAATTGGATATGTGGCAAGAGTAACAAGAGGTCAAGAGATATTCATTTTCAATGTGAAGAGTGCCGTAAGTGATTTTTCAAGTTAACCTTACTCTTTCCATGTGTTTTCATTCCATAATCAGTGTTATTTCATTGAAGAATAGTAGTGTTTCAAGTTACCCCCTATTATCAAAAAATATATCTTTTGTTTAAACTCAGCTTAAGTTTTCATTTGCAAATGTTTTTAAATGGTGAATAGTCTATTTTGTTGATATTGCATAACATGCGGTTCATGAGTAGTCTCTTGATGCTGGGTGAATAACTTCTAATATTTTTTTCAACAAATACTAAAATAACTGTTTCAAGTTACCCCGTTTTACGGTACTGTAGGCCTTTTGTATGGACCGATACTAGCGAATCGGATGATCTCGTTCGTATGAAGAGTTTTACATCACGACCTCATGACGCAATTTTTATTTACGCACAAACCGATGCCGTTGCAAAATTGACTTGCTTGCTACGTGTATAAGGAACATTTGGTTTCGAGGAAAGTTTACTATCCATCCTTTGCTTTGTTTTTTATTTTGTGAGTATTTCTTAGAAACTTGTTAGCATAGTAATTGAAGCTTTACACAGTTTGTGTCATCAAACATAGTTTTTTAAACCGATCACTGTATACATTCACTGTATCACGTCTGTCCGTATCATGTAGATGTTTCCCTATTGTTCTGACAATATTGTTTTCAAAGTTGATTCTGTTAATTATGAAATAAACCATTTTAACATTTCTGTACTTTTAAAACAATCAGACCCATGTATAGTTCATGATATCCGCCAGTAAGCGATGAAGTATACCGGTATTTGTATGAGTGCTATATAAGAAATCTGAAATCAATCGCATATTTGAATGATTAGATTATTTGAATCAATTCCGTAAATTGCACAATTTCAGTGGGACGAATAGTTTTCTCAACTGTATGTATTAAGAGAAAACAACTCGTTACACTGAAATTGTGGTTATTTGCGCATGTGGCACCTTCCTTGCAAATATGACTATTGTATTATTGTGATTGATTCACTGCAAGGTTTTGATCATAGGATTTGTCAGATGGGTTTCACTTTCACCCACATTTATACACGTAGGCCTATAGACTAGTTCATGGGCTACTTAGTGCTTTGTTTTTGTTTGTGTTCCTTCATTTTTTGTTTATTACATAATTGTACCAGGCAATATGTGAATGTCCCAAATTGATGGTTCTACTATTAATATAGCAATGACTTACTATTGGCCCCCCTCGAAAATTGGTTTCCTGATTTTTTTTGTCTGGTCAATCACATCCCTAAGTAATGCATGTGTATGTAATATGTTCTAATGTATGAGCTTTAATGAGAAGTAAATTATCAAGATGTATTAACAAGATACTGACACCAAGCCGCTTTCTTTTCATGTCTACGAGTGGGCGATTCGATGAAGATGGGCGATTGACAATGAAGATCAAGGAAGAAGAGCAAGCTAGGAAAGAAAGACGGTGGCGTTTCATGAGAGGGCTCTCACGGC
The DNA here is from genome assembly GCA_907163375.1 of Prostheceraeus crozeri. NCBI lineage: Eukaryota > Metazoa > Platyhelminthes > Polycladida > Euryleptidae > Prostheceraeus > Prostheceraeus crozeri. Next base: position 593,644 of record CAJQUW010004580.1, on the reverse strand, counting down.
AGCTGTCCGCGCGGAAGTCCCGACCCCCTGTTTCCCAAGAAGATCGGGTTTTAAGGAAGGTCGCCCCAGTCGGCAGTTGTCCTACCATGTGTGGCATTTAGGGTATCAATGCATAATTTTCAAGTATAATGTGACACCCAAGTTACACGATGCTAGGATGATAGAAGATCGATGGATATTAAGAAGACTATGGTGTGAACATCAATGACAAGAGACTGATAAAGAGGTATGATGTAACGTTTTTAGCAATCTATGAGAAAGTATTTTCTTGTAATGTACAGAAGTTAGAACGTAAGGAGAGTTGGCTGTGGCGGTTTGAAAATGAAATCATTGAGTTGGCAACATCGTTGAATTTTGAAGTTGAGGCATCGTGTCCGCAGGCACTCGTTAAAAGAAAGAAGCGAAGTTACGATAACAATTATTCTCATGCATTTCTTTATTAAACATTAACTTGATCCACATAAATAACTAACGTTGCCTGAATCGATTATAGTTATCTATGCTTCATTCCAGCTATCTATTCTCTAGTTAAAATGATGTGCATCCATGGAATCGCATTGCTTTAGCTCTCTAGAGCCTCCTCAAAACTCCTCAAATCTTCTCAAATTTCATCTAAAAGGCGCGGCCACCCTATATTTGTTTCAATAACTTACACCAGAGGGTTGATACGTAAAATAGAATGCTCCTTCCTAGTACATCTTCATATTCCCTCACAGATTTTGACTTCACTGACTTTTGTAATCCCTGGTGATGATCAAGAGTAGTGAATTTGCCCTAATTCCAAGGGCATTACTTAAGTGTGTTAATTTGAAGATACAAGCTCAGGAGTTCTACAAGGCGAAACGCTTGCGCCATTCCTTTTCGTGCTTCTAGTGGGACTGGGTGATACATGTGGCTATCCCAGACTACAGCAAGGGCTTCGTACTTGCGCGTCGAATTGGTAGTAGAGTGCCGGAACAGAGAATCTCTGTACTTGGATACGCTGACGACCTGGCAATCGTCTCGTCCACTCCTGTGGGTGCGCAGGAGATGCTCAACACCTTAATGATGACAGCCTCAGGGTTACTACAGGTCCTGGAAAGCCTGGAAAAGTCCTGGAAAACGAAACCGGCACCTGGAAATCCTGGAAATAGCCTGGAAAAAGCTTATTTGTAGCCAAGCATATATGATCTGTGACAACGATCTCACTTGTAAAAATGCATGTTGATTGAAAAACAAATTGTGTGGCTTTGAAAAGAATGTTACTAGTCTGATTTCCATGCGATATCAAAAATGTTTTGATGATTAGTCTTATACATCATTCCAAACTTGAAAAATGAAATGGATATCGAACTGTAATCCATCGAACATGAAAGTTCAAAGTTGCAAGACCAAATTAACGAACTGAACAACATGGCTGCTGCTTTAAAAGCAGCGAAATTGCAGCTTTAGTTCCTTTTTCTTGATTTTTAATTTTGAAATAGCATGCATTATCAACAGCCAATTTAGTTTACAATCAATTAATCCTTTCTCATTGGCTATCACATTGTAGGTGTCCTTGCATCTTAGTACATAATGAGGAAATATATATATATATAATCCCTTAGTTTCATGTCCGCTTTACATATCCACTAGGTTTTCTTTAGCCTGTTCATCTCGATTTTTACAAAACTTCAAAGTTATGAAGTCAAAACTTATGTAGATAAATGATGCCAAAATTGGGTGAAACCAGTAGTCAGCACATGCATCTACTCTGTTGCTCCAATCACCAAACTTCATGCATTCTGATCGATGAGTATGGCAACTTAAGTGGCAAATCAACTATGCGAAAGGGTTAATGATTTTCACACCCCAAAGTTTTTATACAGTTGTGGTCCTCGTCCTTGACATTTCTGATTGTTATATTCCCATGGTAAATGGGAGATACACTTGTTTCCATTTTTTGTTTTTGTCGCTAATGATAATAAGAAAATGTAACAATTGTTTCCAGTAATTTCATGCATATTTTTATTTACATTTATATGTACAAAACATTGTTCATGAGGATGATTTAACCTCACAAACAAAATATTTTTCATAATGCTGTTTTAGCATTTAAAAAGATTTTACGATAATTCTGGTTAAACAAAGTTTTGATATTTAGCAGCAGACTCGTTTTCCATGTTCTCATGTTAGATGTAACACACTAATATTTTGAGTGTATGGGATGTATGAATCGAATCCTATCGAGGAAACTTACGTGTGTTTAGTGATTCTGATCTTGTTAATCAAATAGCAAGCTTGTTAATCTAGGAGAGGGTGCCAATTCTGATCTGACGGACATCTTCGTGGCATATTCATTTCTAATAATTTCCAAAGCAGTTGCTAATGCGCTGCACATCCCTTTTCAGCATGATTTTTGTTTGATAGTTTACGTATTTATAGGGCTAGGATAATAATTTTTCCACATAAGTTGACGTTTCTCGTAAATTTCACGTATTTCGTTTTTGTTGCTGAAGCATCTGTAAGCTGCTTCAAACTATCAACCAACGTGAAAAATATCGCGATCGGAAATGATCTGGAAACAGTGCTAAGTTTCCTCAACTGAGTTTTGGAAATACCTTTAATTATGCAAAAAAGCGTTCCCTAGCAACCGTTGATAGACAAAAAAACAATTCGAACCAGCGTAGTCAAAATAGGGGGTAGCTGTCTCCCCGATATAAATCCGAGACCTAATCATGAATCCTGGAAATCCTGGAATTGTCCTGGAAAATGGTTTTCCAGTTTCTGTAGAAACCCTGCAGCCTATTATTATATCTATTATATATAGTAATAATATATATATATATATATATATATATATATATATATATATATATAATATATATATATAGAATAGAATTATATCTATTCTAAATAACATACAATTTGCCTAGAATTGCGATGAAATTTTTGCTGAACTTGCTCAAACGCCACGGAGCATCTGTGCCGAAAAAAATATATCAACTGAAGAAATAGTCCGGTCGATTTCAACCGGTCGTTTGCAAGGAAGATAAAACGGCATATTTCAGCGTAAAATCAAGTTTGATAGATCTGCTTGACAATGAAGATAAGTATAATAAAAATAAAGATAAGTTGTGAACTAGAAATGAAGATTAATATCGAAGGCCTACCGCTTCTCCATTCGTCAAATTTGAATGCTTTTTTTCCGTAATGAAACATTTACAACACCAGTCTTGCCAATAACATTGCTCTGTGGTACAGGAAAACAGAACAGGGATTCCTTCATTTCTGAGTTTGTCAATGAGATGGAGGAACTTTCATCCATTGGTTTCACATACAAGAACATACTTATCGGAATACGGAAGTGCACCTACATTTCAGACACACCGGCAAGGACGCATTTTTTGGGCACGAAAAGTCACACCGGATTTGATAGTTGCACATACTGTCAAACTCATGGAAGACATGTGAAGAATCGCGTAATATTCGATGAGATAGCACGTGATCGGTGAAATGAGAGTAATGCGGAGTTTAAAGAGTCGAATTAGATATCATTGTCACAATTAGTGAAAACATCATCATTACGATCTGACTATCCACCCGATCCCATACATTTTCTATATTTAGGTATCGTGCGAAAATTACCCCGATACTACTTTTTAAAAACTAAAGGTGTACGACTTCGGTGTCGATTATCCAGGAAACAAGTATTAGATGCCTCAAAAAAAGTTCAAATGCATCGAAAGTCTTTCCCTATTGAATTTCAGCGTAGACCAAGGTCATTTGAGGAACTTGAACATTTCAAAGCAACAGAATTTAGATCTTATTTATTATATTTCGTTCCTTTTGTTTTGATATCATTCAAAAAGAGCATTATGAGCATCTCTATCTTCTGCATTTTGCTACCACTGTGTTCCCTTCAAGCAAATTTGGTCATCTCCACGCTTGTGCTAGGGCTTTTATCAACATTTTTCTCGCTGATATGCCAAGTCTATATGGTGAGCAAAGTATGGCATATAACGTGCATTTACTATACCATCTACCAGAATTCATTTGTTCCCTGGAAAATTTCTCTGCTTTCGCATTCGAGTCATACCTCGGTCAGTTGAAAAGAAGACTAGACCAACGAATCAGATGTTCTCTTCTAGTGTCAATCAGATAATGATGCACCAGACATTTTCGTCATTCAGAAATAGTACAAGTAGTAGATTATTTCAGTGACAGATATCCAAATAATTTTTGTCTCCTTTAAGATCAAACAGTAGGAATGATTAAGGAAATGTCAGATTCATATGCTTCCGGTGTTAAGTTAGAATTTTTGAAGCCACTCTATAAGTCCCCTTATGAGTCAAACGCATTGGGGATGGGCATAGGTTTTTTCAAAGAGATGTAAATTTTCTAATGTGATCCTTCTTTCGAAGTGCATTGCATTCTAAACTGAAACTGATTTACACAGATTTATTACAGATTTGTATTTGTGTGAACGTGTATATAAACACATTTTTTGTTGCTATACGTATTTTAAGACTTGCAGACATTTCAGATTTGACCTTTGTCTGTCAGACCGCTATTATCACGTTTTTTTGTTTCGTGTAGTCGTTCGCACATTGAGATGGAATTCCTGTGCGTTTGCAGTTGCACTTGTGATTGGACGCATACGTGTGACGTGCCATCCGTCGACGTCTAATGAGAAAGTCTCCAGGAAAGTACAGAGGTCATACAAGTTCTGCCGATATCAGACAGAGTGATGAAATGTTTTCATACACAAAGAACGTTCTTTTGCTCATACATTAACACGATGTCACACAATTTTCAAATATCATTGACACAGCACAGCATCATACACCCTTAAATACGACAACCGGCGGTCGATTTTTAGTCTGCTTACATCGACGTCAAAAGTGCATATCTACATAACAACGTCGCAATGCCGAAAGAAAAGAAACCTGCTCGACTTCGTGCAACTGAGTACGCCAATGAATTTAGTTTTTATAGAGCGGACGGTCCTATCTTATTTTGCACGATACACGAACACAGGTTATGCAGCATATTACGACACAGAAGCACAAAGTTAAATGCTACTAGGAAATCCAACGGCAGTAATTCTTCTGTTCAACAACCGTTAGTACTACGAAATGATCGTTCGGAGTATTTTGCTGACTTAACTGAGGCCTTCACAGCGGCTAATATCCCATTGAATAAAATCAACGACGAAAACATCGCGAGATTTTTTAGAGAAGTACACGGGACGCAAATCACCGGATGAATCAACTCTTCGGAAGAACTATTTACCGAAAATCTAAGAGAAGAAGCAGCAGAAGTTGAAGGAGCGACTTTATAATCAAAAGGTTTGGATTTCTATCGACGAAACAACCGATACTGAAGTACGATATGTTGCCAATTGTATTATCGGTAATAACACGATCTATTGTATATCTATATGTATGCGAAGGCGACTAACTGAAGAAAACATTAAAATTCACTTATTTGTGCAGATGAATCTACTTTGATTTGTTTTGATTCATTATATAAACAGAGTCCGTTCAAAAACGATTGGGTTTTCTCTATTTTTGTCGAATATTTTATACGAATACTTAAGCAGTAAATCGAATATTTTTATCGAATATTTTAAGAAAATTAATGCATATTCTTTACATTTTAAGCGAATATAAATCCGAAGCTTAATTATGATCGTTTGAATGTACTGACTACTGTACAACTTCGAAATGTATTTTTAAACCTGTTTCATGATTGATATGTAGACATCGGTTTTATATTATTGTTTCCATGTATTCTGTGTTGGTTGATTAGGCTTACGCTGTCACCGGTACTGTAATCTTCAAGAAAACACCGTTTCAAGCATGCTGGTGAATTAATCATCAATTTCAAACCACCTGAATTTCATGAATGCATGTAGTGTCATACTCAGTTACACAGTAGAATCAAAAATAAATAGTCGATGATTTAAGCAGAGCTACTCGGTTTAAAAACAAATAATTTCTATTTCCAGGGATAAGTTTATCAACAGAATACTGTTTAGTTTTAATTGGTTACCCAGACAAAGCAGTCACTCGCATTTTTCTGACTATGCTCTTTAATTACTTTTGACACAACATAACCGACCATAATGTGTCGAAATTTAAGTTTGGCAATAAAAATTGGCCCAGACTTCGTTGGTCAGACATTCAGGATGCATCATTTCATACCGCATACATTTATGCATGCCAGCATTACACTGCTTTTGGCTGCACAATGTCTCCATCAGGGATGAACATTTTCCGGTGATCAGAAAATCTCACTGCAGACCATTCCAATGTATTTAGCCATTTTCACCATTGCACAGTGGCGCATTTCCCATTTTAGCCTGAATTAATTAAAGAATTTTTTTCGAATTTCCATCAACAAATGATGATAATCCACTCTAAATTTCCAGAAAATTACGATTCTGAGCATTATTTTGCGGCAGGGCTGGGAGGACCGGCACGGTCCGATGCGTGGTCCGGACCGAGCGTTCAAAGTATCACAGCGCTGGGAGACCCAGCACTATTCGGACCAAAGACAGTGGTCCGGACCGTACGGGTTGAGCGATCAGGGTATCTATCAAGAGAGACGTCTGTTCCAATAGTTTAAGCAATCGGATTCGGTGTGACTATATGAGAGAATCTTCAGTGGAGTGAGAGTTGTGGGTTAACTGAGGTGAGTTAGAACCAGCCAGTCAGCGAGACCGCATTGCTCATGTCTGTTGTCTACGCTGAACGCTTCACGGTGATTTATCTCCCTATTGACCTTGAGATAACGGGATCTGAATGGCGATGAATCGATGCTTCACGTACGCACGACGCACGTATAAACAGAGCAAGAGTTGTCGAAATCCTAGCATCTTGTGTGAGCCATCGCCGGACTTATGTCGTGGAACCTAATACCTGATGTCGTGAGCCTAATGCGTGAATAAAAGTTTTAACTAATTGATTTTATTCTTACCGGTACTTCCCAGCTGCAGAGCATATCTTGATAATGCAATTAGATCTAAGCTATCAAGAATTAGATCAATATCTACATTCTACATGCATAGTATAAAAGTCATCAATTTATTTCAGTTCAATGTAGTGAGGGTACGGTACACATATTGTATTCAAAGCATGTGTGGCAACCACAGAATAGGCCTAGTTGTACATGTGTAATTGTTCACAATCGACGTTTGAGAGTTATAGTTCAAGCTATACATGCACTAATTTCAGGCCGTTCAGTTTCTTATCAGTGAAAATAAGTTGGACAAGAAGTTGAAGGATCGTCGATTTCAAGTGGATGTAGCAACCCGTTGGAGCAGTACACACTCCATGATTTCAAGTTACTTGAATCTTCAGAAAGCAATTATTCTAATCGAGGAACAATTGAAGGAAGCTGGAGTTTCTCTCATTGGCAAAGAAGATTATGTGCTCTTGGAATCGATCTACCCTGTGCTGACCATTCTGAGTGATGTAACAGAATACTGGCAGTCAGCAAAATCTGTGATCATAAGTGAGGTCTATCCGACTCTTTTCAAGGTGCGGTCAAAAGTCATAGAATTTCAAGCAACTTTCACTGAAGAAAGGAAAACATTGCTGAAGAATTTTTGCAAATTTTTGTCAGACAACATCACTTCCAGATTTAGCTTGGATGACAAAACATATCTGATATACGCAGCAATTCACCGCTCATAGCAAAAATTTCACAAAGAAATTGCGTTGCAAACTCTCGTCGCAAAGCAGTACGTGACATTTGATCGCTATTCGTTTCGATACGCAGCTCTCGTCCAATCAGTAAACCTGTGTATCAGACACTGTCAACAGTGTCTGATACAGCATAACGTGAATGCTAGCAGTGATGGCTGTTTGTGTTTCCCTTTTTCACTATAGATTTTGACGGTCTCGAGCGATGTGCTTCACGCGAGGCCAACTGGCAGAGTTCCTTCACAAAAATGGAGGCATTGCGAATGCTTCGTATGCGGAGCTCAGGAATTTCTTTTGCCGGGAATTCAGCAAAAAGTTCAGTATAAATGACCCTTTCATGTGTCAGAGAAACGTATTGACAAAATTGAAGGACCGATGGGCGTCGGCACGACGAACGAGAGAAAGATTCTTGAATAAGAGTAGTGACTAGCTTTCTGGGAGAAAATGCTTCTCAGGAGGGCCATGCAGCAGCAGAGGACGTCCAGCCTTGCCTTCCAAGAGAAGGGGCGCAGAGCCAAGCTCAAAGCGACTGAGGAGATACGAAGAAGCTGCGGTCGGGTCACTGAACGCTCCCACTAGGGATGATGAGCGAGGAGGCGGCGAGGCGACACACAAGCGTGTGCGACAGTATCGTCCGCGCCATACCCGAAAGGATGCAGACTTTACTGGCGGAGCCTGAGCTGCCAGAAAGGGAAGCTGCGGACAGCGGCGGCACGACCAGCGATAGCGGTGACTCCGATATCTATATCGACGACTCAGGTAGCGACAGTGGTGACTCTGAGTAACTAAAAGCTTCTAAAAGTTACTATCATTCTGTTGAGTTCTTCTGTCTTGTTTAGTTCAGTTTTTTCTTACAAATACATGCTATTTGGAAATTCTCGATATTTTCCTTGCTCAGTAATATGGACAATTATCTAGCATAAATTGCATTTGAAATATATGAAATTGACCAAGAAATGCATTTTTTATGAAATGAAACTAAATAGTCGATAAGAATATGGTTTCAACCAACATATTGAATTTATTCAGGCTAAAATGGAAAATGCGTCACTGTGCATTGGGGACACTTTCAAAAAACATTTGAGCGCTGCTCCCCATTCTCATCCCTGCTAGGTACATTTATGTCCACATGATCTGATATTTACTTAGCTCTCTATATAGCTATGTCTTCATGTAAATCCTGTTTATCTTTCAGATGTTCTCATTCGAAGAACAAAAAAATTGACGTCGTTTACTTCGTAAGTGATAAAACTGTTGAATGCGCAAAAATTGTTTGGACTAGGACGCAATATGACACATACTGTAATTCAAGTGATGGGATCAGCTAGGATCTTGAATTTAATGGTCAGCCTGAAAAGGCAATTGTAGTGCACATATCAAATACGGAGGATGGCCTTGACGATGTTTGTGATTATTTGGCCGAAATTATGAAGGAAAGGAAATGGATTGGAGCGGATGATACGTGGAGCGATAGTAACTAAGTTTACTAGCAATAAAAGGAGGAAGTATGTTGCTGTATCGCGACTTTCTACTGACTCGGAAGCAGAAGCTCACAAAGATGGAGAAAAGGCGGTTGAAGATAAAGATGCAGTTTATGCATCAGTACAGAAAATGAAAATGAATTGCCTTCTTCAACTTATGCTCTTGACTTGATGGAAAATTCAGCTGAACCCTACCGTGTGCCCTCATCCCCACCTGTGTCTAGTATGGCGAATTTTTTATCATCCAGAGAGATGCAGATTACATCTGCTTCACCTGCTGTATTCGCTCCTCCCAATCCATCACAAACCTCAACTTCAGATCAGTTGCAACCTAAACCTGTTTCATTTCCTTCAAGTAAACCGGCAAAATGTGATTTTAAAAGAAAATTAAAGAAAGGATGGTAAGTTATTCCCGCTACATACTCTGTGGAAAAATTTTCTGATGCATTTCTGTTTCACTTGATGTATTCGCTTTAAACAATTATATGCTTACATGTATACATATACATGCTGATAACCGAAAATCAGTAGCCGCGATGACATTTTTCTGTTCTGAGTGTGTGTATGTGTGCATTTTAATCTTAAGTGATGGCTTGACATGATACTGTGTAAAACACCTGAATATATATTCAAAATTTCGTGTTGCGTAAATAATCGATCTGTATCGCGAACTACTGAGTATAAATTATCATTCGCTGACAATTTTTTATATTGCTCCTTATCCGTATTCTCATTCACCTGTATCTTAAGCAATCATACAGGGTGAGTCAGAATAGTGGACCCGAGTTTCCATCGAGATTGCGGCAGATAAAGCCAAGGAATAAACGTGCTTCAACATCTAAACAATATTCTATAAAACATTAAACATTATTCTATTCTATCTAAATTACTCTATGTTACGCTATATTGTTTGAATTAATTATTATTTATATTATCATTTATTTGATATAATTTCTTTGTTTTAGTTATTTGATATACTTTGTTTGTTTTAGTTATTGGATTTGAATTTATGAGATGGCTTACACTATCGAAGAAAAGGTTTATTTATTGTGGTGTATTACTTATGAAAACGCGGAAGAAAGTCGCAGGTTGTTTGAGGATAAGTTTGGTAAAGAAGCGCCTGAAAGGAGCACAATTCATAAGTGGAAGAAAAGGTTATTTGAGACAGGAAGTGTGAATGACAGGTCCAGATCTGGTCGCCGAAGCACCGAAACAGTTGGAGAGAACAAGGAGAACGTTTTGGCGTTGGTAAATGAGAATCTCCGTGCATCGACAAGAGGTATTGCTGATGAGGTTGGTTTCCAACTGCAGGTTTTTTGTATCCCAGTGTCCATGCCTTAGGCCACAGGATCGCAGAAGAGCTGCAGCAAATACCTCAAGATATGATTCGGAGAAGTATGAATAATTTCCGTGTTCGCGTTCAGAAAGCCATAGATGTTAATGGGGAGCACTTCGAAATGTGAAATGCAAGTGACATTTACATTCCTGAAATTTTTTCCCCGAGTTTATAAAAATATAACTAACTTGTGATGACTTTTATTTTGGGTATTAATTTCGGGTCCACTATTCTGACTCACCCTGTATGTTAAATTATTGATAATATTTCAGCTATACAGAGGAAATTGTGCACTACAGAAGAGGTGATGATTAGAGGATTTTCTCGAATAAATGAGCGGCTGGACAGCTTGCGTCCATCGGATTTGGAAGGGCGGAAATGTCTACGCATGGCTCCAATTAATTTGAAGGGCATGGCCGAATATGGAGACTTTGTTGAAAATTTCAAGGAAGAAGAATTCAAAGAAAAAGAAAAAACTTCAAGAATTCAAAGATAACCCCAACACATCACCTCAATCGACGGTTCCAACCGAGGGATCGATATCGAACATATTCGATTTGGTTGACTCGCATGTCAGCGAAGATCAGTCAACACCACCGATGGAAGCACGCATTAGTGTCAAGGTGTGGAACGCTCCAGAAAGAGTGCGCACAAAGCGGCTGAAGTTAAGACTTGAACCTGACGACGAGAAACTAAAGAATTTGATAGAGTTCTCCTTTATTGAAGCAGAAACTCCGAGACGATATCCCGATGCGCCGCGAAAGACGAAGGTCAGTGTGCAAGTGGACCTGCGGAAGATACCACCGTTCCCGATCTTGGACAATTTGTAGATTCTAGCTTTCTGTATCGAAACGTTCTTTTATAATCTTTAAACATCATTGTTATTATGAGTACAAAAATTGTTGTTTTGATTACTTTTCAAAGGAGTATTGCCTCCAAGATTTAAGTGGAAGTTGGGATTAAAGTTTTGAAAGAACATCTATTTACATATGAGGATGGAAAGACATTTAGTTCCCCTGGAAAGTGTCATACATAGTGCATACAATACACCATTAGAATGAGACCTTTCGAATGATATACGGCATGCACCCACTTCCTCAAAAACCTGCTGTATGACAGCCTTGAAGATAGACAAACGATGGAAAAAATTGGCTTTTTAAAATTTTGCAAAATCAATCTAATTTTCAAACGCATGCAGCTCGTCAGGAAGGTATCATACATGATGCATACAATACACAATTGGAATCACAATGAAAAGAGCTTTCCAATGATATAAGGTATGCACCCACTTGCCTAACAAATCCATGTTGTATGCAAGTGTATGCAAATGGAAAATTTCCAAGTTTTTCTCGAAAAATGACTGATTTTTCCAGATTTTGACCAAGTTCCAAACTGGTCTCCGGGCGCCATAGGTACTCTTCCTTCTCAACTGAACCCTAACCCTAACATAACCTAACCTAACCCAACCCTAACCAGAGGTTCATATCTTCCAGTCTTGTTTTAATGCAGCAATTGATAAGTGCGCAAAATTTGAACGAATTTGTTACGAACCCTTGACATAGAGGACATTTCTTTATATAATTATTCTGTTTATGATAACAATGAGAACATAAAACAAAGTGTTCACATGGGACCAAGAGAATGGACATTGGTCGTTCAAAGCATTCACACAGCAATTTAAATGTCTCGTTTTCCAATTTTCGCCTCTCATCCAAATAAATTTCACGGTCTGCCGAAGAACTTGGAGAAATAATTTTTGACGAATGTCTCTCTTCTGATCTCCCAGTCACGTCACGTTGTTTCAAAATTGCTGTCTTAAATTCAGGCATCTCATTATAATTTGATCAATAAATAATAAAAATCTTCTATCCAACTGTGATCTAAATTTAGTCTTGTAGTACTTTCAAGTAAATCCATTAACCGCTCAATTAGTTCGCCAGCTCGGATGGTTTCATTTAAGTTTGTAACTGTTTTTATAGCTCGCAATGAAAAACCAAGATCTCTTGCAACAATCCACGATGTTGGACGACCATTCAGATGTCGGTCCATGATTGGCCTTCCCAGGGGGTTATATCAATGATCATGGGCGTCAATCCCGGGGGGATACGGGGGATATATCCCCCCCAATAATGACAGCTTGGGGATGAGTAATGCATTTATTCCCACCCCCCCAAAAAAATCTCTGACATTCACGAAATGAATATTGTAAAAAGTTGCATTTGTTCCTTGGCCACATATTAAAATTTTTCATAATTTACGTCAATCTCTGAAAAGTTTATGCTAATGTTGACTGTTGAATAAATTTCCTCTTTCATTCATCCTTCATGTGCAGACGTTGCGACAGGGGGTATATGATGCGGATGATTATGTCACTGACAGGCAAGTGAAATTAGTTAATCATCGCCAATTTCCTGCGTCGGAATTTAGTGTATCTTTGTTAATATTTCATGAAAATGAGCGATGGGTTTCGTATGCACATGTGGTTTTGCTTTTATCGTCGATGAGGAAATGTTCAGCATCTTTGTTTATGACGATAAGGAAGCGACTCAGCGAGAAATGTTGCGGACTTCATGCTGAGATAATGCATTTGGAAATTTTCGAATACAATGTCCAGCGGCTGTTTAATCCACTAGCTGAAAAATGAGGTGAGTCTGATCCGTGCGTACATGTTTATAATTACATTTCCCAATCAACATGCCCAAAATCAGTTTCTTACATTTCATTTGTTCGTCGATGTATAGCCTGACTTATAAGCCATCTGCATGTAGCTAACGATTCAATTTATCACATTGACTTGTCACAGTTTGAACGACCATAGCTGTTATCAGTTATCTCTTAATTGAAGAGTAAGTATACGTATATGTATGACTTCTCAATGAAATGAAATGATGAAATCTCAATCAAGGTCGGTGATGCATGTACGGTATGGAGTAACCTCCACAGCGGCACCAGAGCCCTGTCGCTGCGTCGTTTCGGGCAGCAGATTCGACTAACTTCGATGTGACAACCCTCGGCCCCGGGAATCATTCTTTGGTGGGAATGCGTTAGAGTAACGCTAATGAAGCAGTCGAAGGAAGAAAAACTCATGGGCTTAGATGCATCACCGATTAGGAATTAAGGACCAATATATACTTGCAAAATACACATTACACTTTATATAAATTATGATCCGTTAACTCAAATGAATCGCAAATGATAAAATTACAGATTTGATAGGCCCTTGACAATCATGTATCCGAGCATTGTCGGTAATAGGCTTCAGTTGTGTGTAGACAAGGCATGGCCCTGGCCTCGCTGAGAGAATCTCATTGACGGAACTGTTGACTGCTGATTAAGTAGAGCTACTAATCACCGTTCGCAACAATCAAATTTACGCTCAAGTTTGAACACGAAATTGCTTCACTAGATTGAGCAACACATCGACATCGCTTTGTCAATTTTCAAAATTCCGATTTAGTTGAGCTGCAGCCTATACATAGTCAGATTTTTTGTCAAAATATAATTGCCTGACGTCATTAAATGACTAAGGTCATCAAAAATTCCAACCAGTAGTGACTTACTTACCTAAAGCCACAAAATGTCAAAAAATCTCTTTCAAGCGATTTCTCAAAATGCAAAATTTGAGATTTGATATTTTGACAGACCGATGTCGATATACAGTCATTTAGGTAGCCAATATGTAGGGCGCTCCCTAACTGTGCTGTAGGGCCTATAAAGCATTTGCATTGCTAGATAGATCCTTTAGCTTACATATCGATGACTATTACTTTTTAATCTCCAAAAATGCCTTATCGGATAGTAATTTACATATCACAATGCGCTTCGAATTAAAAACAGTCTGAGTGGAAATATTAATTGAGAAACACAAGCTCATTATCACATTTTGAGAGGATTCTGCTTTGTCTCATAACTGGCTTACCTGACTATTTCCGTAAACAATAATTGTTGGTATTGGTGAGCTCTGGATTTAGGCATACAAGAGCATTCGCCGGATGTAATGCTGACTCGGTAAATCAAAGAGAATGAAATCAATAATTATACACCAATTGTATAATATTTCAATGTTTATCAAATACTCCGCCTATAAAATCGACAATGGCGGAATAATTTCTGTTGTTCAAAATTTACATGAAAGTTGGTTCTAGCGAACCGCTTGATATCAGAAGCAATCGACATCTTAAACAGATTTAACACGAAAGTTACATTTTTGTATATAAGGTTATTGCTTACATGTAAAGTATCCTCCTTAATGTGCATGCAGTTACAGTGAATTAAGTAATCACATTTTCGTTTTAGAAACATGTCGCAATCGAAACGGAAATCCATAACGAAGATCACAAACTTCTTTTCAAGAGTTATGCCCCAGAAAGATACCCCACTTTTATCTGCAACTGTATCAGATGGTCCCGATTCTGTTGCTTGTCCAACCGAATTAGTTAGTCACGAGACTAAAGACAGCCAAATTATCTCCATACAGGAATCTACGAGCGATGAGAAATCAGATAATGCCATGGAATTTAGTCCTTCAACAAACGAAATACTATGTGAATTGGAAAAACCCTAAAATCCCGTAGCTTCTGATATTCCCCCAATGATAACGAAGCGTCAAAGAATAAACTTTCAGGCCAAGTGGTTTGCGGAATTTCCTTGGCTACATTACAGACCTGACTTGGAAAAGGTCACATGCTTCACATGCGCGAAAGCCGAGTCCATGACATTGCTACATTTATCGAAGAAAAAAGAAGACGCTTTCATTCAGACCGGATTCTCCAACTGGAAGAAAGCAAGAGACCGCTTCACTTCCCATCAGCTGTCTGATACTCACAGCTTAGCCATGTCACAGCTCAGTCAAGTTCAAAGGGCAACACCGATACAAGCACAATTGCATGATAAACTGGCAAATGATCAATTAAGAAACAGGAGATGTCTTCAAACCCTGTTTAGAAGTACTCGGTTTTTGCTTCGACAAGGGTTACCATTTCGGGGACATGAGACTAATTCGGGAAACTATTTTCAACTCTTGGCTTTTCAAGCTGAAGATGACGATGAACTTTCCTCATATCTGAAGCTAGCGACTGACTTCACCGGTCCTGTTGCACAAGAAGAAATAATTCAGTCATTTAGCCATAAAATACTCAGAGATCTGATTGCCGAGATTCAAAACAACGGTTACTTTGGAGTTATAGTTGATGGCACTCAGGATATAGCAGGACAGGAACAGGAGTCAGTATGCATACGCCATGTGGATTCTGAGTTACAAGTTCACGAGGATTTCGTTGGCCTGTATCAACTTGATGAGACTACAGGAAAGTCAATCGCTAATATGGTTCTGGATGTCTTACTAAGACTTCAACTTCCACTTGAGAATCTGAGAGCTCAAACGTATGATGGTGCATCAAACATGAGTGGTCTGCATAGAGGTTGCCAGGAACTAATTAAGGAGAAGCAACCTCTCGCTATGTATGTACATTGTGGTGCTCATGTTACAAATCTGGTGATCCAGCATGCTGTACAAGATTCCACGTTAGTAAGAAATTCCATTCAGTGGGTCAACGAACTTGGAGTCCTCTTCAATCGTTCTGGAAAATGCAAGGTTAGTACCTTTGTTAAAAATTAACCGTAGATGTAGCGATAGAAGTTGTCAATTAAGTACGTAAATAGCTGAACTAAACTGTCATGTAAACAACTAGATACTTGCTTAATTTCACATGTGAAATTGTGATGGAATAGAATATCTGCTAAATCAAAACGGAATAGCTCAATAAGTGAAAATAAGCTTGAGTACTGTTGTGATGGACATTCGTATAAAAATACAGATAAATAGGGATTTTATTTATTGACCAACAGCAACAACTCTAATAATAACTCTACTAATTTATCAATAGTATTCTAAGAACATACTTATCATGAGTCCTAAAGTTTATTTCATGTGCAATATAATAATTCATATGTTTCGCACTTCTACTTTCACGAATTGTGATACTGACATGAATTAAAAATTACCGCTTCAGGCCTTATTCAAGGAAATATCTGCTGATGCCTCTCTCAGTCCAAATGTTGCAAATATCAGACCATTGTGCCCTACTCGCTGGACTTGCCGCTTTCCTGCCATTCAATCTACAATTGACTCGTACCAAGCAGTTCTTTCGTGTCTGGCTGAAATTGCGGAGTCAAGGCAGGTGGATATGTCATCGAAAGCTGATGGACTCTTGGAAAGATTTAAAAAGTCGGAAACACTGATGGGTTTGATGATTGCTGCAAGACCATTGGCTGCCATCGAACAACTGAACAAAAGCTTGCAAGCAAAATCAGCAAATATATCAGGTGAGATTGAAGCTGTAACACATGCTTCTTCATGGGGCTGGATGGTGCTGACATGGTCAGACTATTGCTACTCCCAGTAAGGAAAGGATATTATTTTTACTAACCTTCAGGATTTGTTAAGCTTTCTAGGCATCAAGAAGCCGACTAAGGAATATTTTTCACAAACACATTAAATACTATATTACTATGCTTATGCTACATAAATAAATGAATAAGTGAATGAATAACAAACCATGACCACATAAACTCGCATATGCGAGTAATTTGTGCAATCGCGCTAAATTAATATCAAGAAAAATCTTGCCTTTTATTTCAGGATGCTTACCGCAGTAAACGTTGTCTCGGAGCAACTGCAACGATGGCGTACAGATGAAGAGTTCTCAAAAATGTACAATGAGGTATCCACAATGGCTGACGACCTTGATATCGACCCACTCTCCTTACCCCGAAATCGAAAGATGCCGAAGAAATTTTTATGTAGCGGCAGTTCAGTGATTGGTGGTTCCTCGACCGAAGAACATTTTCGTAGAATGTATTACGAATTTATTGATCGTGTTCTACATGGACTATCGTGGCGCTTTGACATAAATAATCCTTCGACAGAATTGAAAGACTATAAAGACCTCGAGGATGTTATTGTTAATGGCAATCCGACAAATGCAATCATAGAAAAGTATAAGTTAAATAAAAGAGCAATTGAAGTACAGGTACCTATGTTTCGAATGCACACTGGTGCAGCATCCATTCATGATGCAAAGTTGGCGTACCGAAAAATGTCTATCGAAGTACGCAACCTTTTCCCGGAAGTTTTAAAACTTTTGAAAATTCTGCTTGTGTGCCCGGTAACCTCTTGTGAGTGTGAAAGGTCTTTTTCAACATTACGACGTCTCAAAACTTGGCTAAGGTCAACCATGTCGCAACACAGATTAAATCACATTGCTGTTTGCCACACTCATAAGGAACGATTGGACCAAGTTGACGTCAGAGAACTGGCAAAATGTTTTACTGAAAGAAGTGAAACAAGGCGAAATGTATTTGGTTCTTATAACTCTTAAGTTCGCTTGAATCGATTTTTCTTATGATTTTGATATTTTAGCAATGCATGAAAATGATGTGAATAAGTTGAACACTTTTTGAAAAGATTTTAGCATTCTGTTTTTCTGCATGTATTCTCATTTGCAGCTTGCTTGTAAGTGAATCATTTTTACAATTCTTTATATTAAAAATCTATACCATTTTACACGATTGCTACAAAGTATACATCCAAAATAACAATGCATTACTTGTCAAACAGGCGCATGATGATTTTCGAAATTTAACACGAGAAGCAATTTGTGAAGAGGCCACATTTGTTGTTAGCTTAATCATTTTCTAATGTTAGATATGATTGAGAACTAAGTCAGGAAATACCAGAATTCGGATAAATTATGTATTTCTTTTATCAGACATGATCTCGAGACGACCTTGATGAAGTTTATCTTCAATCCCGCAATTTTCGTTATGCGCCGGTTTAACATGCTTCATTGTTACAATATGATAATATAAAATGATGTGTCAATTCTTTCTAACTAATGCAATTTTTGACGTTTTTTGATTGTCATTGATGTTAAGCATGATAATTTGAAAAATAAGCTCAAAAGATAAATGAATTTTTGCCTTTACAAGATTTGGATTTTTCTTTTCTTAAGAGTGTACATGGAAATATAGTGCGTATATTCTATGTATATACTATATATATATATATATATATATATATATATATATATATATATATATATATATATTATATATATATATATATATATATATATATATATATATATATATATATATATATATATATATATGATATATATATATATATATATATGTTCTACGTATATCGTATATATCCTTGATGAAGGCACAGTCAGTTACAAGGAATGTGTCTAGATATTTGTCAGTTTACGAGTTTATTCTAAACTGATAAAATTAATCAACTGATAATGAATGTCATGATGATATAACCAACCGAATGTGAAATTCATGACAATAGTCAATTAGTGTATATATATATATATATATATATATATATATATATATATATATATATAGATAGATATAAATAAAGATTGATGAAAACCAGAAAAAAGCTGGTTTTATATATATATAAATATAATAGCTTATATATATATTATAATTATATAAGCTTATTACTTGTATAAAAAAAATATATATATTATTACATATATTATTATATATATATTTATATAATTTTAGATAATAATAAATATTAATATAATAATAATAATAGTAATAAAAATACAGATATTTTTTGTATATATAAGTAGTAAGCAAAACTCCACTTCTGGACCGCGCAAGATGGCGGCCATCGCTGCGTCCCCCCCCCTCTGGCACGGCAGAGTGTCGTGGTCGGCCGCCGTGGTGCTTCGTGTCTGAGTCCCCCCCCCTCTGGAACGATAGAGGTTGTGGTCTGTCGTGGTGTGCCGGCCAGGTGGGTCCACGTTCACAACATGTTCGCTGACGTCCCCCCCCCTCTGCAACGACAGAGTGTGAGACTCGGGTGAGTTGGTCCGACCGCCTGGTTGACGTGGGCGACCGTCTAGGTTGACGTGGGCGACCGCCAGGATAAGTCTTGAGGCTATAGTGTGTGATGTTTTTGGTGTGTAGCGTCCAAACGAAGCATCGGATGAGAAAACGGAGGCCAGATTCGGAATCTACGTGAAATTTTGGGTTAGGAAGGATGTTTCCACCGAAATCGGAGAGAAAAAATTTTCGGCTGAAAGAGGAGAAAAAACTGCTCAACAACATTTTTTGTTGCGAGTCAATCGGACCAGCCGTTCACAAGTTAGAGCGGATACAAGATTTTAGGTCGGAGCTCGCTCACCTGAAAAATCCTAAGTGTCAGAGTGACTTTGTATGGGTAAAATTTTGAAAATTTTCCAAAGTGTGGAATTTCGACCTGGGACCGTCACCAAAACATTTTTCATCAAATTTCACTGACCCCCCCCCCCAACAACAATCTTCTAACTTTGGTTCTAGTGGACGGATTTTGTCTTACAGCTACTCGTTTGAAAGAGGAGAAAAAACTGCTCGACAACATTTTTTGTTGCGAGTCAATCGGACCAGCCGTTCACAAGTTAGAGCGGTTACAAGATTTTAGGTCGGAGCTCGCTCACCTGAAAAAATCCTAAGTGTCAGAGTGACTTTGTATGGGTAAAATTTTGAAAATTTTCCAAAGTGTGGAATTTCGACCTAGGACCGCCACCAAAACATTTTTCATCAAATTTCACTGACCTCCCCCCCCCGGACAGCTAGCTTCTATCTTGGCTTCTAGTGGACGGATTTTGTCGTGCGATAGCTCGTTTGAAAGCTAAGAGTGAGACAAATTCAGTGAAAGAATCGGCTTGTTCCTATCTGTCTTCGTTCAAAAGTTAGAGCGGTTACAAGATTTTAGGTCGGAGCTCGCTCACCTGAAAAAATCCTAAGTGTCAGAGTGACTTTGTATGGGTAAAATTTTGAAAATTTTCCAAAGTGTGGAATTTCGACCTGGGACCGTCACCAAAACATTTTTCATCAAATTTCTCTGAACGAGGGGGGGGGAGGTCAGTGAAATTTGATGAAAAATGTTTTGGTTAAGGTCCCAGGTTGAAATTCGGAAGTTTTAAATTTTTCAAAATTTTCACCACACTGGAGCTCTCACACTTAGGAATTTTTTCACTTGTGGCATGTTACATGGACATGTGCTGGCGGACCAACTTCCCGTGATCATATGAGAATGGTTCAGGTGTCATATTGTAAAGAATGATGAGACAAATCGTTTGCAACAAACCGCATGTCGCTACGATGAATACTTTCGGAGATAGAGCCATTTTAAGTTTTCTTCCGAGCATATATAAACCCCCGACAACGTAAGTCTGATCACTTCATCGAAAGACGAGGTAAGCGACGGTCGTCGCTCTGAGCTCCCGATATCGGGTGCAAAGGACTCTATCTTTTGAAGTAGGCAAGCTATCTTGCTACTTCAAAGTTTGTATGATAGAGTTTGATAGTGTCTTTACTACTGATAAAATTTTTTAAAAGTAGTATGAGTAGTAAAATGCGGAATTTTTTAAAAATTCTTAATTTTCACTTTTTTCAAAGTTTTAACATATAGACTAAGGTTTTCAAGTATCCTGAGTTCAAATATGCTATCAGATTTGAAATTTAACTAAGTCTAAGGCAGCTTTGAGGGGTTAGATCCCAGCTACTGATCACTACCTTTGACTCGGCGTTCCTGTTACCACTTCGGGGCAGTGACAATGATGTCTTCAGCTGTAAAGAGCGGGTATCGGGGAAGATCTCTCACTTCCCTAGTGATCGGTACAAGGCCTTCGGGCTGTCGACGGGATCGAGTGCCACTCACTACACTCACATCTATCATTCCTCACTAAGTGTTGATATTATGTTGAATGTTGACTAAGTTGAATGTTGAATGATGATATTATGTTCTAGGCTGTATACTACATTCAAATCTGCTATCAGAAATTTAACTAAGGCAGCTTTGAGGGGTTAGATCCCAGCTACTGATCACTACCTTTGACTCGGCGTTCCTGTTACCACTTCGGGGCAGTGACAATGATGTCTTTAGCTGTAAAGAGCGGGTATCGGGGAAGATCTCTCACTTCCCTAGTGATCGGTACAAGGCCTTCGGGCTGTCGACGGGATCGAGTGCCACTCACTACACTCACATCTATCATTCCTGACTAAGTGTAATGCTTTAGGAATATGACTGTACTACATGATTCAAAACTTATACTAATTTCATTATCTTACAGTTAACGAGAAATCTGAGTACTGACAGCAAAAATGGTGAACAACGATAGAAATAAGAAATTTCATATTAAAATGTGCGTATGCGGTAGAATCAACCGCCGAGACGGTCTCAGGGACCACATAAGGAAGGCAGGGGCCGACCACATGGTTATCCTGAATAGGGTTGCCTGTGTGAAGTGCAGGGTGCTGTTGGTTGTTGGGCAGGAGGCCGAGTTTTATCGGAGGCATGGTGAGTGTGTAGGAGGGTTGGTGACCGATTTGAGATTTACGCAGTTGATTGTGGAAGAGAGGGAGCGAATGTTGGCGAATGTTGCGAATGTTGTTGAGAATGTTGTTGAGAATGCTAGTGGGAATGTTGTTGAGAATGCTAGTGGGAATGCTGTGGAGAATGCTAGTGGGAATGCTGTGGAGAATGAGGTAGAGAATGCTGTGGCCGGTTTGAAGGCTGACAAGTGGCGGAAGAGAGTGTTTGAGAGTGATGATGAGGATGATGTGGATTTGGATAGGGAGCGAGTGAGGAAGTGTGTGAGGAAGTTGAGCTCTTCGTCATCGGAGGTATCCAATATTGTTATTAGCGACCCCCCGAAGAGCTCATCTTCCCCAATAGTGAAGGGTGGTGGGGTACGGAAGCAGTCGGCGCGGTGGGATGAGGACATGGAAAAGAAGCATGTGTCGCAGCAAGCGGCACATGCTTTGTTGGTAGATCGCTACGAAAGTTTGAGGAAGGTGAATGAGAGAACGTTGAGTGAGTTGAGTGAGCTGAAAATGAAGGAGGTGAAATGTAAGGAGGTGGCAGATGAGAATATCCGTATGAGGCGTGTTGTGAAAGAGTTGAAGGAGAATGTGCGAGTGTTGGAAGACAAGAATGATGAGTGTGAGAAGAGGGCGAGTGCTGCGGAGAGGAGAATGGGAGAGGCAGAAGCGAAGTTTGAGGAGATGATGAAGGAGATGAGTGTGTTGAGAGCGAGGAATGTTGAGTTGGAGAGGACTGTGGCTCGGCGGGGTGATGAGAGGCAGGCGTGTGAGAAGTTGGAGCGCATGAGGGATGAGTGGGAACGTGTGAATGAGGATCGTTTGTTTGAGTTCCACATCCCTATTCGGGATAACCATCTGGCCGGCGAAGTCCTCGTCAATAAAAGCCTGGACGAAAGCATTGTATGCTATCATGGACATCCGAGCAAGAAATGCCTCCACGCTACACTAAGAATGCGCGGGCATCTCCACAAATTTTCAATCAGGAAGCCCGCGAGACTGCCTAAGGATGACTAACTTGGTAAGTGAAAAAGTAAATAAGATAGTATATCCTATTCTAATACATATCATTTTCATTGCAGATCTTTGCCTGCCTTCACCACCCCATCAATTTACTCCCGAGAACGAACCATCGGCTCTCTTAAGGGCCACCTAGGGGCAAGACATGATAGAACCTCCACGCGGTTTGCCCTGGGCAGTCTTCGGACTGGCGAATACTATCATTAAGTTGAATCTGCTATCAGTCAACTTGAACGTTGCGTCGCGTTAGAGGGGTATATAAACCACTGCCTCTCATTTCATTTCATTTCAATCATGCAGACGCCGAACAGTCAAGTCAGCTCTCCTCGCGGACCGCAGTTAAGGCCGCGAAATTTATTTGAGGAGTTTGTCAGGCTAGAGGAGCAAGACAGAGTCCACAACAATCTTGCTCGGATTGGCAATCCGATGACAGCAACTGCTGTCAATCCAACGGAATGGCGCTACATTCCACTCTATACTCACATGCCAGTTAGTGTGGAAGTCGACAGTGCTACCAAAGAGAGAGTCTTTGACTCTCTCAGCAGAATTGGTAGGCTGTAGGATGACGACTCCCGAGAACGAACCATCGGCTCTCTTAAGGGCCACCATGGGGCAAGACATGATAGAACCTCCTCGCGGTTTGCCCTGGGCAGTCTTCGGACTGGCGAATACTATCATTAAGTTGAATCTGCTATCAGTCAACTTGAACATTATGCAGTCGATTGCTATCCCTGAAGCATTCTGATTCGCTGTTGAGCAATTCATTGTTGAAAACCCTATATAAGCCAGAAGATTGTAGCGCTTCTCATTCAATTTGAAGTCACGATGGAAGCGACATCTGCCGACAATATTCCCGTCTTCACTGATGAAGACAACGGCATTCCCGAGTTCGTCATCCTCGACGAGTGGGATGAGGATGAGAAGAAGGGGAAGATCAAGAGGATCATTTGGACGGATGAGGTGTGGACTCCGAATACCACTCGCATCCGAAAGGTGCCAGATGCACCACCACGGCTTAGGCGGTATAGGGTATACGACAACCTAAGCGTCATACCCATTGACTATTCCAGTCAATAGTCAAATTCACGTCCCCGAGAACGAACCATCGGCTCTCTTAAGGGCCACCATGGGGCAAGACATGATAGAACCTCCTCGCGGTTTGCCCTGGGCAGTCTTCGGACTGGCGAATACTATCATTAAGTTGAATCTGCTATCAGTCAACTTGAACGTTGCAAATGCAGTTCGGTGTAATACTTCCTTTCGACGGGCGTTCCTGTAAAGGGCGGCGGTGAAACCCGTAGCTATGTATACCGCAAGGGACATTCGGCAATGATCAATCTTGTTAAACCTCTCTGCGTCATGTTTGCAAGTGATTGCCTCTGTCTCAACGTAGTATGCATTCGCGCCAGGGCGACATTTAGCCAACTGTCGAAGGTTGCCTAAAACTTTCCATTGCATACGTTATGAGAACCATGAGTTCTACCTGTCTCTATCAATGAGACGAATTGATGAATGGAATGAAATGGGAGGACACTCACGCGCCACACGCAACATAACACACTTCTCTCTTCCGTAGTCTAACAAGCTCTTTACACATGGATCGCAGTCGATTGCTATCCCTGTATCAGAAGTGTAAGCTATCTTAATTTATTTGACACTATTTTATCTACCATCATCGTCCATATGAAATGTTTTTAGATTTACAAGTTAGACTAAGCGTGCTACTATTTCCAAATGAAAAAGTATACATGGTTAAATCATCCACTTAAGCCCATCCATAGTCTAACAAGCTCTTTACACATGGATCGCAGTCGATTGCTATCCCTATATCAGAAGTGTAAGCTATCTTAATTTATTTGACACTATTTTATCTACCATCATCGTCCATATGAAATGTTTTTAGATTTACAAGTTAGACTAAGCGTGCTACTATTTCCAAATGAAAAAGTATACATGGTTAAATTATTCACTAAAACCCCATTCAAGTAAGTCAGTATGAAAGCAAAGATAATACGAAATAAACATTTATTATGGCATGTATTTCAAAAGGTCTTCATCGTCAATATCGTCCCAGAGTCTGGCTTCACATAGATTACAAAAACAGTTGAGCTGCTTTAAACGTTCTTCTGCAGCGTCCCTCACTTTCTCAATGTACGCCCACTCCGCCACGGTTCGCGGTTGGGAGTTAGGGGTGTACCACTCCCATATTTGATGCAAGTGCGACTTGCTGGTCATCTCCATCACCCCTTCGGCATCATATTGTAAATATTTCCACCGTATGCCTGTTAGGTCGGGCAACTCCTCTTCATCCTCCTCCGATAATGATAACTTTCGTATATTGTCGAGATTGTATGTCTTCTCCACCTTCGCCTTTCTTGGTGCATTTGGTGTAACGAGCACCTTTGCTGATGTATATGGAGAGGAGAACTCCAATGCGGTATTTGGTGTTGTTGGAGGACTTGTCATGTTGTCTTTGAAATGCTGACTTTGAATAATGATAACTTTAACATTTTTCTAATTCTTAAGTATACACAAGCAGCCAATCAGAATGAACATCCAATGAATGAAGAGGATGAAAGTATATAAGCAAAGTGACATTCAGGTCATTTCATTTAATCTGTGAATCATACAAGTGACGAACGCACGATCTCTCTCTTTGACTATTATTTGAGTGAAGTCTCTATCTTGTAGAAGTATCAACCTTAAACTTGATTTCGTTGAAATGGTAAGTTGAAAATTTCCTCTCATCTCCCTCAAACGTGTGACTAATAGCATCTTCCTCAATTTCAGGCATCAACTTCATCACCAACGCCCTCTCTTCTCGAGGAAAGTTTAGAGTTATTGAGTCAAGGTAGGTTGTAACACTACACTGAGGCTTGAACAGAGATGAAAGAATGATTTCTCTTTCAGGTGATGTGAGTTCCAGCTCAGGACTCTCGCGGCAAGGCAACGAGTGGGAATGTGCCGACTGCGGACATATGTTTACAAGGAAGCACAGTCTCCTTCGACACATCAAACAACGTGTGTGTCAACGCAAAGCGGTGTCAATCTCCGGAGGTGAAGTTGATTCTGACGATGACATCTCCTTTCCTTGCGATTTGTGCCCTCTTTCTTTTGATAGTCACTTTCAGCGATCTTCGCACAGACTTCAACACACGCATGCAAATGATCACTACACCAACGGTACCTCTACCATCTCCCTCATTAATGTTTCACATAATAATTTAGTACGCGACTACTGCATGGAGTCCAATACTCAAATTGTAGATTTTCCTGAGTGGCTCCTTCAAAATTCTAACATTATCGAAGCGCTCTTCAATAATTTAGACAATTTTAGAATGAAGGCGCTCATCTACCTTAAACTAAAATATATTAAAATAGATTTTCAAACGGGTCAAGTGACGGAGAGAATACAGTTTCATATTCCTTCCTCTTCCGCAACCGAAGTTGTAGACTGCGAGTCTTGGCTAAATTTTCACATTCAATGTTTAAAATCAAATGTAGATAAATTCAATCAACGCGACAGCGCTCTCATTTTTGATGGTGTGGACTCAGCCATATTCAAAATTTCCCTATTAGAAAGTCATGCAGCTCGAGGCACATTTAAACTTCCAAAAACGTTGTATAATAAGAAAGCTGTCATCAATGTTGATTGTAAATCACAGTGTTTCAAATATGCAGTCCTATCCATCCTTCACTATAATGATATCAACGCGCATCGAGATCGCACCTATAGCTATAGACAGTGGGAGGATGAACTAGACTTTGAAGGTTGTGATAGTAACAACATGAAAATCAAAGATGTAGAAACGTTCGAAAAACATAATAAGATTAAAATTGTCGTTCACGTGTGGGAGAAGGGGTTGAAGGGTGCCCGCTATAATTCACGTTCAACTTGTTATGAACGTGTAGTCAACCTCTTATTAGTAAAACAAGATGATAGCGAGGAATGGCACTACTGTGGTATTCCCAAAATCTCTCGCTTGTACACTCACTTGGGGCACTCTAAAAGAGGTGAACATTTTGTATGCGACCGCTGCATCCGCTCATTTTGGAGTAAAGATAAATTTGAAACTCACTATGAATGGTGCAAGCGAGGTAAATTACAAATGGAACGCATGCCCAAAGATAAAATATTTTCACATAGGGATAATGGTGACGAATTAAGTCCCCTGCGTGTCATTTACGCAGACATAGAATGCTACATTGATGATATCATCCACAAGCCAGCAGCCATATCCTGCTATGAAGTATGGCATGACCACTTTAGGAATAGACAAAACAAAATGCATACTTGGCAAGGTGAAGATTGCATTTCAAAATTTCTAGAATTTCTCGATAAAGCTGCAAAATTTCAACAATCATATGATTCCCAATTGCAGCGTAAGTCACTACATATGTCAGATGAAGACAAACAAAAATTTGAAAGTTGCACATCCTGTCCTAAATGTCATAAAACGTTTGATGACGATAAAATTAAGAAAGTGCGTGATCATGATCACATCACTGGTAAATTTAGAAACGCACTCTGCTCCAAATGTAACTTTTCACTTAGGTTGAGACGTCGTGTACTACCCGTCATTTTTCATAACTTTAAGGGCTATGACAGTCATATGCTCATAAAAGGAGGGTTGAGCCAGATGAAATCGTGGCAGTTTAATGTAATAGCACAAACGAGAGAAAAATTCATGGCAATGACAGCAAAAGTACCAGTAGATAAAACTAAAGAAAATAAGACAGTCTTCTTCGAAATAAAATTTTTAGATTCATTTCAATTCATGTCAGCGTCACTAGCTTCTCTCGTTCGTAATCTCAAGTTTCTTCCCCATAGTCAAACTTTGAAGAAACACTATCCAAACTTAACGGATGAAATAATCACTCGCAAAGGAGTCTTTCCTTATGCGTATTTTAGCTCAATGTCTAAACTAAATGAAACAACCCTTCCTTCCATTGACAAATTCAAAAACGATTTGACGGGTGAAGATTGTCCAGTAGAGGACTATGAACATGCTCAAGAGGCATGGTTAAAATTTAATTGTAAAACGTTTGGCGATTATATGATCGCTTACTTAGAATTAGATGTCATTTTGCTGGCTGATGTCTTTCAGGAGTTTCGACGAGTGGCATTAGAAGAAGACAAATTAGATCCTATCCACTTTGTCAGTCTACCAGCCATGTCCTTTAAATCAGCCTTTAAAATGACTGGTGAGACCATTCATCTCTTACAAGACCCGGAGATGTATAATATATTTGAGCGCGGAATACGCGGTGGTCTCACATTTGTAAATAAACATCATATAAAATCTGAAACAGTAGGTGATGATCATATCCACCTAAAGTACTATGACCAAAATAATTTATATGGCAGTTCACTGTCTAAACCACTACCTCATTCCGAGTTTAGTTGGTTAAATCAAAATGAGCTTGAGTATTACTCCAACCCTTCAAACATACTGAATATTCCAGATGAAGGTGATTGGGGATATTATTTTGAAGTGGATTTGATTTATCCAAATAGTATTAAAAATAAAACTGCTGATTTCCCACTCGCACCTGAATCTGGCGAAGTGACTGAAGATATGTTTTCACCATTCATGTCACAATTTCATAATAACTTAACAGAGTGTGGACAGCCAAGGTACAAACCATGCCGCAAACTTTTACTCACCCAATATGATAAGAAAAATTATCTCGTACACTTCTGCATATTAAAATTCTATTTAGAAATGGGCATGCTTCTAAAGTCAGTTCACCGCATTATCAAATTTAGACAGAAAGCCTTCCTCAAACCCTACATAGATAGTAACAGTCAAAAACGTGCACTCGCCCAAAATAATTTTGAAAAGGATTTTTATAAATATAAGAATAATAGTCTATTCGGAAAGACCATGGAGGATGTTAGAAAACGTATGAATTACAAACTAGTCGTTGATGAACAAAAATATCACAAATTGACCTCATCACCTCTTTTCATTGATAGAGACATCATCGATGAGGATCTTGTAGGTGTTAAAATGATTAAATCAGAAGTTGAGTTGTGCAAACCCATCTATATTGGGCAAGCCGTTTTAGATTATTCCAAGCTTGAAATGTATCAACTCTTCTACAAAATATTAAAACCATGCCCTCTCGTAAAAGAGGTTCGCTTGCTGGGTGGTGATACAGATAGTTTCTTTTTAGGAATTACCACTCAAAAAGATTTAAATTTTAATGAAGTAGGTAAGTCATTAGAAAAATATTTCGATACATCTAACTACAATCCCACTCATCCACTCTATTCCATACAGAATAAAGCCAAACTTGGTTGTTTTAAGGATGAAACAGCAGGAAAGGAAATAGATGAAATGATTCTCCTCCGTCCTAAAATGTATTCCATGAAACTAAAAGAATGTGCAGATAGTATTAAGCGTGCTAAAGGTATATCAAAATCCATTGTTCATAAAATGAAACATCGGTCCTATAAGAAGGCCTATAAAAATAAAACTATAACGTTTGTCAATATGACAATCTTAAAATCTCAAGTTCATACTGTGAAAACGTACACGTTCAAGAAACGAGCACTTTCAGCATGGGAGGATAAGAGGTGTTGGATAGGACATAACACATCTCTTCCACATGGACATCCTGACACAAACATACCTCCACCCAAAAGAATAAAACTCACGCTACCACATTCAGGAGATGTATTGACATAATCAACTTTAACTCAGTATTTTGATGTTGCTTTTTGTAGATATACATGGTTGTTTTATGTATCGCATGAGATCGTTTCTTCCTTGTGAATATATGCCTACAGTCAGCCCATTCCCCCTATATCTGTGAAAAGACTTTTTCATATACATATTTTTATTTCAATAAACATATCACAATGACTTCACTTTGTTTTCCGAAACACTAAAGTTACGAGGGATTTAGTATCTTTCACATGGATACACTCTTGTAAACCATTGGTAATTTTGATAGCAATAGAGGGTATAGTTTGTTTGACGACGGGATGATAGAAAATAGATTCAAACATCTTCTCGACTATTCCATATGAAGCGTCTTTATCATGAATGAAATCACGTAAAATGTATTCTTTTTTCTCGCCAACAGAAATAGGTAAAATCAAATCACTTTGAATGTAAAGGTGTTGTTCATGTTTATCAAGTGTCATTGGTGTTTCTATACCAATCGTATGCGCAGCAGCAAACACAGTTTGTAGCATTGAAAAGCCAAAGAGTTTTTTCAAATTTTTACTCAATTGACATTGAATGTCATCACCCAGTTTCAGAACAACGCGTT
The DNA here is from genome assembly GCA_907163375.1 of Prostheceraeus crozeri. Taxonomy (NCBI): domain Eukaryota; kingdom Metazoa; phylum Platyhelminthes; order Polycladida; family Euryleptidae; genus Prostheceraeus; species Prostheceraeus crozeri. The sequence continues at coordinate 563,462 of CAJQUW010004580.1, read as the reverse complement.
GTTTTTCAATTGAAAACGAAATGTGGTGTGTCTTTACATCATATTTACTTTTCATCACATGCTTCAACTTCTGTTGTATATAAGGATTTACTACATGAATGAAGCTTTCAACTGTATGATATAGACGCGGCATTATATTGATAGCAACTTTAGATTCTTCATAAGACTGGTAAATTTTCTTGATGCGATCGCCATAGATGTCCACCCACCATTCATCATTAACTGAATCAGCTTTAGTGTGATATTCATGAGAACCATACACCACACCGCTTCCAATAATAGGCGTATAATGTCTTACAAAATGACGCAAGGTTGGAGAGAAATAAACTGTAAGTTTGTCATTATATTTCTGAATAACCAACTTATTTTTGTCCGCCATAATTTTCTCTCCATACTTCTTACCCACAGTCTCATTCCATCGTTTTACTAACTCAATAAGTGATAAAGGTTGAACACCACGCTTTTTCAAAATGATGCGTTCTTCGCATTCTACAACATCTTCATCAAATATTTTAAATCTATAATGAAATTTGTTGATTCGAGTTGAATAAACTTTTTTAACATTTGCAGTAGCAATTGACGTTAGATGTAGTCCATGACCAAAACCAAGATGTGGATAGAATTCACTATCCAACCTCAGCGTAAGACCTTTAGTAAAAGAATGAAAGCGGAGGAACTGTCTCCCACTCCAATGATAGATAGTAAACTCATAAGCTTTCTGATTTTTATTCTTCATGATGGAAGTATTACCACTGTTGAATGCCTTAATAATTTTCTCATTCCCAAATGGCTCATAAGAATCTGATTTTATCTGAATCCATTCATAGTTCCACTTTCCATCTGATGTTAAATTGTATGGGAACTGAAATGCATTATTCATCGTTATTCCATCATGGGTGCGAGGAGTCAATATCATTTCTTCCAAATCATTCACATTCTGAATATTGCTATCATAGCAAATACTAGAAACGCCAACTTCCCATTCACCTTCTAAATGCAGTGGCCGATTTAATTCTACTCGATAGTCTGATGGTTTATTTTTGGGAAATTTATTCATAGAAGCATTACTGGGCAAGTAGATTAGAAACGAGTCCTTATTTTCACTTTCCATATTATTCACATTGGAAAAATATATTAGCATACTTTTGCATTAACTCTTCATTCGGAAATGGAGTGTAATACTTGTCACAGCATCTTTATGAAAAGGAATCAACGCACCAGCATCATCATAAATGGCAATATCAATTTGTGGGATGTAGTTTGATTTCAGCTTTGTATAATGCACTTTCTTGAAAGTATGCTCAGATAAAATACTGCAGCTTTTTGGCTGGTATGGTATCATTGCTAGCAATGGAGCTTCAACATCTCCCACACGTACATCTTCACCAATATTGGAATATATCTGAAAATAGTTAATACGACGCGATAGCGACATGTCTGCGCTAGCTTTGGTTACAGTACCACTTTTAAAGATATTTTGATCAAAACCCAAAATGTCCATTAGAGTTTTATCCATAATTAGTTCAATACCTTTTCCATTTATAGTGAGAGACAAAGTACCTTCTTTTTCAGAAAATGAAATATGTTGCTCATTAATCACTTCATTTAAATAATCTACAACCAATTTAACCGAAGTAATAATGCGAGGCATCAACACTCTTGTTTCATGTAAGAAACCACCAAAAGGCTCTACACACTTTCTGTATAAAGATACGGCCCATTCTGTATCAAATTGATTTGACCTTTCACATGGTAAATGTTGCATATCAGATTTTCCATGAACAGCTGCAGAACGATGTCGTAAGAACTGATGAAAATCTTTTGAACAAACTAATACTAGATCATCATCATTTAATTTACTTATTGCAATATGATTAGATGATTTAATATAAGTCAATGTTGCCACTTGTTTGTCATCAACTCGAAGGAGATAATTAAATTTCTTCAATAATGTTTCAGGAGTCATGTTTGTCTTTCTTGGCTTAATCACAATCTTCTTCACCAACGTCTTCTCATTTCTTGGAATAAGATCTACATAATAAGCTTCCTCTCGATATATTAACTGTTTATGACCACTTATGTGGTAATTAACGTTAAAATTATCATAGCTTGTTAAGGCGCTAGCGAGGTAGCCTAAATCATTTCTTAAACTTGGACTTAAACCAACAATCCAATCTTTCTCAACTACATGATGTACATAATTATAATCATCATTGTGCGGAGTAAATTGGACAATATGTTTACACGCTTTATTCAAGAAATCATATATAAACTTTTTACATGATAAGAGATCTTTCTTTGGCCACTGTGGAATGTATACTCGGCACCCCTTTTCACATTGATAAGCAGCTGTACGCCTCATATTAATAGTCATCACCTCATGATCAAAAGTATAGACACAGTTGCTATAAACAAGTTGAGTGACACCCACTTCCCAATTCCCATTTAGCTGTTGTGCATGATCAATGGGAGTAGAAAAGAGTGCGGCTCGATTGCTAGTAAATCTCTTTGTAGCCGCATTGCTAAGCAAAATATGATAAAACGACATTTTTATATTGCTAATCTGCAACTTTGCATAACATCATGAAGACTTGGATTTTGGACTCTCTACAATATATCAGAGTTGATCGTGATGGAAACGTACATTTCAAAAATTCTCATGGTCATACATCAAGAGGAATTACATTAACATGGCGACAATTTGTCAACCTCAATGATATCATGAGGGATTTGGAATATTTTGAAACATTAAGATTCATCTCCTTGGGTGATCAAGTTTGGCTTCAACATTACAGAAATGAAATTCAAATCTACCATTCTCATTCCGCAAACTGTTTCTCATTTCGCAAATACAATTGGGAGAAGTATAGAAGATACATACATCGCTCCATCATGACATTTATTCGTCGTGAGTTCATCGCCCTACTATGCAAATCTTAATCAGATATGATTACCACGCACCATGAGTTGGAAATTAGATTCCCTACAACGTATTGAAACGGATCATGATCGAAACGTCTATTTCAAAGATTCAACTGGAAATGTGAGAAGAGAGTTTGTTTTATCTTATCGTCATTTTCAATCTCTACATCATATCATGAAGGACTTGAAATACTTCTATATGAAAAGACATTCACGTATTGGAAATCGCATCTGGCTGCGCGTCAACAATCGGCGAATTCAACTCTATCATTCCCAACTTCATACTAACTTCACATTTCATCAAGGTAGTTGGGAAAAGTATAAAAGGAAGGTACATCGCTCAATTTACTCATTCTTTCATCATGAAGCGCCATCGCTACACCATCGTCAACATTCTCCGTCGCTTCAGACTCTACACCAAAATCGATCTCACAACATTACGCCAACAGCTTCCAAACAGCAAGTATTACCCGGGCCGTCCTCAAATGTTAGTAGTGAAGATGAACAATTCACGGAATCTTCAACTCTTCCCAAATGGGACTGTACAGATTCTCGGCGCCCTTTCTCATTCATCGGCGCAGTCAATGCGCTTAGAGCTACAAAGACTACTACGTCGGATATGGAAGAGGGAGAGGTGTGTGATGTCGAATCTGACTGTGGACAATATGGTGATCTCTACTCAATTGAGTGACAGTCTATCATTTTTGAAGATTCGTACCAGCAGTTACAGTTTGTGTTATGAACCCGAACTTTTTCCTGCAGCTCTCATTAGTTGTTGGTTGCCTGTGCATGTGGCAATCTTTCATAATAGTAAAGTGATCATTACTGGACTAAAATCTCATGAACAAGCAAATATGATCCTAGACTATCTCATTGAGTATGTACGTACCCAGCGGATTGTAAAATAAAAAACAATTTTTCCAACATGATGTTTTTATTTCAAATCATGATAGAACTTACAAATCATTTTTTCATTAGAGGATGGATTACATGAAAAGTTTTGAATAATAGATGCAAATCGAGATACATGTAAACGTTTTAAGATGAAGTACAGTACAAAAGCACCACACGTTGATGAAAGTGGATGTTGTAGTATGCGTTCATTTCGCTGATATTGACGCGTATGTTTTCTCAACCACTGCTGTGTTGGTATATTTGGAGGTTGAGCAAGAGAGTCAAATAGTTCACCACGTCGGTCTTTTCCAATAAAGATCGCTTTCCAATGCTCACCGCCTAAATTCTGTGAATGAGTGTTTAGCACAATAAAGATGGGATAGTGATTTACTGCAGGTGGTAAGGTATCGAGTGAATAGACATTATCGAAAGCTTTCAACGTCGCTTCGTCTGCATTATGCTGCACTTTAGTCTTAATATCGTCAGCAGTCAACCAACTCATTAACGATTATACTGAAGAATCACGTCACGATACTTTGTAATTTCAATATTTGAATCGAAGACTGCATAAATTAATACATTGATCGTCTCAGGTAGTGTTCTTTTGAACGTCAAATCCAAACGAATATTATGAGGCACGTTCGCTTGACGATAGGGTGCACTAATATCGCTGTCAGCAGTCAAATCAAATGCATAAATAGTATATCCACTCTTAAACTCTTTCATAGTCAGTCCGTTGGTATCATCCGTATTGTAAAAGCCAAAGACATCCATAAAATCAACATAACTGCGCATAAATTGATCCGAAGCAAAATCTGGTTTGTAGGGTGGACCAGGATGACTCACACCATTAACACGTAAAGCAATTTCACTTAACTGATTGTGTTTAAAATTGAAAGGATTCTTCTTTATATTACCATTAAATGCATCATTTTCAACCATTGCCACCATGAGGAGCTTCGGTGCTTCCGATGGAAAGAGGCCATCTTTCATGAAACTCTTTTGATCTTTCGGAATTGTAAAGGTGAGAAGCTTTGTATGCTGAACGGGGTAAATGGCATTTTGGCGGTTAAGACCTTCAGCATGCCCTCTAATGACACTTGGATTCGGTACTACTCGACGAATGTAAAGTGCAATATCTTCCACATGAATTCTAAAATTGTCAACTTTAGCAAATGCATTCAGCGCAAATTCAGGCTTATTCAATGTCAGCTTGAGTCGCATGCTGGTATTACAGAGTAAAAACTTTGACTGTCTAAAGAAGTCTAAATTCAGCGGACCATATAGCTGACATACTCTACTATCTTTAATCATAGCAGATCGCTTTACAAAGCCACTGTTTGTTTCAACATCAAATTTTCCTGCTTCATCTCTGTACCATCCCATGGCTTCCATATGACTTTTTTGTGCTGCTGGATGAAACTGTGATACATGAGTGAAATATGATTTATAGGGATAATCGCTTTGACCACCTTCCACCTGCTGCTCTCCAATCGTTAGAGAAACATCGCGAAGTAATGTAGTCAATGGTAAATTGTTCAGTCCAACTTTATGTGCATCGTCAATAGCAGTTCCATCTGCTTGCTGAATTCTAAACCTCAAATCAAGCATCGCATAACTCAAATCTATGTAGTCATCACTACCACCAGGAATAACAAATTCAATGGGGCCAGCATTCTCAGCTGTTCGAGGATGATAATCTACAATACTTGAACTAAGAATATCTGTCTGTATGGCTTGTTGATCGAACAAACAAAAACCGGAAGTTTTACACTCCATGATTAGAAGTTATAGCAGCGTCGTCGTTTAGCGCCTGATGAATGATTAGAGCCTCTGCGACGTTTGCGTGAATGCCTTTTGACTGAAGATTGCACCTTACCAGCTCCGCGATGTTTCCTCCTTCCTTTTCTCATTCGTTTAGGTGATTTCTTTCCTTGAGTAACACCAGCAATGGTCTGCTTCAATGTTTTTAAACCGCGTTCCTTCCCACGATTCAACAAACTGCTCTTGAAACTTCTACCTCTGGAAAGATCACTAGCAACATCACCAGCAAAGCCAACGGCATTACTTAAAACATTTCGTTTTAAAGATCTACCGACATTGGATATGAGAGGTGCTACAACAGATTTCAGTGCACCAAGTATGCTACCTCCACGTTGGCGGCGAGCACCGATGTAAATTTGTCCTCCGCCACTTACGTAGGAGGGTCGTGAATAAAATGAGGCAGTTGGATTCATAGCTCAAACCCTAAACATTGTTAGTTACAACTTTGCATGAATCACTGTCGATCACTTAGATGAAAGATGTCGGCACGACGCATCCAAGAGTTCATACTTGAAGGATAACCAGTCCATTTAACAAGACACCATTCTTCACCTTGCCGTTTTTTACATCGAATGATTTTCTCTACCAAATATGTTTCACTTTCAGTGACTACCTCAATCTCATCGCGGTAAAAGCTACCCTCAATTTCTTCATTATCGTAATCTTTCAACTTGTAGGTGGTCGGAGAGTCTTTTTGATTAATCCTTGATACTGTAAATACCTCCTCTGTCCAATTCGGGAGGTACCCTTTAGCAAAAACACTTTTCACTTTTGAGATACGAACTTTATCGCCAATTTTCACATCACTTTTCACATGAGTGCGTTTACGTTGGAATGATTCGCGCACTTTATCTACATTGTTAGCATTTACATCTACTGGTCTGAGTCCAATAGAACGATGGATAGAGTGATTGTAGGCATGGAGTGTATCTTGTAGAACCTTTGTCCAATTTTGTGTCAAGTTGGCAGTAAAATGTCGCCACAAACGATTTTTTAATGTGCGATTAAAACGTTCAACGAGTGCAGCTTTATAAGCGCTCTTTACACTAAACAACTCAATGTCATGCCTCTCAAATAATCTTGTCACATGCTGATTTTCAAACTCTTTTCCTTGATCACTCTGAATTCTTTTTGGAATGCGACCTTCTCGAAAAATTGTTTGGAATGCTTTTGCTACTCCTTTCCCTTCTTTAGTTTTTAAAGGTTGAGCCCACGCATAACGCGAGAAAATATCAATGACGGTTAAAATAAAATTATTGCCCGAGTTATGTTTTGAAATGGAGGCAACATCGCACAAATCTGCTTGCCACTGTTCATCGATGTCATGAACAATATAATGGCGGGTGCGGTACTTCTTTTTCGCTTGTTTGTGGAGTGTATAGGTAGCCTGACCCTTTAACCATCGTTTCACTTGTGATTGTGGAAGACCACTCGCTTTTGATAATTTCTTGATAGATGCAAATCCTGCCGGATGTTTTACATCATAATAGATTGACTTCAAACGTTCAGTCGATGACGGCTGACTCTTTTTCCTCCTTCTCATCTTTTTTCTTTCTTGCCTTTCTACATTTACAACAACTGCAGCATTTAGCTTTAGCGGTTTTGCGATCGTGTTCACATTGCTTAGGGGTTTCATTATGAGAGCTGGCGCAGCAAGTGCAAGTGACAACGACATTCACCTCTGGCGGCTCATTACATGGCAAGCAACACATCTGCTTCATATTAATAGTCTGAGAACATGTATTTCCTAGGAGGAGCTGTTTTACGTTTTCCTTTTACCAGTTTTAGTGGCGATGTAGATCTACGTCGAGTTCTTCCTCTTGTTTGCTTAGTGAGTGTGGGAGGGGATGTAGCAGGTGACGTCTTAAACCAATTTGTTGGCATTTTCATCGCCTGAAGCATTGGAGTAGTAGCCACTGTTGAATCAAGTTCTTTCAATGTCTCATTATTTAAAGCAAATTTTGGCACATTATGCTTTTTCAATAGTTTAAGAAAGTATGACCAACCAGGTGGAACATAGCCCTGACGGCGCTTTCTACGTGTCGCATACTGAATCAAGTCTTCATAACGTGAAGCATCAATCACTTTATTTTCATCTGTAATGATTTCTCCTCTATCATTTACATTGAGATGGGGTTCAATACTGTTGAAAAGAGATATGGCATGTGCGCGAGATGCTAAAGGTGTAGCAGTCGATACAGAGTCACGCATCTTATTCTTCAAGTTTTTCAATTGCTCAACAGTTTCCGATTGTAATAATACAGCACGATGTGGATCTTTGATGTGAACATTTTGCTGATAATCTATTTCTTTCCTATACATTTGATTTGCAAGAGGTTGCTTTACTTGCTGCATGGCAGTCAATTGTACATATTCATCCTGAGGAATAACAATCATGCGAGAATAAGAACTCATAGTTTGTAGATAATCATGGGAGTTTTCAAAATATCACTTCGAAATCTAAATTCTTCCGGACACTCTTGCGTAAAGTCAATGAATAAGTAACCGTATGGTTTTTCAGTAGCTGCTTGAAAAATTTCAATTAAGGCTTTTGATCCTCTGGGTGCAACTTGTCGCGCTAAAATTTCAAATTGACTTTTATCTCGCGGATTCTTGAAAATAGCATAATAGTGTGTATTCAGGTTTCGTGTACGAGCTTCTTTTCCATCAGGAAACAAATTTTGTGTAATATAGATGATAAAACACCTTTTATGGTGTGCTGCGCGAGTGAACATATCTGTAACATCTTTTGAATTCTTACTTTCTTTTAATAAATCATCCAATACAACAACATCATTAGACTGAAGTTTATCCACTGGAATAATTCCTTCATGTCGAATAAAGTTGCGACTTTGCAATTCCTGAAACAGCGACGGTTGATAAATACCATAACACCAAATCACTCGATTGATAGGTTCCTTAAACAACTCCCTTCTTTTATCCAATAAATTCAGCGTGAAAACAGTTTTACCTGCATGAGATGGACCTGATACAGTCAGAACTTTATCACATTGAAGTCTGAAATCCATTTTATTACTTTGAGACTCAACATTTGCATAATTAACGCTTAGAGCCAAAGATATTTCCCAATAGGTTGCCCACGGCAGGAGCTATCATTGGAAGTATTGCTGAAAGGAAACCGCCCTTTTGTGTTAGAGTTTTCCTCTTTCTTTGAAGGGCGACTTTAGGATTGGAGATGAAACGCAATTTCGTAGCATATCGCTTAAGTAACTTTCGTTGTTTTGGCGCTAATTTCTTCGTCCTCAACTTCCTCACATGAGAAATAATTTCACAAATGAATTTATCGTTAGCATGTCGTATAGCATTGTATCGCTGATTTGCTTTCATTCGTCGGAGAGCTTGAATGGCTGAAGAAAACTTTTGACTTTTACGTTTCGTCATTTTACGTTTCGCCATTTTCCGTGTTAGTCTTTGCTAAAACCTATCTTTACCACATTTGCATAGGTACTAACTATTGCGACATAAGTGACACTCGAAATGAGCAATGTCACAGTGGTTACATTGGCAAAGTTGAATGCAATTACGTATGAAACAGCGTTGACAAAAAGCATGCTTACATCTCTTGAAGATGCGCTTTTCATTTCCATCCTTTCGCTTACATACATCGCAACACATAGTTTCACCGTTACTGATGTCTATAGCAAGTCTTTTTGAAGATATGAATTTGCTAGCCTTTTCTAAATAATAGACGCATGTACAGAAGGAATATACTTCGAGAGTGAGCAGACATAGCTCGAAAACCAGTTGTGCTACAATCAAGTACCACTGCATTTTCAATTTTTCTTTATGGAAAGTTGAATGTGAATATCTGAAATCGCTTCAATCACTAGACTGCTACCATGATGGTTAAATGCGTTAAGACGTTCAGCAATTTTTATCATATGTCTTTTAAAAAATTCTTGGGGGTGATCTACCACTTCCATTGAATAAGAAGCAAAATGGAAAGAGCGACTTTCCACCTCTTCCTTTCCAAAATGACTAAACTTAATTTTCGCAACTAATCGCGCCATGATAATGCTATCAGAGAATGTATTCATTAACTCTAGAAATAGAGTGCTAGCATCATCGACCACTGCTTCGATGTCGGTCTCATCTTTATGAAATTTTATCACATAATCTTGAACAGCTCCTTTTAAACTTTGCCTATGAAAACGTAATGTTCCGCAGTCGTTTGAGAAAGACATGATCGCCCTTTATCTAACCCATCCATTGCATGAAAACAACAACTCTTCTCATAGTAACATTTATTGAATAATGGTAACAAGCATGCATTATAAATCAATGGTTTGAAAGAGATAAAATAGATACAGCTGGTAACTATCATACAGCGAGCAATGATAACCATACAGGACTTTGGCAGTGTTGAGGTAAGGAGGAAAGAAGCATTGGTTATGAACGTAGCTACTACAACGAACAGACAAAATAGGAACACACAAATCCTTAAAACGTTTTGTGACTTCATGATAATGTTGATTCACTCTACTATCCCAAGGTGGGAGCAAAATATCATCAATGATTAGATTGGGAAATACTTTCCTCTCCTTACCAGGATTATTACAAAAGATGCGTATAACATTGAAAGCAGCTAACCATCGTTTAAAGTCAATAAGAAGAGCACTCTCACAAGAAAAGCCATAGTCTTGCAAATATTTCAGATTAAGTCCATGAATGTGTTTTCTCGCCCATTGATCAACATTGGGATCGCAGTTGGCATGTTGATGATAGACACTAACAATCTGATATGTCCAATTGTTCATAGCAATAGCACTGAGCTCCTGTACAGGTTCACCCTCACAATCCATAAAAATGATGATAGAAGCCTAAAACGGAAATTTACACATCTAAGGAAACGTTCTATAACATATTACAAAATGAAGAATTACATCGATGCTTTTCACGACAAAATACACAAATGATATGATGGCAACGAAGAAGTAAAATGTATCTAATAAGACCACGTCTACGACACTCAAAGCACATAAGCGAATTGTCATAGGGTAGAGTTAGGAAAGGACTAGCAATTCTCCTTCTTTGATTTGCGTTTTGATGTAGCATTCTTCTCCGACTTGCGCTTCGTACCACTGCTGTTAAGGATTTGATCAATTATGTCGTCCACGTTGGGTGGTTTCGGAATATATAGGATGGATTCCATATGCATGGAGAGAGAGGCTATTTTATTATCCTTGTGTCGACCATAATATAGCCCATTCACTTTGAAAAGGATATCCCAAGTACCTTCTCCGAGCTCATCACATCTGATGGGTATTGAATGATCTCCCTCCTTCTTATAGTAAGTACACCAATGTGATACCGGTAGGCAAATGTGATTACCATCCCAAATCTTTCTATAGGGAGTATCCTTGTCATCTCTCGCCTTCCACTCTTGAGCAAGAGGAGTAGGAATGTCCATATTTAATGTCACGTACTCCTCAATAATATCAAGTTGGTGGCGAATGTATGGACTCACGGGGATCAGTATGTAGTCCCCATACTGATTGTGCATTATCTTGACATCCGTGGAAGGGAGCATTCCCGTTTGGAGTACTACGCTATGATCATCATAACGCAAGGCTTGTTTAAATTTACGCTGTAGCGGTGTAGGATTATGTACCTTGGATGTTTCTTCCACTGGCCTCAGTTGTAGATGATCTGACCGTAGCGAACCTTGTAACGTTTGACCGCCATTTTGTCCTACTAGTGCAGCAGATGGAGTAGATGCCTGAAAATGAAAAAAGATTGTATTAAGTTTACGTTCAAGGGAGGAGAGGGAGGGAAGTAGCGACTTACCATTTTAGTTGGATAATAGAACAGGGAACTAGAGAGAGAGAGAAAATGTGCGTCCGTCACTCGTGTGATTCAACGATGGAATGATTCTCACTGTGGAAGGCTCGCTATTTATAAAGAAATGCTTGATTCTCATTGGATGATGATCCTCATTGGACAATAACATCAAGTTGATTCCAAATCTGGCATCCGTTTACCAATCCGATAGTTCGTTTTGGAGCTACAGCCCAAAACGTCCCAAATTCTAACTCTGTCGTTTTTCACCAATGTCCCAAAATCTTAAATGGCGTCTCACATCTAAACGAAGGCAGATAGGAACAAGCCGATTCTTTCACTGAATTTGTCTCACTCTTAGCTTTCAAACGAGCTATCGCACGACAAAATCCGTCCACTGGAAGCAAGCTGTCCAGGGGGGGGACGTCAGCCGAAAATTTTTTCTCTCCGATTTCGGTGGAAACATCCTTCCTAACCCAAAATTTCACGTAGATTCCGAATCTGGCCTCCGTTTTCTCATCCGATGCTTCGTTTGGACGCTACACACCAAAAACATCACACACTATAGCCTCAAGACTAATCCTGGCGGTCGCCCACGTCAACCTAGACGGTCGCCCACGTCAACCAGGCGGTCGGACCAACTCACCCGAGTCTCACACTCTGTCGTTGCAGAGGGGGGGGGACGTCAGCGAACATGTTGTGAACGTGGACCCACCTGGCCGGCACACCACGACAGACCACAACCTCTATCGTTCCAGAGGGGGGGGGACTCAGACACGAAGCACCACGGCGGCCGACCACGACACTCTGCCGTGCCAGAGGGGGGGGGGACGCAGCGATGGCCGCCATCTTGCGCGGTCCAGAAGTGGAGTTTTGCTTACTACTTATATATATATATATATATATATATATATATATATACATTGAACCCCACTAAATATATCAAAAAATTTGCCTCCACGTTTATCACGTCAATGATGGCTCATCCCCCCCCAATCATAAATATAAATTGACGCCACTGTCAATGATACAAAGCTAAAACAAGATATCGGATGCGTGTGTCAGAGATATACTCATTTGTGTGAGGTCAAATACTGAGTGTTAGAGTGCTGGTGTTGAGCTTCGAGTGTTAACACCAGCGCTGAGCGCCAAGCTGAGTGTTGATTAGCAGCGCTGGGCTGAACACTGGCGTCAGCTCTGAACTTCAATGTTAAACGCCAATATTCATCGTGTTGACGCTCAGCACAGGTGCCGTGCTGTCATATTCAGTGTTGTGTAACCGTGAAATCAACTGTCAACGCTCAATGCAGTTGTTTGAACACTGGCGCTAAGCACTGGCCAGTCAATCTTGCTGTCAAGACTGTTGAAGGCACTAGCAAAGCGAATCTCAACACTGGAATCGTAACTGATTTCTATGCAATTGGTCGCTCAACCCCTAGGGGTTCAGCACTTGCACAAGTCAAATTGCGGGTGTCATGCTGACGTGGTCTGAATACATGTTTCCATTCCGATTGGCAATCATCACCCATATATAGTGACCGGCCTTTGTGTTTTGATAGATCAAAGACTTCAAAGATGCTTCGTGGGCCAAATATCCACCGAAAGCCAGCTTGCTCGCGTGAGGACAGCACCCGCCATAAAAGATTGACCTCTGATCAATTAGACGAGTTGGTCAATGAATTCCATTTATGGAGATGGGAGAATCAGTCTGGGGAGCCGCGATACCACACAAGTAGAAGGCGAATGGAGAATTTTCTCGAATTTCCATCGTCAGGCGGGACTTATAGAAAAACCGCCAAAGCTGAGGGAATTGCCAAATCTACTTGTGTTCTTCATTGCCGAGAGGCCGTACGATTTCTCAATACAATTGCTGGATCCTACTGCTACCTTCCACAGCCTGAGGATTTCCAAGCGTTGCGCAAAGATCTGACTGCGGTGGACGGTGGACATCTATCCGCAATCTTATATATCGACGGATTCATAGTTCGCACTCAAAGACCAGATGGAGCGGGAGACGCCTTCTATTGTGGGAGAAGCGGCATATCTTCTGATGGACTTAATATCCAAATAGCGTGCGATAAGCATGGGAAGGTCAGATACATTCTGGCAGGAGTTCCAGCATCTGCGCACGATGCTAATGCGGTCGGTTGGGGAGGCCGCTTCTTCGAGTTTCTTGATTCACTGCCGGAAGATACAGTTGTTGCTGGAGACGCCGGCTACACGGGAGTTCATCTAAGAATTATTTGCTCCCTCCGTGGTAGTAATCTGTCTGCCGCTCAAGAGACTTTTAATTCCAGAATCTCCCGTCAAAGACAAGTTGTCGAGCGCACCATCGGTGCCATTGAAAATAAGTGGAGGATCACCCAAATGAAAGAATCCCGCTTGGCCGCTAAGCATGGAGTGCAGTTTGCTTCAGATTGTGTGGTAGCAGCATGTGTCCTTCACAACCGATACACTAATTTTATAGAGTGCAAGAGTTGTTTTTGCTTTTGAATAATTTGTTTGGGATAATTTATTATATTCAAATGGAGAAGATATTCACAAGAAATCATATATTTATCATTTATCATAATTAACTGTTCTGTTCTTCAACTACATCACTGACACACTCGAAAAGATCAATGTCATTGGCCTTTGCCACCCCTGAATGAGGAGATCCATCTTCTTGTTCAATTGGTGGATACCGCTCGCAATGTCTTCCAGCAAGCTTGCGTTTGTTGGTCGACGTGTTGAGGATCCCGAACCCTACGCTGCAGCACCTTCTCATGATTCGTTGAGGACGCTAGGCCTATCCTTACTTCCCTTTGGATAGTACAGCTGCTGGTAGTCTTCATACAGATTCCAAATCTCTGGAGAGCCTCTGAAAAAAAGAACAGAAGTAGAACTACATGTAAGTTTCAGTCATTTTGCATAGGTTCATAACTGACATGTGTCATTCATGTTGATCTAAAAGATCGATAGACTTTCTCACCTTAAACTCTTCTCTGTCGGCAACGACTCGTCATCAGATGACGCGCCACCACTTCTGGAGAGCTTTTTCGCCTTCTCGTTGTATTCACGTCCCAGGTTCTTCAGAAGATCCTGGACAGAATGTGAGAATCCTATCTCCATCCCAAGTAGCTGCATGATCTCCTCATGCAACATTCCACCTCTCTTCTTCTTCTCATAAAATGACTTCCTCTGTAGTATCTTGTGGAGAAGGTCATTCACCATTGCATCACTGAGCTTCTTCCTTGTAGGTGCCATCTTTCAAAATTTCGAAATTTTAGTTTGCATTAAATACAATTACAACGCATCGAATTGATATCATCCCGACATGATCTGCGCTTAACACTGATGAGTGGTCACTGTTATCTGGAAATCTAAATCGAAAACTTTCCACCATAGAAATCCACAGTTTCGACACTCGTCCTGATTGTCAACACCAATGTTCAGATGTCAACACCAGCGTCAAGACAAGTGTTGGGTGTCAACGCCGGTGTTCAACTCAACACCAGCACTCTAACACTCGGTATTTGACCTCACTCAATGACATAATTAATGAAACAAACTATCATTGGCTTGAATTGAAGTTTGTTTCATTTTTTCTCAGGTATGATGCAATATCTCGCTTTCTATGTATTACCATTCAACACATTAGAGAATGGAGAAAGATCTATGGTGGTCAAATTTCAAATTTTGATAGATAATTTGGATAGAGAATAAAAAGATTATGTATCAAAAGTACACTAAAGAGCTTTCCTCAGGAAATACATTCAAGAAGGACAGTTGGCTACCTAGTAGTGTAAAATCAAATTTCGTAAAACGAAGTATTTTGAGCGTCCATGAGAGATGTAGTGAAACACTCAGTAAAGACATCGTGACTCAGTCGGAAAAGCAATGCCTAAATACACTTAAGGCTAACGGATATAGTGAAAGGATTTTGTCATGGCAAAGAGACCAACTAGGAAAAATAACAAAGACAACACCGACAAGTGCGTTTTAAAGTTACCCTACATAAGCGATAGTTTAGTAAGAAAAATCAAGTACTTAATTCGTAAACATAAATTGAATGTGCGGCTCGTAAGTTGCGGTAACAAAAAGTTGCGCAATGTCTTGAAAACCAAATCAATAATATAAAACATGATAATTGTAAAATACGTAACCGGCTACCAGAGAAATTTAACTGTAAAAAGACCTGCGTGGTTTATCTATTCACGTGTAATAAATGCAATGTTAAGTACATAGGAAAAACTTCTCGTCCTTTATATGTAAGATATAATGAACACTACAACAGTATTAAAAACAAAAATAGTGTAAGTGCTTTGTCAGATCACACCAAAATTTGTGACGTCAGTAGCATAGAAGATTTTAGCGTTGAATATTTGAGATGTCTGAATGATTCGGTTGAAACAAGTTTAGTGGAATCGCGACTTATCAACTTGCACAAGCCAAGCATGAAACAAGTCACGAAACAACACTGCTGTTCTGCTACAAGTGTAGAAGTGCAGAAGTCATTCATTATTAAGTGTTCTGCCAATGACAAAGGGTCTGGACCCGTAACGTCTCGCGATATCTTTTATTCTTTATTCATTTTACTTGGCATTATAATACATATCGGGAGAGTATTAAATCAGTTTTACTTTCGCATTGGGCGCAAAAGGCGTTATAGCGAGCCCTCCCATCAGATCAAGTGGCAATTATCTCCTCTGAAGACATGTGAACTGCAATACAGTTACTCTACAAGTACAATTTCGTACTCTATCGTCTCCTTCTCTGATTTATCGTGGGGTAGGGGAGGCAACCGCGTTGTTGTGTCGGGTTAAAACAAAAAATGTCGGCATTTTTGTCGGGCAGTAGGTTAAGAATGTCGGCTGGACCCGTCAGGTTAGTCGGATGAATGTCAGCTCATGATTGATATTGCGCTCGGTTTCGTTGATTTCACGACTTTTCACGTGCTTGAAACTAAGTGAAGGTGAGTACAATTGCTGGTGAATTTTGCATCAATTAGAAGCTTTTGGTCTGTAATTGATGACTCCTACATTTACTTGTTCAGGCAAACTAATATGAACAGTTACTCAGGGAAATATGAACAGTGTATCAGGGTAATAACGGACAGTAAATAGACTACGTTTTAATATGCATGTTTTAATTTCAGATTGGAGGACGACAAGAATGGTCAAAAGAAAATACTTTAAGCGCAGTAAGAGAAGCCGATCTTGAATTTCAATATTCTAAGTGCGACACGAAGTTGGTGGTTTAAGTAAGTTTAAACGTACAAATTTCTCTCTCGTAGGTAGACCAGAGTCTTTGGATTTTTCAGGTCAGAGAAAGATGCGGTTATCTACAATAGCTGAACACAATTCAGTTCCTCGCGCAACCCTTCGCCGAATTTGGCTCAAAGGACAATTTTATGAAAAGAAAAAATTAGGAAGATCAGTCAACCTCAGTAAGTCTGAAGGAAAGGAACTTTATGAAAGGTTTTTTGATCGACAGCGGCGAAGCTTCCAGTTAGTTATCGAAAGCGCCAGACATTTAGTGCACGAATAATGCCGAATGAATAATACCCCGAATAGTTTTAGCGTTGATATCAAACGGGCAGGATGGGACTGGAATTCGACTTGGCATAGATTGAATCAAAGAGAGGCAATATTCTGGTGTGATGTGTTGAACCCATACTGTCTTTAATTTGTCGACGAGGTCATGTTCATTTCTTGGATTTAACCCATTAGCGCCTAGCGTTGCGTATACGCAACACTGTCAAAAAAGATATCTGTGACACAAAATATATTATATAAATACTAAAACGGTATCAAGATATTAAATTTAACATATTCCGATAATTTTCAGCAATTTGTTTAAATCGCATTACATTTTGAATATTTCGCATTTCACGTTTACATTTTAGTTTTCAAGCAAATTCGCCTTCGACCGATGAAATAAGTTTGAATCGATTTCTTTGTTGAGTTAAAATACGGATTCTGAAGTATGCTATAGTGGTTCTTCTTTATAATAATCGATAGTTTATTACTACATATCTAATTCGAAAAAATTCTCAACATGGTTCGTGGAAACATCATAAAAAGTCGCGTTGCGTATACGCAACGCTAGGCTGTAATGGGGTACTGGGGTCAAA
Source organism: Prostheceraeus crozeri (assembly GCA_907163375.1). NCBI lineage: Eukaryota > Metazoa > Platyhelminthes > Polycladida > Euryleptidae > Prostheceraeus > Prostheceraeus crozeri. The sequence goes on along the minus strand of CAJQUW010004580.1, from coordinate 545,908 downwards.
AGTCTTCCCCAACGTTAACATGAGCAAATCTTGTTTTTGAGTCAAATTAGTGGACGGTTAGTATAAAGAATAAGTACAGTAAGCAAATTGTCGGTAATCCCGGAGTGTACGGGCGTAAACTCAAAAAATAAAAATTTCATTTGTTTATAATTACGGTGTTTAACTTTACATCGTGATTAAAATATTATCTTCCCTTTTGCATAGTTTCGAAATTAAGCATTATAAAGTGGTGTGCTCAACGTAAACTGTTAAAAAATTCGCAGTTATGTGCCCGTTGTAACAATACCTGTGGATTAATATCTCGCAACGATGTATCGGACAATAAGACCTGGTACTGCTCGGTGTGTAAAACTAGAATCAGCATACGTTCAGATAGCTGGTTCCAAAAGAGTCGCCTGCCTATCTACAATCTCGTTGCATTAACATACTGTTGGTCATTTGACTATCCACTAAGTGCTATCGCCCGTGAAGCTTCGTGCGACGAAACTAAAGCTGCTATCGACTGGGCAAATTTTTGTCGCGAAGCCTGTGAACAATTTTTAGAGCAGAATCCTGCAGAAATTGGTTCGACGATAACGGTGAGCCATTGGTAGTAGAAGTAGACGAGAGTAAGTATTATCATAGAAAATACCACAGAAGGCAATGGCGCGAAGGCCAGTGGGTGTTCGGGGGAATAGAGCGTCGTTCGCGAAAATGTTTTGTCGTTGTCGTTCCCGATCGCACTGAACAGACTCTACGAAACGCTACTCTCAGGTGGATATTACCCGAAACTCACATAATTAGCGACGGCTGGCGAGCGTACGCCAACATCGATACTTGGGGAAATGGTGTGTACACCCATAGTGTAATCGTTCACCAACAACATGTTGTTGATCCTGGAGACGACGATATTCATACTCAAAACATTGAGAATATGTGGATGGTAGCGAAACGAAAGTTACGTCGTCAGTTCGGAACGTCCGACGCTCTATTTCCGTCTTACTTGCATGACTTTGTTTGGAGACAATCAATAGCAGATAAGAAGTTTTTCCAACATTTTCTTACTGTAATTGGTAATATTTACCCACTGTAATGTAATAATATAAAAATTTAGCGGAAATTTTTATTTTTTGAGTTTACGCCCGTAAACTCCGGGATTACCAAATTGTCTTCTACAATGAAATAAAACAGAATAAATAATCCCTCTATGTGAGGATTCGAACCCTCCAATAGACGATATTAGTCCAACTCTCACGCCACTGTACTGCTGATTCTTTAAATATCCGTAGCTTTAAGTTTCAATGTGATCTAATTTGCGCATACTTTTCAGCTAATAGAAGTAATGTGATATAAAGGATAATTTCTCTGCGGGTTGAAAGTCTTCTGTTTGATTGAAACTGAGTCATAAATATTGATGAGTTTATAGCCAACACAGATGCATGCATATGCTATGTTTAAAAAAAATTTCCTTTTTCAGGAGACAACTGCGATGCACTGTACAACAGGCTTTGGATGTCATTCCTGCATTAGATGACGACGAATCACATGTCTTGCCAGATGAAAATGCACAAAGAATTGATGTTGCCTTTGGATTTCCTGACGAAGGAGAAAATACAGATGAGGCTAGCGACGACGAAGAAAAACCGCAAGGACTTGAAAACCACTTTGGTAGAGGACTTCTTCAAAGTATGTGTTTAGTGGACGGACTAAGAGAAATCGACTCTGGTGCCTCTACTCCTGATCGTAATCAATCTGTGCCTCCTAACAAGAAAAGAAAATTATCAGGAAAAGAACAAATGAAATGGGTAAAAGGCCCAACGGTGCCATCTTTTATTCTACCTGAACCGTGTACGAGCTTGAAAGATGATGCTGAAGCTGAATTAGCAAATATTGATGAGCCAGTAGATTTTTTTAAATTGTTTTTTGATGGTGAAATTCTTGAAACTATTGTATCAGAAAGCAACCATTATGCTCAAACGAAAGGTGTCATTCTAAATCTGGATAAATGCGAATTGGAACGCGTTTTGGGTGTTCTTCTCCTCAGTGGGTATAATCAACTCCCATCCGTTCGAAGGTATTGGGCTTCACAAAATGACGTTCGAAATAATCTGGTTGCATCTTCTATAACTCGTGATCGATTTCTGTTTATAATAAGATATTTGCATTTTTGCCACATACCGAACCCCGCTGATAAAGGATGGAAAATACGTCCTCTAATCACTCATTTCAATCGTGTATTCAAGAAGTATGCTCAAATGAATAACAATCTTTCTGTAGATGAAAGCATGATTGAGTACTTCGGCCCACACTCCCTTAAGCAATTAATAAAGGGTAAACCTATTCGATATGGATTTAAAGTGTGGACGCTTTCTTCTAGCAGTGGTTCTTGTCATCATTTTGATCTCTATACCGGAAAATCAGATAAGTCAGAAGGTTTTGGACTTGGTGAAGGAGTTGTGATGCAGTTTGCTGAATCAGTGCCTCCGGGATGTCACATTTACATGGATCAGTACTTTACATCTATTCCTCTGTAGAAGCATTTGAGTGAACTGGCAATTGGAGGGACGGGAACTATTCAAAAGAATCGACTGAAAGGTGCCCTACATGAATTTTCTTCTGAAGCTGATTTCAAGAAACATCAAAGAGGTTACTCAGAATGTGTATCAACAGAAGATGGTATTGCAGTTGTTCAGTGGTTAGACAATCGTGTTGTAACAGCTGCGTCCAATGTCTTACAGGTAGATCCCGAATCAGTATGTAAACGTTTCTCAAAAAAGGAAAAGAAAAACGTGGCTATCAAAAGACCAAATCTAATCAAGATGTATAATCGCTATATGGGCGGCGTCGACCTATTGAATCAATCAATTTGTGCCTATCGAGTCAAAATTCGAGTTCGAAAATGGTACTGGAAAATATTCACTTGGATATTGGACCTCGCCTGCACTGATGCGCATTTCCAATGTCGATCAAGAAAAAACGTAAATTGTTTAGAATTTCGAAGGAGCGTGGTAATGGCTCTTCTCTCAAAAAATGTGCAGACTCATTTTGCACAAAAGTCTCTGCTTGATGATAAGCACGTCATCAAGCGGTATACTCCAGAAAGACGAAGGAGATGCAAGTTGTGCTCCTCTCAAACTATATATTATTACGCGTCCTGTGAAGCGACACTTCATCCAGATTGTTTTTTTAACTATCACAAGTGAAAGACTTTGTGAAATAATCCTTTTTTGAATACTTTCTTGTGAAATAATTCTCCGAAATAATCACAGTTTCAGTTCAATCAGAGCACATGTACTCGTACATTTTGTACATGTACAGTATGTGCTCCGTATTTTTATATAGTAATAAAATAGTTTATTATCATTGGTAGCTTTCACTATTAAAGGATGCCTATAGATAGTCGAATAATTATACAAATTATTCAATATGATGTGCTGCTCAAAATCAATGTTGCGTATACGCAACACTCGGCTCATATGTGTACAGGAACCAAATGACTGGCCAAGCGCCGAGCGTTGCGTATACGCAACAAAATGTTATCTTGATAAGTAAAGATTTTGCGGAATTATTGAATATGTATTTTTGATAGGTGGATAGTGTTGATAAAAATTTTAAAGAAAAAAAATAGATTTCCATAGATATCTAGGGACCGGCTCTAATGGGTTAAGTCACTCACTTTCTTCTTGATCATAGACCAGCAATGTTCAATGGGATAGATGTCTGGTGACGAGCCAGGTCAGGGATCCAAAACAGTGACGTTCTGGGAGGTCAGCCACTGTTGAACAATTTTTGCCTTGATGGCATGCAGCGTAGAACACATACAGCCAACATCTCCATAATTGATGTTGATATAATGATCGGAGACCACGAACTTCTTTTTGTGCTTAATGACACAAAAATTCATCATTTCACTTAATTTTTTAGAGATAAAATAACACAATTTTCCTCAGAATAAAATCATAGGTCAATCAAACAGTAGGAAAGAATAGATAAGTACAGATAAGCGTCATGCTACAGATCAGTCTCTCATTGCAGCTTTCTGACTTTTGACGTCATTAGATATAATTGAAATATCCTTCGACATCAAATTAATATCCTTATAATATGTTGTGGATATCCTGTGATATCAGACGGACCCAAATACGGATAAGTTTGGATACTGTTTCGCTGTAAAATTTGTTGTTGTATATGATTTCTCTTACTTAATTAATTTTTTAATTTGTTGTGATAGGAAAGTGCTGTATCACCCTCGCTCGCCAGTTTCACTTCGTGGGTTTCATGCGTGGAAATGCAGTGAATGACCGAGACGCCTCGCCCGCGCGCTTTATTCCATTTTCAGCGCTCTCTAACACCTTTGACTCTGGGCCTTCGCTCAACAAGTTCGAATTGTCTATCTGTCTATCGTAGTATTACGCTGTCTGAAACGTAGTTTTTCGCCCAGGCGGTCAAGAAGTCGAGACGATATGACTGTTGGTTTTGAACTGTACGTTAGCCCGGGACTTAATGGAACATCATTCGAACTTGATTGTGAATTTATCTGTTTACCTGGATCTGCTACCTCGGTGTCATCATGGATCAGAAAGAAGCGAAAAATCTGAGACGCACTGCGAAGGCATGTTTTACGAGAAGTGGCAAAGCTCTGACATATCTCATCAATGAGTCAGGGCAATTGACCGATATACAGAAAGCTGAGTAGAAATACCGGCACGATTTCGACCAGCTCGTCAGTCGACAGGATGACTACGCAAAATTATCCAACGATGACGAGTTCGAGCAGGAGGAGCAAGTCATGGAAGAGATTCAGGAGCGCTTCCTAGAACTGTCAACCAAGGCAACCGACGCTATCAAGGAAAGAAGTACCTCCGAGAAAGTGGAAAATGGAGCAACAAGTGACTCGACGGGGAAAACAGCGACTGATTCCGTAAAATGCGAGAAAACCGCGAGGAGTGATCCGAAATCCAAAGTCGAAGATGAGGACACATCAAATAGGGTGAGCGAGTCAATGATGCAACAACCCTTTAAGTACAGTGATGTAATAGTCTCTAGGCCTGGTCTTCCTTCTTTCTCGGGTGATGTACGTGAGTATTTTGATTTCAAGTCTGACTTCAAGCACTTGGTTGAGACTTCATACGGTAAACGTGATGCTCTAACTATGCTGCGATCCGCCCTGATTGGGAAACCCCTGGAAATGATTCGTGGGACACTCTGAATGCCACATACGGCGACCCCCCGGTTCATAGCTGACGCTATCACAAATGATATAATGAAATTTAAGCCGCTCCAAGAAAACGATGATTCACGCTTTTGCAAATTAGTCCAACTAATTAGAAGGTGTTACAATTTACTTGCGGCTGTCGACAGACGACAAGACATGGATAATAATTATATTATTGCTCTGCTTGAGCAAAAGTTGGCTAGCGACGATAAAAGGATTTGGTCCCGTCATCTGGAGATTGATGGCAAGACAGCTACGCTAGATTATCTAATCTATTGAATTGGATGACACTTGAGATGAGAAGTCGTCTACGAAGTGTGTCGGCTATAAGATGCACTCTAACAACCAAAAGCCAGGTGAACCAAATTACAATAAACTAAGACACAGAAAGGCCTTTAAAATGCTGGTCTTGCAAATCGGAATCACACTTCGTTGATCAGTGGCCGAATTTTTGTCAAAGACTTAAGGAACGGCACGACTAATCGAAAAGCAACTGAGAAATATGATTCGAAATTGGAATAAGGAAATTACAACTGACTTCTGTTCAAACAAAGGAACGAAATGGAAATTCTCTACACCTTTAGCTCCCCATCAAAATGGATGTGCTGAGTCGATGGTGAAGACTAGTACGAGATGCCTCAAAATAACGATTGGAGAGCAGCAGAAGTTAACACCGTTTGAACTATATACCTATATGGTAGAATGCGGCAATATGACCAATTGGACCAATCAAAGACCAATTGGAAGAATTCCTAATGATCACAATGATGGAAGGTACATCTGCCCGAACGACATCTTTTTAGGCAGAGCGACATCGATAGTACCGCCAGGAACGTTTAATGACAGCTATAAACTGAAGGACAGGGTCACATACATTCAAGCGCTGCTGGACGACTTTTGGAAACGGTGGACGAGAGATTTGCTGCCACTACTATTCTCCAGGAAAAAATGGCGCAATGATAATCGAGACGTCGAAATCGGCGATATTGTGGTAACAAACGATAGCAATCCGATGAGAGGAAAATGGTCCGCAGGAAGAATCGATGAGATTTTCAAGGGAGGAGACGGCAAAGTCCGAAACGTGAAAATCAGGCAAGAGAAAAATACGATAACCATACCTATAACCGAAGTTGCGGTCATTTTAAGTGATTCTCTGAGTAATTTTTTGCCTTGTTTGTTGGTGTGTTTCCTTTTTTGTGTAGCGGGAGGATATTTCGCTGTAAAATTTGATGCTGTGTATGGTTTCTCTTTCTTAATTAAATTTTTTCTTTGTTGTGATAGGAAAATGCTGTATCACTCTCGCTCGCCAGTTTCACTTCGTGGGCTTCATGCGTGGGATTGCAGTGAATGGACGAGACGTCTCGCCCGCGAACTTTACTCCATTTCCCTGGTCAGTAGTGCAAATTCTCCTGTTAAATAAAACTCTCCAACACCTTTGACTCTGGGCCTTCGCTCAACAAGTTCGAATTGTCTATTTGCATATTTGTCTGTCTATCGTAGTGTTACGCTGTCCGAAACGTAGTTTTCCGCCCAGGCGGTCAAGAAAGTCGAGACGATGCGAACTGTTGGTTTTGAACTGTACGCTAGCCCGGGACTTTCCGGAACAGATGACCATCCGTTGTATCCCTGAACCACTACTTTTTATCCGCGAATGTATCTAAGATTGTAGTGCCAAATATCGCCCATGCTCTTATAATGCCCGCCTCCCTTGCTCTTATGCTTAGCGATGAATTTCCGCAGTTTTGATTGGTTGACCCTCTGCACTAATGATAGAGCTGCTGCGATGTCAAACGGGATGGAGTTGGAATGTCATGAGTGACTGCAGTTACCGGAATCACGTTCGTTGTGCTTTGACACCAAGTCTGACTTCTCATCGACATTTCCATTGCGACGACGTGGTAAGTGTGATATATGAGTTCCTAAGGTACATTTGAAGTTAGATGAACATTTGATGACACAAGTCGTAGGAACCAACCGTAGTTAGCTCTAATAAAAATAATGAACCATAAATTATTAGTTCCAACCTACCCTTATAACGCCCATCACATTTTCATGGTGGGCATTATTAGGACATCTACTAAAACATACAGTTGAATAGGTTTCCATGCAATCTGGGTATTGGTTTTGTACTATGCTGATATATGGCTACAGTATGATGCCATAATAGCCTAATTATATGATGCCAGTCATCCGAATCTTCATTATTTTTCAGAAAGTAGCCTAAAAGCCTGAACTAAGCTTGCGTTCATTCGTATTTGAAATTGTTCGTTAGAGAATTGTTTAAGCGCAGACCCTATAGCTTCAGTATTACTGTATTAGACTGCAATTGCACAAAAAGCACACCGACAAACATTTTGAATGACATGGTCTAGTCAAAAGTGAATATATAGGCTTATTGCAGCGATACATCAATCGCTATTCTATGTTTCTCCTTCATTTCAGGTTTATGGCTGAAAAAAAGAAACGCGGTGCAACTTGGTCGCAGGTAGATCTGGATAATGATCTCAAAGCCGTCCAAAGACCTGGTAAAAGTGGCCTGTCCGTGCGTCAAGCTTCTCAACGCTTCAATATACCCTGATGGACTCTACGATCTCGCATTGCTTCTGGCTCTTCGGAAAAGCGCTTAGGAATGAGAGGGTTATTATCCTCATCGGAGGAAAGTGAACTCGTTGAACGGATCAAAAGGTTTGCAAATTTAGGTCTTCCACTCTCCTCAAAAATGATTCGCGATTTCGTATTGTTGTATATACAGAAGAAACATTCCCAGAGTGAGATTGTTGTCGGCACCAAGTGGTTCAGATTATTCATGAAACGGTGGCCTGAACTTTCCCTCAGAAAGGCTCAGGGGCGCAAAAACTCAACCGTTTTATAGTTGGTGATTATTATTCTAAGTTGAAGCAAACTATGACTGATCTTGATATATTCGACAAACCATACAGAATATTCAACATCGATGAGAAAGGATGTCTTTTGTCCTTACATCACCAACAAAAGGTTGTTGCTGAACGAGGTATCAAGCGGCTACACATAGTTGCTCCCGAACATGGTGAGAGTGTTACGATTGTCTCTTGCGTTAGTGCTCTTGGTACTCCTGTTCCTCCCATGATCATCTTCAAGGGGAAATTGAAGAAGCCTGCTTATGGTGATGATCTTCCTCCACTTTCGTCTTTCGAAATGGCAGAAAAGGGGAACATGAATCAGGAATTATTCCTCAAATGGCTGCAACATTTTGCAAAGTTTAAGCCATCGGGTAAAGTGCTTTTAGTGCTTGACGGAGCAAAATGCCATTTATCAATAGATATAGCAGCCAAAGCACATGATTTAGACATTGTGATGTTATACTTGCCGTCCAATACAACACATGAATTGCAGCCGCTGGACGTGGCTGTTTTCCGCTCGTTTGAATCCTACTGGGACCAAGAGTTACTGAAGTTTTGAGACAGTCCAGAACGAAAGCTTACGAAAGATTTGTTTGGAAAGGTGTTTCCTCCTACTTGGTCTAAATCAATGACTATTACGAACATTCAAAGTGGATTCAGAAAATGCGGGATCTACCCATTCGATGAAGATGCCATTCCTGATGTGTTCCTGAGATGTTCCTTTTGTCCAAGTGAGATATCCAGTCGCGAATTGTCAATCGACGAACAGAAAGAAAATAATCATGCAACATCATTTACGGAAATAATGAGAACCCCAAAGAAAGACAAACCTCAAGAAAAGCAGGAGAGAAAGAAAAGCTTGAATTACAAAGCATTAATTCTTTCAACGACTCCGTTCTCCAGAGAAGAGACTCCAATGATTCCTAGCCATTCAACGTTGATTGAGATACCAATGCCTCCGAGCCCCGATCCAACGCGGACTGACCAGACCTCTTATGTTGACCGACCAGTCGTTCTTAGTCACTCCAACGAAATGGACCGACCACTGTGTTCGAGTCACGTAAGTGAGGATTGGCATTGTCCAATTTGTGATGAATCTTCTGTTAGTGATATGAGACGGTGTTCAATGTGTGATGTGTGGTTTCATGAACTTTGTGTTGGTTTGACGAAAGACGACGAGTATTTCGCTTGTGCAGAATGTGAGTTTGCTTCAAAGTGAGCTTGTATAATTAATCTTGCAGAATTCTCATTGTTTTAGCATCGAATAAACCAATCAAATCAACGAACTTTACTTTGATTGATTAAATCAAGTGTGCATTAATTTTCACAGATTCTTAGCTTCATATTTTCATGTAAATTACATGTGCTCATATTTAAAGAATTGTATTTTTAATCATTGTAACATACTTGGGAGTGTACAGTCTGCGACATTTTATTAGGACCACCCCTATCTTTTCAGTTTTTTACAGCTAGCTACTTGTTGATGTCATATTATCCTTCACCCTTGTCAATACATTAAATAGGCATGTATGTCAACAATATACCATAACATAGACATCTATTGATTAATAACACGGACACCAGACACTCAAACACAAAAATTGACCACTTTCGACATTTAGATTAGAAGCTTTCCATTGGACATGATAACGCTGCGTTATTGTTTTATAATAAGCAATCCATATATCTTTTGCAATATCATATATAGCCGACGCTTCACAATGGCCCATTATTTTCTGAAAGGCTTACGTCGGAGATGGCCCTTCCAACAAAGTGGCGCTGATGATGTCATCAAAATATCGTTTCAAAACACGGGCAGTGTGGCAGGGAGATCCGACTTGCATGAGCATCCCGTTGTTTTCGGAAACCACCACTCACGAAAAATGGAAGCATCCTTCTCTGAAGAATTTGCAAGGTGAAGCCGAGCCGAGTGCATTGAGCACTAACAAACTTGAAGCCTACCAATGCCCTTGTAGGAAAACAGGTCTGGAGCATGACCCTTGATTAGTGTTTGACGCACTGAAGGAGCACAGGATCAAGTAATGCCCGTGACTGCCAGATTTGGACGAGAAGCCTGTTGACACTCAAAGCTCGACTCGACGCTGACTGCCACCAATCACCAGTCGTCGACGTTCCAATTGACATAGCTAGTGGCAAAATAGCCGTTGAACAAGCAATGCGGACAACTTTCAAGCATAACAGCGAGTAACGATCTCATGCTGGAAAAACTCTTAACGCGACAAAACTTCCATCTGCGAGCCACTTGCGTTTGGTTATAAATGCGTTATTTACTCGTGAATAAAATTCAGATTTTCCACCTTAGACCTGAATATAAATCATATTGATAGATGTTATTCCAAAAGCACAGATATCTAATGGTCTCCATGATGGAAACCAAATCAATGATCGATTTGATGATGGATATCAATATCATTGTTGCTGTCCTATAACAGTGCGCGTGCGTAAGCGACATTACACAAACCACACATTAATGAAAGTTTCTCAAATACACTTTTCAAAAGCAGACAATGCACACATAAGGCAGTCAGAACACAAAATTTGCATTGCTAAGAAATCGAAGTAAACGTTAATAACTGGTTATAAAACAATAATGCAGCGTTATCATGTCCAAAGGAAAGCTTCTAATCTAAATGTCGAAAGTGGTCCTAATAATATGTCGCGGTCAATTTTTGTGTTTGAGTGTCTGGTGTCCGTGTTATTAATCAATAGATGTCTATGTTATGGTATATTGTTGACATACATGCCTATTTAATGTATTGACAAGGGTGAAGGATAATATGACATCAACAAGTAGCTAGCTGTAAAAAACTGAAAAAATATGGGTGGTCCTAATAAAATGTCGCAGACTGTATATTGACAGTATTTTCTACAATTTGTACGGTTTAGAGGATCAAAATAGAACAAAAAGCAAACAACATATGATGGGCGTTAAAAGGGCCTTAATTTGATAAAATCGAGTTTTCTGCACATTTTATTTGAAGAAGATTTTATGTATGTTGGATATTAGAAATTTTTAATAAAAAAGTACATTGAAATACCTGACGATGACACAAATACGATAGTCAAAAAAGAAAAGCTCTACCTGCAATAGTTTTTCGTCTGGGTTCATTTTGGTCCAAATGTGGGCGTTATTAGGAGATGGTACCTTATAAAGGATAAGATGCGGATATCCATTTGATATCATAAGACTTAATATCGTAGGACTTAAAATATATGAATCAAGACACTTGATTTGATTTCCACGACTTCATGGTCTTACTATGGAATAAGGATTTCGTAATAAACCTTGACCATTGCTGGACAGTTGATCAGAGCGAGAAATTATCTTGCATTTTCTTCTCCCCAGGTTTCATACTTGGCAGTGAAAGGAGGGAAACTGTGAAACAGGTGGTTTCGCGAATAATCGACATCATATTTTCGCACGAGGCGCAACTGAATTCCAATCCGGATGGGCGCATTCGCGTATCTAAAAGCTCTAAAGTGGTTTCCAGCATTCGGGGCACAATGCTTACGTTGATTAACGGTAAGTGCATGGTAATGAATACGATCCACTAATTAACAGCGTTTTGATAGTAGTGAGGGGTTTCCCAAGCTCCGCACCGTACCATCATTTTCACGGACCGCTATTATCTAATGATGAACATGCTACACATGATTTCCTTGTAGTCTGCTTCGTTATCATTCTGGTTTAGATTGTCCTACTGCATTGTTTCATGTAATTTGCATGTTCATTAGATTTAAAATAAGACGGACCCCAGTGTCAATCAAAAACTTTAATCGGGAGCTCTACAAAAAAGCTTAGAAACTTCTGGTATAGAGTGTGCTGAATGATTCACGAGCGATATTAATTATACGAGAAATATATTTTCTCCGATTTTTCTGCCCTGCTTTGACGAGCTTTGACTTCGAAGAAAATTGCTCTGTACCTTCATCTGTCCTAGGAAATCACGAAGTGGTCTAGGTTCAGTCAACAACAATTTGTCTGAAATTGCTTCACATCAGTTCTGCAGTTCATCACATACGCTCATTTCTTTTTACAAGATCAATCGCACACATTTTCGATCGTTGCCGCATTGGAAAAATTGCTTTAAGTTCTGCAAAAAATGTAGACGAAGTTTTTACAAATCGTGAGACTTTCTAGTGGGCAAAACTGTGTTTGAGTAGAAATCGATCTAATTCTGCCAAAAAGGATTTCCGCTTTGTGGAGTCGATGAACATCACCCTAAATCAGGTTAAGCAATTAATGACACAATGCGACTGCAAACACTATTTAGCAAGTTCGACTGACATGACCACCGAGTTTCGAAATAGCATCAAAAGATATCACTTTTAGCTCCCTTGCTATCTACTAATGCTCATGGAAATTGGTTGGATGCGTACAACTGACACGATCGTGTCACATTTTAATCACCTGTGTATATGAGGGCATAGCGTTGTCCCTAGTGAACCTGATAAGGTAGTAACTAAGGTCAAGGAGTAAGGGGTTGTAAGACACATTCAGATGATCAACGTATGGCTGATTTACATTATATTCCCGACAACTTTTCTTCAATTTCCCCGATGGTGTGTCACCTTGTGGCGCCACCCCCACGCATGTGATTTGACACTTTCGCCCAGTACGGAATGTTATAGTAGAAATAAAAACGCTGAGTAAAATGATAGACAAAATTTTTGTGTTTGAGGCTCTGTCTGTCGTTGTAAGAGTGTCTTATTTAAGACATGCTGCCGTCCAAATGTTTTTTATCATTCGATGGTATTGTGAAAATGAACTACCGGTAGTTCCTCTACTTTGGAAAAACGAGGATATCAAATCGATATGAATTTGACATAGGCAAAACTACATATGGCACTGATGATGTGTAGATTTTAAAGAAGGTTTTAATAATGGCAATTTACAACTCATGAATGATTTCAGAGGGTCAGATACTTATAATTCCTGATTCAACTGAACAAGATTGGCGTGCAACTTAAGTTGACATTTATATCGTAAATTTTCCCAGAAGAAAGTCGATCACGTGTCATGAGGTAAAGTCGGTACATTATAAACTGCTTATAAGGATGATCTGAATTAAGATACATCATGCCTATTCAACTTTTATTGTGAAACTTGTAGTACAATATCTTACTGCTAGTCTACTTTTGCGATTATAAATTGTACATGTACAACAAAGAAAATCACTACAGTTTCGCAATTTTTTTATTAAACGATTTCATTTATTATTTCTCGAGAAATCGAGAGATTGACCAATTAAATATTAAATACAACCACACCATTCCGGAGACTTAATTACAATTTCTCACTGCCTACTTAGATAAAAACACACCATTCATTAAATTTAGAAAGATAAGTTTAATGATTCAGATGTCAGATTTTCTTTAGGTATTGTCAGATTGTAGTAAACATTTGGCAATAACCGGGTATACGACTTATCCTTTAAAACATTTCGACATGTACATGGACATACCGGTAAATCAAGGTGAAATGCATATCCTGCTCGAAATCTATTTATCTTATAAAATCATGCTTTTGTGATCACTAGGTCTACGTCTGGTCTACCCTTTAGCCCTAGATTTTATTCCATTTTTTAGCGTTTCCCGGGAACACACCAGATCGGCCCTCCTCAGTACAGAATTCCGCACCCAGCACGGAGAATTCTCAGGTATGGCCGTCCCTGCGCAGTTTTTTTATAGCAGTTACTAGTGCTCGAAAGAAATGCGGTCGTCCTAGCTGGAATGTGTCATGCAATGATTCTTTACAACACGTAACATTAAACTGACTTCGTTTGGAAAAAGTTGCCATATATTGCAAAATATGTAATATAAAATCAGTATACTCTTTGAAAGGAAATGCAATGTGATTGCAGGTTGATGCATGCTTAATTTTTTTTTATTTACTTACAGAAGCTGTGGTAAAATCAAGCGACAGAGATAAGTAACAGATGGCGAAATAGAAGATGCAGTGGTGCGATATCTTCGTGGAGCTGTGGACAGCTGACGATTGACTCTGTGTGAATATCTTAATACATTTGTTTCCCCTGATTGGAATTTTGCTTTATCACAACTAGAGAGACTTTCTTATTTTGCTAATGAGAGGTCACGGTAGAATAAGACTGACCAATGTAGGCTATCGGCGGTAGCAAAATGTTATATTGGCTTTAAGAGGTGTGAAGTGGGATTAAATTGGCGTTGGAATAAGGACAGCTAGCTAGAGCGGCAGTTGGTTGGCCATTGCACGATGATATATTGGAGTATGTTGGATCGAGACAGGTTCTGGTTTGAATTGCCGTCATAGAATCACCGTAGGCCCACTGTATAATTTCCAACTTTTGACCATCGTAAAGGGTCAACATTGGCCCAACCTACAACCAACTTTTCTTTTACGTGGGTGTCCTCTCTAGGAGCAGGCAATAGCGTCTCACACTAGTCACTCATTTAAATCTACAGAACCCTTCCAATTTCCTGAGAACTTCTTCCTACTGGAACGTGTCTGCAAAGAAGACGTTAACTTTTGCAAAATTAATTTTCGTACTAAGACTTTCACGAGTGAACATGAGAGTGCTCTTCTTCAAATTTGAGCGAGAGAGGTCTTCCATTATCTATTGATGATATGTGCAATCCAGCATGTGACTTTACAAAAAAATTAAGATGTGATAAGTACGTCAACTATCAATCTTGGCTGTCAAGCGGCAAGGGACAGTACAATTGGTTTGAGGAATTTCGAATCACAAATCCTTCATTGTATGCATTCCGGAAATTTGTCTGCATCTCGTGCAGAATCGTTAATTAATGCTCGCCTCTAACATTTCTATGAGATCGCTGGGAAGTCTCAAATGATGCAAGTCATTGCTGATTATCCATATCTTGTATACAAATGTGATGAGACAGGGTTGAGCACAGTACCAAGTTCATCAAAAATAAGTTTGAGCCCTCAAAGTAGCAAGGACAGTCCAAAAAGTCAGCGTAGGTGAGTGAGGAACTCACCACACTCTTACTATGTGAGAACACCTCTGGGAGGTTCATTCTCCGTTTTGAAACAGTTTGCTTTAATTTTAGCGAACATGAAGGGTTTCTCAACAACTTTGGAATTCAACCAACTAGGTATAATTAACCCTTGGTATACCATGGGGTAATTTTTTACCGCAAAGCCGACAAGAAGTGGAATGACGTTTGAAATGTTGTATTTTTTTCAATGCGCTTTTATGACTTTTCCTAACTCAATAAACAAGAGATAATACCGCGCGTTGAAAATATTCTGCTGATTACTTTTTTCCGCACACCGACTTAAAATATTTCTAACACGGTTTACCGGCGAGGAAAAAAATTACCCCAGATCATATTATCAACTTTTCCTCTTCTCCCCTCGGACGCAAGTTCGAATATTGCAGATGGGGTATTGTTACAATCGTGCTTCGCCACGCGGCAGTGCTAAACTCGTCATTATTCTATTTATAGCCTGTGGGAAGTCCCCAAAGCAGATCTCATCTGAGGTAGCACACACACTTTTGCACAGCCATTTCTTCTCATTCTGCAATGGATGTGCACGCAGCTGTACGCATGATACTTGCTGAAAGCAGCGAGAGCGACGAAGGTGCAAGTGACAACGAATTCAGGGATGAAGTTATCATTGACGACGGAGCCGTGGATGATGAAGAATCTGGAGACGACGCAGTGATGGAAGTTGTGGATGCTATTCACCAGCAATTTGTATATCTTCGATCTCGTAATGGACATGAACTGTGGTCAAGAGAGCCTGTCACACCTCAGGTGGGTCGCGTCGCTGAATATAATGTGATACGAGAGCGTCAAGGACCGACTAATGCTGTGCGAAATGTTTGCGGTTTGAGCCCCACCGATGCATTCAAGGTTTTTATTACGCCTGACATTGTGCGCTTTATCGTCGACTGTACAAATATTGAAGGTGCACAACGCTTCAATGACTGGCGCTCAACGGATAGTGAAGAAATGTATCGCTTTTTCGGGTTACTCATTGCTGGTGGTGCTCATCATGACAACAAGACACGAGTTGCGGATCTGTGGAATACTGAGCATGGACGGGTTATGTACGCATCTACGATGCCCCGCAACCGATTCACGCAGCTGCTGTCAGCGATTCGTTTCGACGTCCGTGCAAACAGGAACGAAAACGACAAGTTTGCTCCCATCCGCAGCGTGTTTGAGCAGATTGTAACGAAATTCCGGTCTTCTTATAAAGCCGGAGAGGCAGTAACAGTGGACGAACAACTGGTTGCAACACGTGGACGATGTCCATTCAAAATGTACATGCCGTCAAAGCCAGGCAAATACGGCGTGAAACTGTGGGCGTTAGCTGATGCACAATCCTTTTACTGTCTCAATCTGCAGCCCTACATTGGCCGTACGGGTCTCGTGCCTGAGCGTGGTCAGGGTCAGCGCGTAGTTTTAGAACTGACAGATTTCCTCACCGGAAGTGGGCGAAACGTCTACATGGACAACTTTTTTACGAGTCTTCTTCTTGGAAGGACTCTGCTTGGACGAAATCTCACAGTTACGGGCACGATTCGTAAGAATAAAGGTGAAATTCCACAGGAGCTGTTACCAAATCCTAATCGCCGCGAGCAGTCTTCGTTATTTACATTCCAAGACGATGCCACGATGGTTTCAAAAACAAGGCAGTAATTATGCTTTTAACACTGCACAAGGACGCCGCAATCGATCCCAATGGCGCGCAGAAACCGAAAATTATAACTGATTACAATCACGGCAAATGCGGCGTGGACACATTGGACCAGCTGGTACGTTCTTATTCTTGCGCCCGGAGCACGCGCCGCTGGCCACTCACCATCTTTTTCAATCTGTTGAACATTTCCTGCTACAACGCGTTAGTGCTGTTCTTGCACATACATCCCGAATACGAATCGACGTCAGGCCGTCGTCGCAAGCGTTTTTTGATGAATCTTGCTGCGCAGTTATGTGCTCGTACGCCAACTCATGCAGCTTCTATTCGACGACAAGTGGTACCGCAATCGGTGCGCCACGGCTCCAAACGGTGTGGATTCTGTCCACGAGAAATGGATCGGAAAGTAACCCAAGTCTGCTCTGAGTGCGGCGCTGGTGTCTGCAAAGATCACATGGTGCTCAAGTGTAGTTTGTGTGCTTAAAATTTACTGTTTTATATCATATTTTGATAAAGTTCTTTGTGGCAACTTTGAATTATAGTGTCAAAGTTTTGCAAAAAAATTGTCCAAAAGTTTTCGTTATCTAAAAGTATGGAAATTTGGAATTTTAGACCAATTATTTGATTATATTATAATGAGGAAATTTTTTACCCCACGGTAAACCATGTCAGTATTTTTTTTTGGTATACCAAGGGTTAAGTATGTCACCATGCAAATTACACGATATCATAGCCTAAGTCTGCCTACAAACATTAGTTGTAATATTCAAAAACTGTTCCAATCGAAGAAAGCTGATTCAAAATTAAATACATATGAAATATGTCATGCTCTCATCCCCCTTCTTATTCAAATTACACCATTCAAGTTCACATTTAAGCGTTCCAAGCTCAAAGTACAAAACCGTGCCATGCTCTTATTCAAATCAACCAATCCTCGAGATTATCCTATTCAGATGCACCCATCTTCGAGGATACTAGTATTCAAATACATCCATCATCAAGTTACTCTCATTCAAATGCACCAATCCTCAAGATGCTCACATTCAAATGCACTAATCCTCAAGATGCTCACATTCAAATGCACCAATCCTCAAGATCCTCGCATTCAAATGTACCAATCCTCAAGGTACTCGCATTCAAATGCACCAATCCTCCAGGTGCTCGCATTCTAATGTACCAATCCTCAAGGTACTCGCATTCAAATGCACCAATCCTCCAGGTGCTCGCATTCTAATGTACCAATCCTCAAGGTACTCGCATTCAAATGCACCAATCCTCCAGATCCTTGCATTCAGATGCGCCAATCCTCGAGCTATTTACGCATAAACCCATGTATCATTTTTATCAGATCATGACAATTATGTAGAGTAAGCAAGCCATAGCGAATACGTGCGAAGTATAAATGAATTTTTCCTATAAATTAGAAGCTGTTTTATAATAGAATAATATTTGCAGTAGCGAAGAGTCTTCTATTTTACCTGAAAACTACATCAGTTGGGATAATTTGCATATGCTATCTTTACTTGTAAGTATTTCTAGAAAGTCTGAGATGCAATTATTAGATACTTTAAAGACGAAAAGTTTCAAATTTGATGAATTTAGATCCACCGGTCAATTGACCGGTAATGGTATTTCTAGGTAAACTGGTCGACAGGAATTTTATTAAAGGAGCCGTTGAATTAAACATCGAAAAGCAAATTAGTCTCAATGCTTATGACAAAGTCAGGAAGTACCGGATTTCAATTATGTAATAAATGAAAATGAGAGCACTTTTAAGAAGTCCTATCAGCCAATTGACCGGCTTAGTGTTTCTAGGGTTAATGTTCTCTGTGGGTTATGTTCTCTGTGGGTAGTGCGCAGGATTCAAGCTCGTCCCCAATGATCATAATATCCCAGATCAAGTTAATAACCTCACGCAGTCGGCGTGTCTACATACTATGTGATCATACCACTCAAAGAACAATTGCGGCAACATTTTTAGCAGAAGCCTTTGGCGGCTAGGCAAGTATGCGACTAAATACCGAGTGATGGTCAGTTCATTATTTCCCTCTTAGTTTGCAAAAATTGATGAACGACTACAAACTACTTCGATTTGCTTTGTTCATCACTCAACTCACTAAAAGGAGAGATCGCCAAACCCTATATCCAATTGCATCGTTTCCAGGTTTGCATCTGACTTAGGATAACATCAAATTTGCAATTCAGCCAATACAATCATGATATAAGTATGCATTCCGTATTATTGATGAGGCATCCACGATCATTTGGATGCGAAAATGCTTATGAACACCTTATTTCTATTAAAGCATTCCACAGGTTGTTCAACTTCCCTATCATTAAACTATGTCATGAGATAGCTTGGGTCTTACCAGACACCAGAGCCGTATTGTAGAGTACTTGTGGGATGAAACGAAGCGACTACGGTTGCCATGTAATATAGAGCTTGTATTACTCAGTCTTTTCACAGAAGAGAGGGCCAGATGATTCATTCGCCTGAAGATGGCTGCCTGTAGCGGCTGGAAGGCCTCGCCAATAAAGAGAAATCGACGACATCGATCGTTTTGGGCTTCCCTCTCTCGAAAAGTTATTACTCATTCTATAACACATCTTTCTAATCAATCAGTGCAGGCGAACTGCCACTGCAATTGCTATAATTTCTTGATTTTTATATAGGTAACTCCTCACGGTGTTGCATGCATTGATGATGATAATTTAGAGAATTCCAAGAATTTACTCACTTAAACCTCTGTTTTGACTCATTTTTAGCTTGCAGTAACTGTGTGAAGCACTGCATTGGCAGATTCAATTTTCCACCAACACAACTTCATGAATCAAATAATAATAGCACAATTTCAGAATTCTTCAGCAGCTGAATGGTTGTACAACCAACATAGAGTTTATTCATCATAAATGCACGAGTGTCACACAATATCTGCGAGCAGTGACAAACTCTTGGAAGCTTACCTCGAAAACAGTACATCTTCATCGTCCAAAAAAATTAAATACTTCAGATATGTCCGACTTTGACATGCGTAATATATCCGTTCGTATTGCAGTCCTATCATTCGTCTGATCAGATGATCAGAAAATGCGGTAGAAGTGGATGGGTAGTCACACTTACGACTTTCTATTAAACTCATACTGTGGGTTTTAACAATACATAAATCTTCCATGTATGAAAATTAAGCATATAGGGCTACTACTAACCTGCAACATCATGAAATATGTGCCTAGCGATAATTGTATTTCTTTTTGAAAAATCTAGCGAGTCGGATGCAAGCCGGGAAAAGAAGAAAAAAGATATCGAGAATGACGAGCCATCCACATTAGAGATGAATAGAACTTTTTGAATTTTCAGGAATTACTGATGTTTTCGGCATCATAAATGTAATACATGGGTAATACATGCAAAAGCATGCTTTGGTGTATGATGAAGGGAGAATACTGTCTTACTTGGCTACGGAGATTTTATTCATCTAAAAGTATTTAGTGTACGAGTAAGTGCTGCAATACGCATCATGGCCTTAGATAAAATAGAATGCGTTTTCAAAAGAAGGTCTAACTCAGTTGTCCGAGCCATAACTTCATTTAAGTGGTGAGGTAATCGCATTCCAAGCTTTGTATCTTATTTTTTCGTAAATTATCGAAAGGAATGAAGTCTCTTCATAGTGGAAAACACTTACTGGGATTTTGGACACCATGACGTAACTATTTTACACTGAATGTGTCATGGTTCAACACCACAAAGCTTCAAATCGCATCAGAAAATGTGAACTTTATTCAGATATTCAACTTCATCAAGACATTAGTTTCACATGTGAAAGACTATAATGAGATAAATTTTTTGACATACCTGAATTTCTCTAATAGAAACGTGAATTAATTTGGTTTCGAAATCAACTCACTCCTAAAATGTGTTGTATGATAAGAGCTATCTCACGTAAAGTTCCAACTTTATATGAACAATACATTTGCATAAAAACTCTAAAGAATCCCTGTTCGAGCAAGAATAAATACAGTCAGACTGCGATGAAATGTGACTGAGTGATAATATGTGTAACTTCATAACTGGAATCCATGCTCTTCGCAAAACGCGCATAAATGAGTAGGGCTAGATAAGATGGGGTAATTTGAACATTTGTTACATAAATATACAGCACAAATGTTTAACGCAACCTGAACCAATTCTAATCACAGCATATTTTTCCATGCACTTATCTTCATATATCACAGCAATTGTCTATCTGTCACGCATACAAACATAAAAAAATTAAACAGGTATTTATTTTTAAAACAAATAAAAAGTGGGCTTGCAAAACTTTCATATCGTTTGAAGAATGATCATATACAACCAAACTGTGTATCACTGCTTGACTGTCATTGATAAAGCGCCCATGCATCTGTATTTGATCATTGTTGTTGTTCATTTCTGTAAATATATTGATAAATATTCGAAATGAGGTAATTTGGATATACCGATGGTTATGCTGAGGGGCAATTTGGATTCTGATTTTTGTCGTGGGATAATTTGGATGGATTTTAATTTTGACTTTTGAAATAACTAGATCGTATTTCTCAGGCTTAAAGCACCAGAGACAGTTCCCAAGGCTGTCGGCTTTGCAGTTGACAAGCAGTGAAGGAGCCTGATTAAGCCTAAACATGGTTTAGTTGGGCATACAAGATATTTAACTTTAACGTTTATGATAAAAATGTATAATTTCCACGTTGAAATTGCTCCAATTGTATAAATAATTTGCAAACTTTTTCTCACAAATGTCATGAATAAGTTACCGGTACTTAATAGTCTATTATTTAAATAACTTTTCTATTACATTACAGATTTGAGCAAAGGATTAGGCCCATTGAGAGAGCTTTATTGGACTTTGAAATCATGCCCCGTAATTATAAGAAAAAAAGATGTAGCACTAATAACGTTGAGACATTGAGAGCAGCCATCGGACGAGTCCAGTCAGGTGAAACAGTGTATAGTGTCCAAAATCTTCAGGAGTTCCTTATGGCAGAAGATTACCTGAGTCCTTAAGTAGAGAAGATCAACATGTTGGAGGCAGGAGAGGACGAGTATTGATCGATGAAGAAGATTTGCTTTTGGTTGAGGCATTGAAGTATTCATCCGACAATGGATTTCCTCAAGATAGAATGGATTTGCGATTGATGGTTAAATCCTTACATTCGTCTTACAGAGCAAGAATCACCCTTCAAAGATGACTACCTGGTAAAGATTGGCACATATCATTCGAAAGAAGATGGAAAGAATCTCTTGCACGAGCTACCAACCTTCACACTGTGCACGACGGTTGTCTGTCTTCGCTCTGTGACCTTCAAAATCATCATCCGACGATTTTCTGCCCTGCATCATAATCATTCATACGGAATTTTTATATCATATTCATCCTCGTCGTTTGCTGAGTATTTTGGTGGTCGTCGCTCACATCTTGGATCAGTGATTCTCCCAGGAATTGGATATTTGCGATTTCTCCAGATAAGTGTAATCGAACGTGTGCTGAACACTCGTCCACGGTCAGACATCCTGCAGTACATTGACCTACCTACCATTTCTAGGTCACAAACAAATTCTACAAGGTTTCCGAACTTACTGCCATCAACACTACAGTTGTTACCGTGGTCTATCGAACAAGTCACTCGGTCTCCATCGTGAATGCAATAACAAGTTCAACGAACCTTGTTCAAATCTATATCAATCATCTTTTTTCGTGAATTCTTTTTGGAGTTAAATATGACCTCAGAAACAAAACGCAACACTCGAGCGGGATCCCAGCATGTTACCTTCACGCTTGAGGATATTAGAACGCTTATGCAGGAATCTGAAGATCGTATTGTAAGCAGGATAAATGATCTATCGACCAGAGTTCTTCAACTGGAGAATAATCTGTCATGTATTCAGTCAAGTCAAGTTCAAAGTGACGTTGAAATTAATAAGATAAAGCAAGTCGTGATAAGGCAGCAGTATTTCATCGAAAAAATTGAAAATATGAAACGAAACAGTTGTATTATCTTTACAAACATACCAGAGAGTGAAATAATCCTACAAGATGAAAATTTATCACTGAAAGGCGATATCGAAAAGATAGGACATCTTTGCAAGCAAGTTGATTTGAGCTTTAACAGAGACGAAATCAGTTCATGTACAAGGCTTGGTATAGCACAGCAGAGAGGCGGACGTTTCTTGAAAGTTGACTTCTACAGCATTGAAAAGCGAAACAAAATTCTTTTCGGCCAGCGTGTCCTGAGAAATACAGATTGGATTGTCGATTCATTTGGTAGAATCTATGTCAACAAGGATTCAAGCTACTTAGTGAGACAAGAGGAGAAGCGCTTGCGAGAAAAGGCTCAAGAACTCAGAAGAACTTCAGGCAATAACGACAACATTGGCATACGATCCGGAAAGCTTTACCACAATGGTCAAGTTATTGATAAAGTTGATATTGCAAACCAGATCTTGTGACTTTTCCGTGATTTTCAGGACAACAGCAGTTTGCTCTCCCACTTCTCTCTCTCTATTTTAAGTTTATTACAAAAGTCTATCGTAGCTCAATGTATCAATTGTCTCCTTATCTTGTTTCATTATGCATGCAACAAAACACTTATTTCACCGACTATCCGACTATTCATTCAAACACAAGATGTAAAGAAATCAGCTTCTTTTACACAAAGGCACGGTCCATTGTAAACAAAGTATCTCATTTATGTGCTTATGTTATGCTCTATAAACCTACTATTGTATGTATAACGGAGACTTGGTGTGACAGTAGTCTTCCCAATTCTTTCTTTTTCATTCCAAATTATAACATGTTCAGATGTGATCGTATTGGTGCGAAAGGAGGTGGTGTGCTCATTTACATCTCCAGCAAACTTATATCAGTTTGTAATTCCATGTACTCAAATAACTTTGTTGAAGCTATCACTTGTGTTGTTCATGATAATGAAACCAATGAGAAGCTGTTATGTATTACCTGCATGTACCGACCTCCATCTCATAATTTAGAAAATGATGATGAACTCTTTCTGTATCTTTCTAAAACTTTAAAAATGTGACCCCTTATTGCAGGCTATTTTTGAGATCCTTAGGGTATACAGTTGCTCGTGTGATATGTCTCCGAAATCCTCTATGAGCTATTTTCGAAAAAATCATAGATATCGATATTGACCTGAAATGACCATTTTTGCACTACTAAAAAAACAATTTTCACAAATGTGAAGCTAAATCAGTTGGCAGTGCAGTACCATCGTAGCACAATTTACTTAATTAAGCACTATTATTGTTTTATCTGAATAAAGTAAGAATCTACAATGCCATAGATATCCATATGGCCCGAGGATTTCGAGAAATTAAATAGGCCTACTATTTATGCAAACTCTCTTTTCATTTGTAGTCTAACGCATGAAGCACAATGTTGAGCTACTGAGATTTGAAGAAGAATATAATTTGGAAAAGTCACATGCTCTGATGATGCATGATTGCTAGGTACTACGTGCTATGGTAATTCCAATCTTTTATTCTTTCTGTAGAAATGTTGTCAGATATCAGTCTTTATCATCGTAAATCTCTTCTATCATGATATGCCTGGTTAGCCCTTTAGTTGGGCTCTGTATTTGTTTTCCTTGAATCAAATACAATTATTATTATTATTATTAAAGTTATGTCTATTTAAATTCAATGTCATTAACCTTAAATGGCCCATTGGGCATATATGACCCAAACTGAAAAATTCGATTTCACTACCATCAAGACACCACCATGAAAGATATAAATTATGTTTCAATATGAATTATGACCCTAAGATGCGATAACCAATATTCAACTGTATCGCTATGTTACTGATTAGATTCCAAATGCACTTGAATTTGATTATACTTGAAAAATGAAGAAAAAATACACATGCTTCAGATGGTTTATATAATTCTTTTCAGGAAAGCACTATTTATCATTGATACACCATCAGCATAAATCAACGTGTGCACAATAACCCCTCAATGAACTTAGAAAAACTTGTACCAGTGTCAATGTCATACACCGGCGAATATTTACCGTTTTCGGTTTGGGTCATATATGACCCAATGGGCTTTTCGTGAACTTCAAGTCATGAAACATGAAAGTCATTCTTCATTGCCCAAGTGCAGAATAACAGCAAGCACTATGACTCACGAGAATTCCAAGAATATTAAGGACGCAAGTTGTCCCCAATTCTTGACAATCAGGCGAATAATAAAATCCTTTCATCCAATCAGAGCTCGAGAAAGCGACAATTCGGTGCATAGATCTTATCTGTGACATAAATAGATACACAGTGTACTGCCACAAAGTCATCAACGTGCCTTGCGTCCGTTCATGGAAAAGAGAATTAGGATCGGATCTAGAGTGTCCACCGAAGCATGGCGATGTGATGAACCACGGGCCCAGGAGGGTCACAGGTGGTCCTTCGCCATATTCGGTGGAAATTGGAGAGACTCGAGAATTTATGGACACGTTGTACGAAGAGCGGGAACTAAAATGGTAGTGAAATTCGACATCGATCAAATGGAATTTCCCATCAATTCTGATTACTTGCAATTAGAACCAGCGGTTCCTATTGACTCTGAGCCTGTCCATGCTTCGACTGACCATTCGTCTACTGATCGTGACTTACCAGCTGTTCCTATTGACTCTGAGCCTGTCCATGCTTCGACTGACCGTTCGTCTACTGATCGTGACTTACCAGCTGTTCCTATTGACTCTGCGCCTGTCCATGCTTCGACTGACCATTCGTCTACTGATCGTGACTTACCAGCTGTTCCTATTGACTCTGAGCCTGTCCATGCTTCGACTGACCGTTCGTCTACTGATCGTGACTTACCAGCGGTTCCTATTGACTCTGAGCCTGTCCATGCTTCGACTGACCATTCGTCTACTGATCGTGACTTACCAGCTGTTCCTATTGACTCTGCGCCTGTCCATGCTTCGACTGACCATTCGTCTACTGATCGTGACTTACCAGCTGTTCCTATTGACTCTGAGCCTGTCCATGCTTCGACTGACCATTCGTCTACTGATCGTGACTTACCAGCTGTTCCTATTGACTCTGAGCCTGTCCATGCTTCGACTGACCATTCGTCTACTGATCGTGACTTACCAGCTGTTTTTATTGACTCTGAGCCTGTCCATGCTTCGGATGACAATTTGTCTGCGTGTCATGTTACGCCTTCGACATCAAGGAATCCATCAAGCGATGTGCTTCTTCGTTATCCTAACCGTCAAGTGTACGATTTCAGACCTCGACATCGACGCGTGGTTGTTACCTAAGATTTTAGCGACTCTGAAGAGGAGTCATCTAGTGACCATGAGACTGATAACGCCAGTTCTGAACCTGACACTGATAGTGAAAACTCGTCAAATAGTGACGATGTTGACAACAGTGAAAGCGAAACGATCCACGAATGGCGTTGGCGGAATAGACAGTCTAGACTGAGTCAAAGAGAATGGTTAGGAGAGAAATACGTACCTACAAATGTACGGAGTCCAATCGAATATGTTCTTGATTATTTCACGGATTATTTTCTTCGGTTGATATGTGATCAATCGTCGCTCTATGCACATCAGAAGGACGTGAACTCTACCTTTTCCTTGACCCCATATCAACTTCGCATTTGGCTAGGAGTTACCAAGTGGATGTCACTGATCAAACTCCCGCATGTAAGACAATATTGGATGGGGAGAACCCGAGTGCCACATGTCGCAGATCACATGTCCAGAAATAGATGGGAAGAAATAAAACGCTTCCTTCATTTCGTCGACAATGATACCCAAACACCTGATTCTCCCAAGACTTTCAAGTTCCAGGTGATTATTGATCAATTCAATTCTGTGTGCAATGAGTTGCCTATGAATGGAAAGTTCTCCATCGACGAACAGTTGATACCTTACAAAGGGAAAAAGTCACGACTACGTCAATATCTACCAAAAAAGCCAAAAAAGTGGGGATACAAAGTATACGCCATGTGTAGCAAAATGGGACTCGTTCATAACGTTGAATTCTACTCCGGAAAGTCAAACGAAACGACTTCAACTGTTCCATCAATTGGAAAGAGTGGCGAGGTAGTGATGCGCCTGTCGTCCATTATTCCTGAAAACGAGAATTCTGTTGTGTTCTTCGACAACTGGTTCAATTCTCCAGATCTCCAAGTCGCATTGGCGAAGAAAGGTATATTCTCCATCGGTACTCTTCGTCAAAATCGCGCAAAGAACTTGACATTTCCTTCTGCTCATTATGTCAGACGAATGGAAAGAGGAGCAATTATTGAACGCCAGTCACTTTGCGATGGGATTACCTACAGTTCGGTGTTATGGAATGACAATAAGCCAGTTGTTTTGTTGAGCAACTATGTTGGATCTCAGCCGGTCGGACAAATTCGCAGGTTTGATCGACGTCACGGTGAGAACATCGATATTCAGTGTCCAGCTGTCATCGCAGAATACAATGAACACATGGGTTACGTGGATGAATTCAACCGGTATATCGCACTCTATCGCTCTGGTATGCATTGTGTTTCTCGCCACTACATCAGAATTTTTCTTTACTTTCTCGATGCAATTTTCGTAAATTCTTGGATATTGTATTATAGAGAGATGGATTTGCTTCAAGAATCGAAATCGAAGAGACTTTCTCTGTACAACTTCAGCGCTGAAGTTGCAGATAGCCTCATCAAGTCTGGCCAAAGACCCAAGCGTAGAAGTCATGATACACATATTGACGAGCTACAAGCAAGAAAGCGTAGACCAGGAGGGCCGCAAGTCTGTCTTGCTCCTCCAGCCATTCGGCTTGATAGAATGGACCATTGGCCTACCAGCAAGACTAGGGGCCGATGCAAAAATCCAAATTGCGAAAAGAAAACATTCACATGGTGTGAAAAATGCAATGTACATCTTTGTATTGGCAAGAACGATCAAAGCAACTGCTATAAGATTTTTCACAACGTGATTTGATCGATGTTCTTCTGAAAATACCGCTAATCACATGTTTTCGAACTCATGTGTGTTGGATAATAAATGTCATCATTATTGGAATAGCGCTATTTCTGGTATTTTGAATGAATCACGGGATACTACTAGCAATGTTTTCTAAAGAATTTTGTTTTTTTACGATATTAGTATTTATTACTATTTTTTGAATTTTGTTATTATTTTTTAATTTATACCATTCTTTAATTTTCATTATTTATGATTATGTAGTAACTTATATTACAAAATAATGCATATTTGCTGCTATGACAGTGAATCATTGATCATCACTCGATATACGAAATGAATGACCCAAACTTCCAGATGTGTCCATTGGGTCATATATGACCCAAACTGATATCTATGTGTTCCAAAGCTTATTTTGCAAAATGGACGATGTACTCTATCTATCTGATGCCTAAGCTCACCTTATGGACAAAAAAATATTCACTATTCACTATTCTAGTAGGCTTGGGCAATTTAAGGTTAAGCAGCATAATGTTTAGTGTGTTCATGGACTCCTAGATATCCATGTGGTGTTGTATCGATTTTCGTGTAAAATTAGCTCATAGATAGCGTTGCATGATTTTGATTATTCACGACTTATATCATATAACATAACGTGTATATTCAGATGCTACGTACGCACGATGTCGCACAGTCAACTGGCGTTGAGTCATCAACAAAATAGAAAAAAAGTTTGTGCTGTTTGTTTTGGCAAAGCAAGGTATGACGTAACGAATGTTATAGAAGAAAGAATTATAAGATATTTTCAAGAGTATTACGATGCTAACGATTCAAGATTTCCTCATGGAATTTGCAGCAAGTGCCGAAATGATTTATTGAACATCAGTTGTGGCAAGAAAGCTACTGATATTCTGCCAGAGCCTTATGACTATATGGACATTTCACCCATACTGACTTCGACAAGATTGAATCCAATTCCGATGTGCAACTGTGAATTATGTGACATTGCTCGCACTTCTGGAAATCTGAGATTATCACAATACAAGAAAGGTCGCCCATCAATCAAAGAGAAAGTTTCTAGTGCGCCTATCACCATATGCAACGAATGCAAATCGGAATTCGGAAAAGGAATTTCCCATAAATGCAATACAAAAACATTGAGAAGTAACATCATTGAGATGATAAATTCAACTGGTAAAAATACCCAGGAAGTGATCGCAGCTGGCATTGTTAAGGATTTTGCGAGCACCAGTGACTCCTACGAATTGTATTCTGGTGGGCCAAAGCGTCTCAAAGTTTATTTGAAATCTCCAACGACCCCTTCACCCCAATTCAGTCTAACTGACATTTCCAAGCTACAAAATGCGACATCATCGTCGAATAATGAAATTCGACGCAAATTTGTGCCTTTTGTTAGAAGTGTTCTTGGTCGCACCTCAGTGGAGTCGAATATTGGCCCAAAGCTTCGAGATAGGGATAGTGATTGCGCCGGCTACTTCGATTGCATCTCATGTGATTTTGAGTGCACTGTAACCGGGAGTGGTGATGAATATATGCCAAGTCATCTAGTTTATTGCACCAACATCGAAGATCTCGTCACCTTCTTTTGTGAAAAAAGGCAAGTTGATAAAAGCGCAGTAACAATAAAAATGGGAATCGACAGTGGTGGAAATTGCCTGAAGTTTTGCCTGAATATCATCTCTAAGGATCCAAAGGAGAATGCGAAAAAATTGATCAATAGAGTAATGCTTGACACAAGTGTTAAGAAACTTGTAATTGTTGCCGTTGCATACAACGTGAAGGAGACGTATGCAAATATTCGTCTTATTCTCGATAAGTTGCAAGTAGATCAAGTAGACTTCTACTACGTTTGCGCCGTTGACCTGAAGATGGCAAACATTTTGTGTGGACTGCAATCCCACTCATGCAGCTTTCCTTGTGTTTATTGTGAGTGTCCAAAATCAGAATTTTCTGATCTGACGAAATTTAAGACTTATCACATGAGGACGATCGGCCGTGTCAAGCAACTGGCCGAGGAATTTTCTAAAACCAGGAGGTTGTATAATGACAAAGCATCTGCCAAAGATTTCAAGAGCTGCGTGTACGATCCAATGATTCAAGGAGAGGACAGTGATATGTTAATCCAGACAGTCCCTCCCCCGGAGCTCCACCTCTTACTCCGAGTAGTGAACAAAATCTTCAAAGAATTGCAGTCTGCAGCTCCCAACATCGCATGTGAATGGCTGGAAAAGATCGGGATCGTTCAGCCAAAAATTCACGGTGGTGAGTTTACTGGCAACATGTTCCGCAGACTGTTGAAACGTGTTGATAGTCTGAGAGATGTCGGACATAGTTCTCCACAACACACATCGTTGATTGACCAGTTCGCAAAATTGCTTTCTGCGTTCGATGTTGTTGTCAATCAATGTTTCGGTAAAATTCTTTACCCAGATTTTGAAGAATCTATCAAAAACTTTCAGAACGCATGCTTACAGACTGGAATAAACGTGACTACAGCAGTTCACATAGTGTTCGTACACTTGGTTCAATTTTGCAAGCTTAAGAAGTGCAGTTTGGCACATTTTAGCGAACAAGCGTCAGAAGCTGTGCACTCCGATTTTGATCGATTGTGGCTATCGTGTGGAAAAGTTGGCTATAATCATGACAAATTCAAAACTCGTCTCTTGGACTGTGTAATAAGGTATAATTCACGGCACCAGTAAATTTTCACAAATCATAACTCGAGTGTTCATTGTTTAAGTTAGTGTCTCAACCATTTGTAATTTTCTGATTGTCATTTTACGGTAGGTGATGGATATTACAATTTATGTCCTTTTTTCTGTTGTCAAATGGCCTTATAGAATAGATGGATATAGGTACTCGTACATATAGCATGCATGAAAATAATGATTTTTGTACTATTAGATAAATGAATGCAGTCAACATTTGTTTTGTATCTAATTGTCATGGTCGAGTATTTTCTTTATTTCATATCATAGAAACGATATGGACACGTATCTGCAGTATTGATTCGGTAAATAGGATCAAGGATGATATAAATTACACTACACTTTATATAAATTTCCGTAGACCAACTACATGACGGTACTTGTGTAATCATGTTCTACATAAATAGTAGGCCTATTTAATTTCTCGAAATCCTCGGGCCATATGGATATCTATGGCATTGTAGATTCTTACTTTATTCAGATAAAACAATAATAGTGCTTAATTAAGTAAATTGTGCTACGATGGTACTGCACTGCCAACTGATTTAGCTTCACATTTGTGAAAATTGTTTTTTTAGTAGTGCAAAAATGATCATTTCAGGTCAATATCGATATCTATGATTTTTTCGAAAATAGCTCATAGAGGATTTCGGAGACATATCACACGAGCAACTGTATACCCTAAGGATCTCAAAAATAGCCTGCAATAAGGGGTCACATTTTTAAAGTTTTAGACCCCTTCCGGTGAAGTGTGCGCCTCATCTACAACCCTCGATTTGATCTTCTCATCACCTGATACTAGCATAGACAATCTCAGCGTTGGTGAAGTTTTCTCTACATCCGATCACGCCATCTTATCATTTTCCACCCCAATTTGTACTGCTACCCATGAGAAACCGGCGAAACTAGTTCCTTTGATTTGTAAAGTCAATTGGAAGAAATACAAAAATATCTTGCGTCAATCAGACTGGAATATATCAAACACTTCCGAAATCAATGAGGTTTGGCATCGTTTTAGCAAGAATATATCCTCTGCAGCACATAAAGCTATTCCTTATAAAGAAAAGACTACTTGGCAGCCTGTATTTTCTTCGAAGGTCAAAACAGCACTGAGAAAGTTAAGAAGAGTTCACAGACAATATCAGCTAGATCCCAGTCATCACACCCGCTCAAATTTTCTTGGTGCTAAAGCTGAACTTGAAAGAAAACTACATGATGCCACTATCAATCATGAACTGAAGCCATCTCGAAATCTAAGGACAAACAATCAGAAGCCCTTTTGGAGTTACGTGAAGAGAAAATGCAGGAACCAGACATCATTCGATGTCATGAAAAACAGTGATAATGAGTTAATTACTTATCATTGTGAAATCGCCAATTGCTTTAATGCTCTCTTTGCATCAAATATGAGTGCCCCAGCACAGGAAACCTGCTCAACGGACTTGCCCTTCACTACCTATGACAACAACATTGATTCTTTAAGCATGGTCCACATCTTTACAATCGATGTATACAAGTTTAGGTGTAATCTCCCTGAAACAACAGCAGAAGACCTTGATGGAATCTCTTACGTGCTTATTAAGCACGGTGGACTATTTTTGGCTGAGAAATTGGCATCTCTCTTCAATAAGTCCATGACAATGGGGAAGATTCCGAAAGCATGGAAGGATTTGACTATCACACCCATTCACAAATCTGGGTCAAAGACAGACTTTGGCAATTTTAGACCTGTTGCGCAATCCAGTTCAGTTTGTAAATTGATGGAGCGTATCATAAGGTCTGCAATAATGGAGCATATCACTTCCAATAGCCTTAGCAATAAGTCGCAACATGGATTTGTTCCCAAGCGCTCGGTTGAATCCGCTGGCCTTATCTTCTACGATAATCTGTTGTGTGAGCTTAATCATGGGAACTGTTTGGACCTAGTCTCCGTGGATTCTAGAAAAGCGTTCGATGTGGTGCCTCACTCACTATTGTTGAGAAAATTGTCATCGTTCTCTATTGGGGGTCAGCTTCGCAAATGGATATCGGACTTTTTATCTGATCGGAGGCAAGCCGTCACGATACATAATTCCTGCTCATCGTATCTGCCCGTAAAAAGTGGTGTCATTCAAGGATCAGTTATCGGGCCTACCCCATTCTCTATTTTTGTGAATAACATTGATGACATCATTGAAAACGCAAAGCTTTTAAAGTATGATGATGACCTCAAAATTTGGATCTCATTCAAGAAAGATACAAATAGTCAAAGGCACGCCTCAGAATTGTTGCAGGGAGATATCGTAAACCTGAGTAGTTGGTCAAAAAACAACTACATGCCGATAAACTTGTCTAAATCCAATATAATGCACTTTGGCAGAAGTAATAACTGCAACCAATACTTTTTGAATGAAGCACGTTTGAACTCAATAAGCAAGTTCAAAGACTTGGGTATATCAATAGATTCAACGAAGTCCAACATCTTTATACCACACATACAAGTAGGGATTTTAAAAAACACCTCTTGCTTTAAAACAATAAAAAACATTTGTTTTAAAACATGTTTAAAACACCAGAATAAAAAACAGGTGTTTTTTATTATTTCTGAAAAGATGAAAATTTATCAATAAAAAAGATCATGAATCCATTCTATCGATTGAAACTTCTCCTAATTTCCTCAAACGGCTAAAATTTGTAAGACAAGCTTGATAGAAATACAGCAAACAAGGGCTTAAATAGCAAAGCATTTGCAGTCAATCAAAATAAACTCATCGGAGCCATTCCCTCAAGCGATCATGGCATCTAGTATTTTGAAGCTGCCAATCCCTATTTGTCATTTTCATATTTGACTAACATTTTGAGTCTCATTGTATCAAAACATTTTTTGGAATTTTGAGTACATTGGTCTGCTCTGTATTGTTCTGTTAATAAAGGAGATCATTTTGCCGTTCTTTCATTAAAAACGGCCACCTGTACGAAGAGTAATTAAAAAAAAATTTATTTGGTGACTGTCGGCTTCTTTGATGTGTATTTTAGCGACATTGCTACCACTGACGTTTAATAAAGCATCGAAATGATTTTTTCGCTCTTACCGCGTTATTTCTTTACCGATGTCACTGGGATAAACATGTTTATGAACCAAATTTGAAGGAGATGTCAATAGCATAAGTGATTTCTAAATTATGGCAAATAAAATTTTCGATGATTATGAACCATCGGTTCCCTTTGAAGTGACGGCGAGTTTGAGGTGTGGCTTATCAAGACAATGAAGTGGACAGTCAGTCTCAGCCCATCCTTCTCGCTGCTGATTTCGAGAAAAGATGTCGTAAAACTTTTTGCTGTTAACGTGACTCAACCAATCAAATTTCAATTTAGAGGATAGGTATCTAATGCACTGACAGTTGTTTTTCATTCAATTTCTTATTCGTCGATTGACATGTCAACAGTACGCGGAAGACCAAAATCGAAGAGTGTGACCAAATATTTTTTATTTTCTGAATCCGACGATCAGAAGAAAGATGAGAAGAAGTGTGTCTCTTGTCAATGGACATCGAAAGCTGGGACATCGCGTCTTCTTGATCATCTCGTGAAATGTAAGAATTGCCCTGAAAATGTTGTCAAAGAAGTTAATGCGGAACGCGGAACACAGCCGACCCAGACTGCGTGTTCAACTTTTTTTTACCTGGATGGGAATGGTATAGCCAGCTCAGTGACATCATCAGCTGCACTATCAACCTCTTCGCATCCTCCTGAATCTACTGATCTTCCAAGACCGAGAAAGTCTTCTCGCACTAAACTGTTCTTGTGTTTTGACTGAAACAGCAGACTTAAAATCTAGTAATAGGCGGCAAAATCAAATAACCATTAACAGTAAAGCAAACCTTCAACCACAATGCAACGTTTATAAAGTATATGTCTTCTGATAACAAAATGCCGTTGCGCTAAATGAATAAAAAACATTAAAAAACATTTTAAAACAATAAATAACATTTAAAACAATAGAAAACATTTAAAACAATAAAAAACGCCTATTAAAAAACACGCGAATAAAATACATGTATTTTAAAAACCCTACATACAAGTCGCCATTTCAAAAGCGAATCGCATGTTGGGATTGATAAAGAAGTCCTTCAAAACTCGAGATACATACGCTCTTACTACGTTGTACAAAGCCAAAGTGAGATCTATTATTGAATTTGGCTCTCTAGTGTGGTATCCTAAATACTCTTACGCTTCTGACTCCATCGAATCTGTACAAAGAAGATTCACCTTGTTCTTTCCTAGACTAAGAGGCCTTTCTTACAGATCTCGCCTACAACAGCTCAACCTCCTTAGCCTCAAGTCTCGTCGTTTGCGATACCGTCTGATTTTCTTGTTTAAAATGATTAATGGAGCAATTATACTCTATGAACTCTTAATGCCCGCAGTTCATAGAGCATGATTGACATTCAAACGAGTTTGTCATTCAACCATAGATAACTTAGATTCAGCTTACATTATGAATTATGGCTATCCATGATTATGGGCTCTATCATGGCTCTATGTATCATTGATTTCTATTCCTCCATTGCCTATGTCCCCATGTTAATATAAAGTAGACGAAAAAGTGTATAAACTACCTATTAATCCAGATATCTATATTTATCCATGTGATAAGATATTTTGTACCATGCTCTGTCTATCTCGTCAATGTAATCTTTTTGGTGTATAAATCTTCATAGTTCCCTGCTTTTTGCTATGGATATCAATGGTTTGTTCATAGAAGCATTGACATTTTATCATAGACTTCTTGATTTGCTTTGAGAAAACTATGTGTTACCGTGATATATTAAAAGTGGGTTATGAAATAATATACCACTTTTAATATATCACGGCAGGAAGTAGCAGCAAGCAATGGAGAGAAAGTTGCAGATAGTGTTACCATCTGATGAGTATGTAGAGGCAGTAAATAATAGCAAATACTGCAAAAACACCAGCAAGCAAACACAATATGCCGTTCATATGTTTGAGGAATTTCTAGAAAAAATTGACATGAGATTAAGCGTCATCATTGATCAACTGAAAGCACCTGTGGAATCCACAGTTGTCGATGAAGTGATGAGTAGATTTTATTTGTCGATCAGAAATGTCAAGAAATCCACCTTTGATGCACTCAGATATGGGCTGAAAAGATATTTTCAGGAAAATGCCGGTATCGACATTGTGAATGATCCAACTTTCTCAAAAAGTAAGGAAACATATCAATGTTTGATTAAGAAGCTGAAGTCCGATGGCTTAGCTTTCACTTCACATTTTCCTGCTATATCCGAGAATGATGTTAAAAAAATTATTTCAACTCTCGATGATACGACACCATTTAAACTGCAGTATTTAACGTGGTTCTACATTCAGCTATATTTTTGTCGTCGCGGTGGAGAGAACATAAGAGATATGAAAGTCTCTGACTTTGAGATCCTAACTGATGACACAGGGCGCCAATATCTGATAAAAAGCAAAGACGAAATGCAGAAGAATCACCGTGGAAATGATGTTGAACACAGCATTGGTGGCCGAATATATGCAACAAACAAAGACAAGTGTCCTGTGAAAATATTTCAGTCATACTTGAAAA
Organism: Prostheceraeus crozeri; assembly: GCA_907163375.1. Taxonomy (NCBI): domain Eukaryota; kingdom Metazoa; phylum Platyhelminthes; order Polycladida; family Euryleptidae; genus Prostheceraeus; species Prostheceraeus crozeri. The sequence goes on along the minus strand of CAJQUW010004580.1, from coordinate 509,861 downwards.
AGCTGAATCACTCTTGTGAGTTTCTGTGGCAAAAACCAAAAAATTCGTTCCTATGTTCCGATGAATATTGGTATGAAGCCCGACCAGTGGGGAAAAATACACTTGGTTCTTTCATGCCACATATCAGCAAAATTACTGGTTTGTCGAGAAGATACACCAACCATTCTGTGCGAGTGACATCATGTACCATCCTTGGTGAAACTTTTTCCGAGAACGAAATCCGCTCCGTATCGGGACATAAAACCAATAGTGCTCTTGGGATATACAAGAGAATAACCAACAAAAGGAAAAGTGAAATGAGTGATCATATAAGCAACAAAATTGGTTGCTTTGATATCGCTACTTCTTCTTCTAGTGACTGTCTAGATGATCAAATTTGCAACGAAGCTTACGACCTGCATCTGAAAGAGTCCGAACTTGATCATGAACAGCAAGGCCGTTTAATTTTCAAAAATTGCAAAGTTACTGTGAACGTGTTCCACAAATGACTTCATGCCTTCCTTGTATTGCACCATCTACTGTTGAGAAATTAATATTATTGAATTGTTGATAAATTTCACTTTTTCCTGATCTTAGCGGAGAAGTTAGTAGGAGTAATGGGATGATATTATTTCAATTATTTCACTAAGCTAGTAGCACTATTAAGGTTATAATTAAAATTCAACATGTGGCAAATTAATAAATAAATTTTCTAAATGATCTATTGTGGCTGGAGCCTGGTACAATACTGTTATACCATAGTCTAGCGGGGTATATTAATATTGTGACACCTCAGCGAAATCCATAACCCCCTCAGCCTACGGCTTCGGGGGTTATGAATTTACTTCGGTGTCAAAATATTAATATACCCCGCTAGACTATGGTATAACAGTATAACATCAGTAGATGAACTTTCAAGCAAGCAGTAGATGAAATGCAAAATTGAATTTCATCTACTGCTTGAAAGTTCATCTACCGATGTGATCTCTGATACTGCATCCTTTAGAAAACATATATAACAAAACATAGTTAAAATGTACAATTGTTAAATGAACAGTTATTAAATATGATTGTTTTGTTTGGCTTGGTAGCTTCTTGCTCTGACTCTGACAAAAAAGATGTAGACGGGACAACAGAGGACACAGGCTGTGGGTTTGAACCAGAGAGTATGCTTCCCATTTCTCTTTCCATCAGCTGCTCATGAATATAGACCTCATCGGCGTCTGATATATGGCCCATGCGTTTCTTTACCACCTCTTTCGGTATCCCTGCCTTCACCAACCTTGTCTTAGCTGAGCGGCGTAAGCTTGTATTCGTGTAATATCCTATTTTGCCAATGCTAGACATGAATCGCTTGGTAACACCTTCAATCTGATGAATTCCCGAAGGTTGAGCTTTGTACCACACTGATGAAGTCGGATTATTGATCCTCGCTAGGTAGAAATCAGGCAATTTACATTCAGTCGGTCTATGCGAAATGTACAGTTCATAAAGGTTTATCACGCAGCGACTGGGGTTTTCTTTGTTAGGGAATATTCTTACAGATTTTGGACCCAATGTCGATTGCTTCAGACCAAAGTTTTTGCATTTTGATACATGTTCTGTGTATCGAAGAACCTTCTCTCCATTTTCTGTTATTAGCTTCAGTTGACTATTGTTTCCAAACTTCAACTGCTTATGTTCTGCTGCTTCACGTAATCCCAATTGAATTCCGAGACAGTAAATCAGACTTTCTTGGAGTTGAGTTGGTGTACCAAATCCTAGAATACCCTTCTGCTATAATTCCTTTTCATCATCCTCAGATATTGGTTCTGCGCGTTTTGGGGCTGCAACATTTCCTTCTTCTGCGCTGACTCTCATTTCTGCGTCAAGGACATCGCGTGCCTCTTTGAACTCTGTAGATTTGAACAATGACCAATCTCTGCCGCATTCGTATTGTAAATAATGTTGTATCATTGCAAATATAGACTTTAACGATTTTGGCGGGTATTTCGTTCCGTCCTGTTTACGCACATCTGCCAAAAAAACTTTAAGCAGTAATTCAAATCGCTATCGCTCATCTCTTCCAGCTCATGGAACACCTTGCACCCATCCAGTCTTATTTTCCATTCACTATGCCATGATTTGAACAGCTTTACACATGACTTTTCTTTCTTCTTGGTTCCCTGAGGTACTCTTCTTTTCAAATGTTCTTGTATTTCTTCTGATGATGTTGTAGCAAATCTAGAGGTTGATGCAGAAGTAGCTTGTTGTGTACAGTCATCATTGAAAAAATCCATCATAAGAGAATCGAATTCGTCAAAATATTGTTCTAGAAATGAATCATTCATTCTTCGTAGGCTTTGACAGTTAGACAATAGTGAAATTGTGGCAGAGAATTGATTTCTCAGGCATATTATATTATTGAAAATTAGTTTAAAATTTAGAAATCTAAGTATTACAGATTTCCATGACTATGTTCGGGATATAGGATCAGATTGATCATGGACATCGATAGATCATTGATAGATGCCCATTTATATGATCGGAATAGAAATATTGATAAACCACTTTTTCGGAGTAAACCAAGACATCTACTCGTGCTTCGCACTCGTAGATGATCCTTGGTTCACTCCTCAAAACAATGATTTATCATATACATCATCATGGATTACTATATACAAGGTGTTTCAAAAGTAGGCTAACAGTTGATTTTGCCCTAGGAAATCTATGTTGACCGTTCTATTGGCGATTTACACCTGAATCAGTCGATGGATATCCATGATCAGTCCAACATGAGCCATAGACTTCGAAGTAATTGCTACTATCATTTAGAAGTCTATGCAGTAGCATTCCATTGGCAAGGGAATTTTGAAATCTATCATGGACAAGATATAGCACCAATCTGACATTACGTACATGGATATGTTCAATTAATTTGATTTGAATCAAACACTGTTAGTTTGACTTGAAGTGAATTAAACAAGCTTGAAGCTTTTTTGAATTTGCTGCTTCTGTCATGTCAGGTCATCTAAAAGATGATCAGAGAAAATGGATTTTGAAATCCTTTTGGAAAAACAAGAATGCTGAAAAGGTGCGAATGGAATGGAGAGATGCCTTTCACAGCAATCCTCCATCAAGATTTGCTATTTATCGCATTCGAGATAAATTTGAAAAGACCGGTTCGGTAGAGAATGCACCGAAGTCAGGACGCCCTCGATCAGTTTCAATAACATCAAACGAGGAGCTAGTGGCCCAAACATTTGTTCAAAGTCCGAAGAAGTCAACAAGAAGAGCCTCATTGGAGTTGGACATTTCTCTAAGCTCTACTTGGAGACTGATGAGGAAAGTTGAGTTGAAACCATACCGACCCAGACTGTTGCAGCACCTTCTACCGGATGATGCTGAACGACGCTTGCAGTTTGCTGTGCTCATGTTGTCGGAAATTCGGGAGAACCCAGATTTGCTTGACAAGATAGTTTGGTCTGACGAAGCCAGTTTCAAACTATCAGGTCACGTAAATAGACATAACTGTGTCTACTGGTTCCCTGAAAATCCGCACATGGTATCAACAAATGAGCTGAACCAGCCTGGCTTAACCGTCTGGGCCGGTATGTCAAGCAACGGTGTGATTGGGCCAGTATTTTTTGAAAGAACTGTGACGGCTGAGGTGTACCTTCAAATGCTCCAATCCTTTGCGATTCCTGAGATGCAGTCATTGAACAACTTCAATGAGCTGTACTTTCAGCAGGATGGTGCACCAGCGCATTTTGCAGTGAGTGTCAGAAGCTATCTGAATGACACTTTTCCAGGAAAGTGGATCGGGAGATGTGGTAGCATCCTTTGGCCTCCTCGCTCTCCCGATCTAACTCCGATGGACTTTTTCTTTTGGGGCGTTGTAAAGGAGAAAGTGCACGGACGAAAACCTCACACACTTTCTCAACTCCGCTCCTACATCACAGATGCCTGTCAAGAGATCAGTGATGACAGGAACTTATGCAGAACTGTGTGCCACAGTGTGGCCGAAAGACTACAAGAATGTGCCGATGTCCATGGTGGACATTTTGAGCATTTGCGTTCGTGAATTTTTGCAACTTTAAGTTGATTAATTTTTTGATATGTTGAATAGGCCTTGGTTATTCATTTGTTCATTTTTTTGTTAGGAAACCAAGCAAACAAAATGGTAGTTGTTTTAATGTTAATACCTTTATTAATTTCAGCCTCCTCTAGGCCATCGTCAGAAGCTTCTGACGATGGTCTAAGAGGAGGCTGGAATTAACAAAGGTGAAGGACATTTGGATGTCAGCTGTTCTTCCTTCTTCGCCTCCCTGTCTTGTGTTGACGACAGCGTCTTCGTGCACCAGGCTGAGGGGCGCGGAGGACATTCGAATGTCAGCTGTTCTTCCTTCTCCGCAGTAACACTGAAACAACTACTATCTTGTTTACATGGTTTCCTAATAATTTTTTTTGATAGATGTTGGATAGTTATTCGACTTCTCATGATCGGTATAGATTCAAATTGGGTTGTAGTGAAATATGTAGGCATGAAAACACTGGAGATCATGAGATATTTTAATATGATTTACGCGATGTCAAAGAGTATTGAATTTTTACCCCTTACGAATACAAGGCATATTAGCTATCTGTGGCATCGTGAAAAAGATTATTATGACATAGCTTATTAATCTATAGCATTAAGACATAGCTTTTCAAGGCCAATTTCTACTGTTAGCCTACTTTTGAAACACCTTGTACTAGCACCTGAATTGGACACGTCTTACATACATGTAAGTTGGCCGCCTAGATACTCGAAAATACATTGAGGAAATAGCAGAGTAATTTCAAGATATCATTAACACAGAGATAAAGTTAATCTTTCATTGAAAATCTAGAAATCTATCATTTCACTTTGCAAGATAATTTTTGAAAAAAATGACCGTATCTCTGTGTTAATGATATCTAGAAATCAATTCGCTATTTCCTCAATATATTTTCGAGTATGAATTTAGAAGTCTATGTATGAATATCTAGGGTTAGGATGGCGTGGTAAGCTTGAAAAATATCATTTGTTATCATGGCCTTGTTGCGTGACAACGTCTATATTGACTTGAGCAAATTTCCTGATGGTTGCATAACTGGACTGACCTTGGAAGAGATTGATCTTTCTAAAATTGAGAATGAAAAAGACTCAAAAGCATTGAAACAAACATCCAAGAGGCTCATTCCTGTTTGGATAACACATCAACAGCAACACAAACAAAATTTTATGTTCGCAAGTTTAAAGAATTTCTAAGAAAAGAAGGATTGAATGCAGATTTTGAAAGTCAAGATAATAAGACCCTGTTGAAATATCTGCAGTATTGGCTCCTCAATTCAAAAAGGAAAGATGGCAGGAATTTCAAGCCCCAAACATATAACTGCATGAAAGCTGCAATACACAGGCATGTACTAACAACAAATGGTAGAAGTATAATTGGAAATCCGGATTTTGAGCAGTTGAAGATCACCCAAAGTGCATGTACAACACGTTATCTGGAAGAACCAAGAACTACAGAAGAAAGATAATCGGGATATAAAGACATCAACGAAAAAGATATGAAACTGATCAATACATATTTCAACCGAAGTGATCCAGTCAGACTGCAACGAGAAGTTATATTCAAGATCATTTGGCACTTCGGATTTCGCGGACGAGAATGGCTAAGAGGTCTCGACAAAAATTCCGTCATATTCTCAATTTGTCCTACACCCATTTCACGTACAACAAGAAGGCGCCTGTGGTATCATGATCTATTGTTGCAGCCGCAGCCCAGTCCCTGTCTGAGTGATGGTGATTCTACAGCGTGTACATCTGCTGCGTGCGAGTCGCCACGCAATAATCCCTCGATTGGGGATGTAACTAAGAAAAGACCTCTTGTTAAACATCGACCTTCACAACGTTCCGATCTGCCGGCGCCCGCCATATTGTTATTCAACGCGAGATCACTGCCCAATAAAGTTGATGATCTGAGAATTAGAGCGTGCCGCTATGATCCTGCCATCATATGCATCACCGAATCGTGGTTTGACCCCTCTATGGATGATACTGTGATCTCTATTCCCAAGTAAAACTGTGTGCGTCTCGACCGTGACTCGAATGGTGGTGGCGTAGTTCTTTTTTACAAGTCCAACCTGCCTTGCTCAATAAATCTATGTCTGACATCAAAACTAATGTCTTAAGATGTCACATTGAGGAATATGATTCGTGTGTCACAATCATCTATCATCCGTACTGGGGAAAAGTCAGTGCTCATGACACTCTTATCTCCTTACTACAAGAACATGTTGATGACTGTCCCGCTACTCATACCATTATTGTAGGCGATGTCAACGATCTCAGACATCACATTACCGACTTCTTTGAGTTAAATGGCCTTAAGCAACTTGTTAGTCAGCCTACCAGAGGCAAGAATACTTTAGATATCATAGCTTCAAATCAATGTCAAAAATTTCTTCCATCAAACTGTATTAGTCCTTTAGGTCGTTCAGATCATTGTGGTATTTTTATCTGTCCCGCTAAGGTTACGAAACCAATTGTAACAAAAATCAAGGTGCGTTCTTTCTCATCTACATCATTCGCACAATGTTGTCAAGTTTTAGCTCATGTTGACTGGTTTAGTTTATGCTTGTCAGCCGATGATATCGATGTTGCAGTCAACTGTTTTCAGTCCTTTATATACTATCTGTTTGTCACTTTTTGTCCCGAAAAAACAATACGCATGCGTAATATTGACCCTCCTTGGCTCACTCCAGCTCTTAAAGTCCTTTCCGAAGCTCGTGATAAAGCCTTGTCGAAGGGAAATTACGGTAAATTTTTGTGTTTGAGAGAAAAATTCTTGATGAAACTCTCTGAAGCTAAACACAGGTATTACAACTCTCCTTCGTGTTCTGACTCCTGGAAATCGATAAATTCTCAAGTCAAAGGTAGTAGGCCTAATTCTTCTCTTTCGATTGACATTACAAAAGCTAACGATTTGAATGATAAGTTTCGCTCCGTTTTCTCCTCATCAGACATTCACCATTTCTCATACAAAAGTCCCTCGATTGACCGTATCTCGTCTACCGTCTCTACCGTCAGGGAGTCTCAAGTTCTGCATATGATTAGAAAATGTAAGTCGAATTTACCTGGTCCGGATGGAATTCCTGGGTTTTTCTTCCGTGCTTTTGTTGATTTTCTAGCCTTTCCTCTATCTGTTATCTATTCTCGCTGTCTTAACTCGTCATTCTTCCCTCAAGCTTGGAAGTACGCGAACATCATCTCTATTGTAAAGAAAGATAGTCCCGAATTCAGACCAATTTCTATCCTTCCGTTTTGCAGCACAATCCTCGAAAAGCTGTTCAGAGACTTGATTCTGATTCCTTCCCTTTCTCATGACCTTCACCACCGTCAATTTGGCTACATCAACAGGTTTGGTGGTTGCGCGAATGCACTACTGTCTGTCAGACTTTCTGTTTTACAGCACATTACGGCTGCTTCTAAGAATTCTGCAGCCTTGTTAGCCATTGATTTTTGTAAAGCTTTCGACTCCATAAGCCATTGTAAACTGTTGAACACACTTGCAAACTATTTTAACTGCAACTCTCAAACTGTTCATTTTGTACGTCAGTTTTTGTGCAATCGATTTCAGCGAGTGCGTGCAAGTGATGCAACTTTTACCAATTGGACTGATATTTCCAGTGGTGTGCCCCAGGGATAAATCGTGGGTTCGATTCTGTTTATTTTGTTTATCGACGACCTTCCGACTATTCCCAATACCAAAGCTGTGGCATACGCAGATGATATTTCATTAATTCACTCCTCTCACGACGACAATGAACATGATGATATTCAAAATGTTGTTGACTCCTTTTGTAATTGGGTTGACGGTAAAGGTTTAAAAGTCAACACCAAGAAAACCAAGTGCTTGTTGTTTTCTCGTAATGGAGAGTGTCCAAACCTTAAGGTTTGCATTAATGGTACTCAAATTGTACAGGAGGATTCTGTCCGACTGCTTGGAGTACATTTTTCTTGTGATCTGAAATGGGATACCTATTTTAAATACATGTACAGCAAGTGTTGTCGTGCTATCTCTATCGTAGAAAGATGAAGAAACAACTGTAACGACAGCAGTATTATCTGGCAAGCTTATATGAGCTTTGTCTTTTGTCATATGTCTTTCTGCTGGCCAGTGTTATGTGATATGAAGAAGGTACACCTCAAAAAACTGGAACGTCTACATCGTGTTGCTATTAAATGGTCTGGAGCCACCAATAGACCCCATCTACATGTTTTACTTGACAGAATATGTGTCAAACTTGTGACAAATATTGCAACTTTTAAAGACAGACATCCTCTCTCCGAATTTTTCATCCTAAGAGAAAATGTTTCTCATATTAGACATCCCCGAGTGCTTCAATCGCACGCGAGAACTTCTGCATTGTATAACAAATCGTTCGTTAAATATGACAGTATATTACATGATTGTAAATTTGTTCGATATGTGTACGCAGGTATCCTCTCATACCGCTTTTGTATGACGATTGAATAAAGCATTACTATTATTATTATCTGGTATGCAGTATGTTGACCTAAAAAACCCCAGTTGTCAAAATGTACTAATTACAAAAAACCTAACGAAAGAAATGCATTGTCATGTTTGAAAAGCCAGAAGATGAGCAGTGTCCATTCAAATTGATGAAAAAATACATTGATCTGATACCAGCAACAGTTACATGCCTGTTTCCAAAACCACTTAAGAATTTCTTACCAGGACGATGGTATTCCGATAAAATGGTTGTCAGGAAGAATACTCTAGATCAGTGATTCCCAAGGTGGGGCGTACGCCCCACTGGTGGGGCCTGGGAAAACTCAGAGGGGGCGCGGTGTAGACGTGGGCTGTGAAAAAATGTAAATGACGAGCAGGCATCGCGGACACGACCTTGTTTACTAGAAGTGCGATTAATTCGAAAAAGATGACACATGCAGGAACTTACCAAGTGGGCAAAAAGGAATTCCTAATACATTACAGAGATAGGAAAAAAAGTCGTGCGTCGCTTGCGGATGAATGTGAATTCCATCAAAATGCTCCTATCGCCACGATTCCTTCAGATTCGAAGAATTCAGATTATTGCGCACAAGTTTTCTCGATAATGTTGGTGCTTCAGGTCATTCTTAAAGAAGTTGGCAGGCGAAAGAAAATTAGTTTACCTGATGGTTCCACGATCGTCTTCTCACTGCAAACTGTCAATGCAGCTACACGCGATGTGTGTTTTCGTGCGCGCGTCCTTGGTCGATATGATATCACAACAGATACGACTCTTCCATTCTAGGATATGAAGGTGAATGAAAGTAGTTGTGTGGCTATGTATGAGTGACCGTGTGACACCGAGGAGAGTGCGTATCTGCGCGCTAGTATAACAGGCGGCACAAAACCGTCTCTTGATGGGCGATAAACGTCAGTTCTTTGCTTCAATATCAACTGTGCAGTGACTTTTATAAAGGCAGCAGCCAACTCCATTTACGTGACTCGTCGTTGCCGGTTGGTGCCTCGAATCATTTTCTTTTCACGCTATAGAAAATTCGTCGTTTCCATCGCTTCATCGCTTTCTTGGATTTGTGTCATCTCTAGAGAATTTTAGTACATTTAATTTTTGATATCTTTGTTAGCCCTATTGAAAATGAGCAAACCAAGCAAGAAGAAAACTCGTCAATACTCGGTGGAGTTTTTGAAGTTTGGGTTCATTCCCGATGAGCATGATGAACGTAAACCGTTTTGCTTGTTGTGTAATCAGACGATGCGCAATGAGTCAATGAAGGCAGGCAGGATGGAGGCGCACTTGAAGGTAAAACATCCTAATAATTCTAATTCAGATTTGGAATACTTCAAATCATTGAAAGAAAAAAATTAAAAACCGAGCAAAACTCACTTCACTATTTGGTGCACAACAAGCGTCCCACACTCGTGCCCTCGAAGCCAGCTACGAAATCTCCTTGCTTATAGCAAAACATGGAAAGAATCACACTATTGGAGAGCAACTGATTAAACCAGCCATCTCAATATTCTTAAAAACTGTATTACAAAAAGATGATAGAGATATAAGGGCAATGCCACTCAGTAATAACACTGTCTCGAACAGAATAGATGAAATGATGTTGTTGAAGATGAAGATGTTGAAAGCCAGGTTATCGAGAAATTAAAATCTCGTAAGTTTTCATTACAAATGGACGAATCCACAGTCCGGGACTGAGGCTCTGCTATTGACTTATGTGAGGTATATTGACCACGAGGAGTTTCAGGAAGAGATGTTGTTCTGCGAATCATTTGAAACTACCACAACTGCAAATGATATATACAGCAAAATCAAACATTATTTGGATGCAAACAAAATACCAAAAGAAAACTTACTGGCATGTGCGGCAGACGGTGCACCTGCTATGATGGGCAAGAAAAATGGTTGCTTAAAAATGATGAAGAATGAAAATCCAAACATGCTGACTGTCCATTGTGTCATACACCGAGAAAACTTGGTTGCCAAGAAACTGTCCCCTGTTCTTAACGACATTCTACGAAGTGTGATCAAGTGTGTCAACAGCATTAAAGCAAATTCCAAATCCGAACGTCTTTTTAAGCAGTTTTGTGTAAATCAAAGTGCCGAGCATGTTCGATTATTGCTTCATACAGAAGTAAGGTGGCTATCAAGTGGAAACTGCTTAAAGAAGTTCATGGAATTATTTGATCAGCTCAACGACTTTCTTAGTGATAAATTTGAAATTAAATTGCTGTCAACAACGGATGGAAAAGCATTTGTCAGCTATTTGACAGACATCTGTGAGAAACTTGGAAATTTGAATAAACAACTTCAAGGTCCAAACATGACGCTTATTGATGCAAAAGCAAAGATTTTTGGATTCATTACAGCCCTCGAATTATGCCAAAAAAATTGTTTTAAAAGAAATTTCAGTGAGTTTTACTGGTTGAGTAAATGAAAGATAACGAATGATGCTGCCATCGTAATTCTTGATCATTTAAATGTCTTAATTAAGGATTTCAACGACAGATTTTGCGATTTAAAGGCAATGAATTTTCCCTCCTGGTTGACTCAACCACTTCTGATTGACGTTTCCGATGCTGCAATCCAATACCAAGAAGAGTTATCAGAATTACAGCATGATGAATCAGTAAAGACTATGTTTAAATTGAAAGGTACAAAGATGTGGCTATATGACGAGGTTGAAAGAAAATACCCCAACATCTCTACATCAGCGAGAGAGCTACTGATTCCTTTTCCTTCGTCCTATTTGGTCGAATGTGGCTTTAGTGCAGTTGATAATTTACTCGAAGCCAAGAGAAACCGGCTTGAGATTACAAAACGTGGTGATTTACGGCTGAAATTAACAAAATTGTCTCCTCGAATCAAGAATCTGTGCCGCATGCGCCAGGGACAGAGTTCTCACTAAATTAGTCGAGTTGACCGTCAGGTAATTGAACTAAAAATCGTGTTTCTTTATTCTTTATAAATTGTATTAAACAGCTATCAATTCAAAATCGTAATAATTTATCGATTTATTGGGTGTTATGCACTTTGAATGCCTGCTATTTCCACTCTCAAGTCTTTTATATTTTGAATATATTTTTAAACACTTTTGTTCTTTTTAAATTATAAGTACATGTACTTGTAAATGTTAGTGGGCATGAGATTTTTTGTCATGAAAAGGTGGGGCGCCGGAAAAAAGGTTGGGAAACACTGCTCTAGATGATGTGATGAAAAACATCTCGAAAGATGCTTCGCTATCAATGAAATATACTAATCATTGTATACGATCTTCTGTTGTTACGTCGTTGTCCGACGTAGGGGTTCCACCGCAAGACATTCAGATTGTGACGGGACATGAGAAGTTAGAGACTATTGACCATTATACCAAGAAAATCAATGTTTCAAAGCGAATACGCTTATCACATACCCTTACAGAGTGTTTGGATAAGAATCGTGAAGAAAAAGAGAATCTAATGCAAAGGAATATTGATGTCGAAATTGCGAACAATGCAGAAATAGAAGTGAAAAGGAAACATCCCGTAGCTGTTTTGGAAAAGGATGGTATGAAACTTTCGTTTTTTTATGTAAGAATGTTAGACTTTTCTATTCATTGTTATAAAGCGTTATATGATGCGACAGCAATCGTCATGTCGTGAATGGTGCATTGTGTCGTCAAACTGACAATGATATCGGACGTTATTGTCCTTGGTGAAACTTTCCCGGACGTTGTCATTGTATGACGTCATCGAATATTTCGTCATCTTTTGGTTTCATTGATGACCGCGTTATTAAATGTTGCAGCAAGTCGCTGATGGATGACCTATGTTCAAATGAATAATTGATTGTCTCTGATTTGTATATAAACATTGTCTTTACCTTAATACAACACACACACTCATCTCGGAATCCAAGCTGGTTTTCTATAACATATGACTTGTAGATGTCTATTGCAGGCGGGCATTAAATGGCATTTAATGCCCGCCTTTTTGTAATGCATTGAATTGCCAGTTAATTTTCTTTGTATTAAACGGGAACTGCTCCATTTAACCTTTTCTCGACTAGTTTTTTCTCTGAAACACTTAGGACGGAAACTTCCGTCGTTCAAATATCTATGATAAATGGTGTGACGAGCACGGACGACGGAAGCTTCCGTCGCATAGCTTCATACTTTTGCAATAGTTTGATATTTTATTCGTGTTGTAGGGAATGCTTGCAGAATATTTCAATTGTATTTGCTCTACGTCATAGACCTTGTCTTCAGCCATCGATTGCTTTTTGAATTTTTCAAATCGGATGAATAGAAGCTACTGTATAGTCAAAGCTATCTGTAATTGCAACGCTAAGAGTGTACCGTTGTGCGATTCATTTATCAGTGCGTGATCGGCGCAATCAACGATCTGACGTTACATTAGGCTGAGAACTGATTTGTGATGGCTTCTCATCTTGAGTACCATGTCGATTTAGATGACATGTCCGACGACGAGATGGACTTCGACGGCGAAGACGATGATTTAATCGACGAAGTGACTTTACAATACAACGACTGGACGTGTGTGGACAATCTCCGTGACCGCAGGCCCTCTACAGATCCTATATTTTACGGACTACACGGATTGCACCCTAAATTCGAAAATGTTGACTTGACAGATCATATTGCGTTGTGCAGCTTGATTCTGCCTGATGAGTTGTACGGTATGATAGCAAATTACACTAACATCCTTGCCAACATTGATTTGCAAAGTTCATCACGTTCATCCAAATGGTCTCCTACTAATGAGAGAGAAATGAAGAAGTTCATTGGCTGCCTCCTGTTAATGGGAGTTGTGCGAAAGCCACGATTAGACATGTACTGGACACAGGATGATATGCTGGAAACCCCATTTTATGGAAATGAGTGTTGCTTGTCACGGGACCGATTCTTCCAGATTCTGAAATATTTGCGATTCGCTGATTACAGCAACTTGGATGCAAATGACCCATTGAGGAAGATTTCACCGTCTGTTGATTACGTGAAGAAAGTGATTCAAAATTCCTATCTTCCAGCTCAGAATGTGGCGATCGATGAAATTTTACTACTTTTCAAAGGACGAGTGTATTTCCGAGCCTAAAAATATATACACGGCAAACGTTTCGCGACGTAGTCGCTGCCTCAGTGCACTAAAAAGTATATATATATATATATATATATATATGTATATATTTAGCAACTAATTTTATTAAAGCCATTACTAAAGGGAGTGCCGTATTTTTGCTTTCTCATCCTCATCATGAACACCCTCCCGTATAAGGCTATCAACTATGGTATCATAGATCAATGCGGATACATGTGGGATTTTTTCATCAATACAACTGCCTCGGATTTGAAATTACCCTCTGATCTTCGCAGTGATTTCGGTTTTAGCGGGAACGTTGTCATCAAATTGACGCACAAACTTTTCGATATGAACTATCGCGTATTCTGTGATAACTTCTTCGTATCCGACAAGTTGGCGAAATTTTTGATGGAGAATCGAACCCATCTGTGTGGAACTGTCAGATACAATCGTCTCCCGACTGTCATAAAGGAGAATTTCCCAACTGATGTTAACGTGGGGAAACATTTTCGCAAGGAAAGTATCCTAATCAGTTTCTTCAGTGAGAAAAAGCAATCCGGCAAGAAGACCGTATCTATACTGGATACTATGGCAGAGCCACGTGATTTTGAAAAGACTGTGATTAAAAAAGGTGGGTCACACGTGAAACTTATTCGTCCGTCTTCGTTGGAATCATACAACAAGTATATGGGCGCAGTTGACCAGGCTGATGCGCAGCTACATCCCTACGATATTACCAGAAAGACTTTTAACTGGTCTAGAAAAACTGGCATCCACTTGATTCACCGACTTGTTCTGAATGCATTTGGCTTGTACAAACAATCTAATGACAATCTGACATTCTTGTCATTTACTATCAAATACGCCAAATATCTGTTTGGATCTACTGGAATTGGACGAAAGGTTGGTCGCAAAGGTCGAAGACCATGTATCTTACAGGAAGTGGTCCTGAATCATCAACCAACAAAAATTCCCGCCACGGAAAGAAAGAGCAATCCTTCACTCCGATGCCGAGTATGTACGAGCAACAAAATTCGAAAGAAAACCAGACTATACTGCGATTCCTGCAAATCAAGGCCTCCTCTTGTGCGCATCCGTGCTTCAATGTATATCACAATTGCACATGTCAATAACTTAGTCTACGAAGAGTTTATCTCGAAGTGTTTGATTTTCGTTTGATTTTCAGATGAAACGTCAATGATATTATAAAAAATCATGACTTTTTATTTTGCGATACTAGAATAGGTTTTGAAAAACACGTGTATGCTAGAAATAACCTTATTGTGTAGTCGCTCTACTGATAACTCCACGACGACGGAACTTTCCGTCCTTGATTTCAAACGATATTTCAACTCGTGTTTTGAATTGGTATAAATAGGACGGAAGCTTCCGTCATCCGTAGAGAAAGGGTTAATTTGGTTTTAATAGACATCTTGCCCTGAATAGCTCGATTGAATGGCTATGTTAATGTAGACTTCAACGACTTTTTTCGGCAGGCTTGCTGCCAAACAAATAGAGGCCACAACTTCAAAATGGAAACGAGGCTAGCACACCATGACTACTATAGCCACTTCTACACTGTAGAAATTGTATCTCATTGGAATACATTAAAGATGGAAGAAATTAATGTGAATACAATAACAAAGTTCAAGAAAAGCATCTCTTCATATTTCGTTAGAGCTGATATTTGGTAGAGGAATGACAGGTGACGTGCACAAGCTTATTTCAGAAACCTACTTGTAACTGTTTGATTTGAAGCCCTAAAGGGCTTTTGTATTTGCCATTATGTCTTTGACTTGTCTGTTTCCTTCATCCATTTTGTCTGCAAATACAGATTATTATTATTATTACTGATCTGACGCAAGAAACAATTGCGTCCTTTTTCTCTATGTATCAAGAGATCACAGAGAATAATCGATTGATAGGCAGTCCAGAACGCAGCTTCAATCTTGACGAGACGGGGCTTCGAACGGACCCAACATCTAGAAAAACTTTTGCAAAAAAAGATCGAAAAACAGTTTATGATCTAACTGCGACATGTGGAAAAACTATGTACACTACTTTTCTGTGGTTCAGCTGCCGGATCATACATACCTCCATTTATTGTGTATAAATCCACTCATCTATATGATTCTTGGTGCAAAGGTGGCACTGAGAATTGTATGTACGGAGCAACTGCATCATGATGGATGGAGGATTCTATTTTAGAGAATTGGATGGAAAAATTCATCGAGTTTATTCACAATGTGCAGAAACCAGTTCTTCTACTCTTTGACGGTCACAACAGCCATTTGACCTACAACGGCAAGTCAAAATGGCAAAGGACAACCGAATCATTCTGCTTTGCTTGCCGCCAAACTCGAGTCACGCCTTGCAGCCTCTTCTGTTGTCGCCGTTAAAAGTCCTTGGAAAGACATTTTGAAGCAATGGTATAGAGAGACCCGACAGACGGCTGTAAGCAAAGCCATCTTTCCAACACTGTTGTCTAGACTGTTCCAACAATTGAAAGCCGGTGGATTCAAAGTAACACGACTTTTCCTGGTGGATAAAACAAAGCCAATGAAGAAAGTGGTGATTGTTGAACATGGTAGGCTTACTTCAACAAATGATTCGTCTCAAAATACTGAGCAGAATCTAATAACCGCGATTGCTGGTATTGTATCTCCTCCACCGAGCAGTTCGACAAATTCCGCTATGTTGAAATCAAAGAGAAGCAGAGCACGCTTTCAAGCAAAGAGAGGAGAAATTCTAACAGAATCTGATGTTCTTAATCGTCTGCGAGCTTAGCATGAAAAGCGAAAGAACAATGCCAACGAAAGAGTGCAAATAATGAATAAATCAAAAAACCAAAGCTAGATGGAAGTAAGCCAGGCAATGTTAAAATGACCGGTAGTGCAGAGGAGAACTATTCGAAAATTAGCATACCCGAACATGGCGATTGTTTATTCGCGGCACTGGCGCACTCGGTATATTTCATATATTATATTTTTATACTTGATATCTGTTTTGTAATAGAGTATCATATTCTGATAACTACAACTTTTTCTTTTGTTAGCATGAACAGTAAGGTCTCTATAGAAGATTTACATTTGATCTGTGATTTTAAAGCGGATAACCAGGCCTGGATTATAAGTTAAAATTTATACAAGAAGTTGATTTATTGAGTAGGCCTACAGGCAAAAGAGCAAATAGCGGCTTTTCTTTAATACCCTAAATAATATAAAATCTTTCTTCAAAACATTTAATTGCTGAGTCTATACTTCAAATGTAAAGGAACGTATCAATAAAGTTGTTCATTATACTTAGATTTAATTGTGGATGAGCATAAAACTATAAACATCGAAAATCCTATCCAAATTACCCCTCCTACCCTATTCAACGCAAACTACATTGACGGCACTCCTGCTCCGATATCACATGGACTTGCTGAAAACGTTTGACCTACCGACTAAAGTTGCGAGGAAACCGAGGGAAAACTAAGATGTCATAATAATTAGATAATTTTGCTATTAAAATCAGATTAAGTTTCTTCATGAACTCTATCCCCGCCTCAATCTGGTCTCTACAACAATTGTAAAGCCAGGATGTTGCTTATAGATTCCCATTCACTACTTGTAATGTCATTTATGCATCCTTATAATACTAGGTATGACACTTTTTGAGTAACTTGATGCAACCCTGTCCCAGTCAACTCAGTTGAAGAAATAGAGAAGTCATTCGAAACACGACACATTGTCATGGAAGTCGGATATGTTCATGTCTCCCTGGATGGATTGAACAAATTGTAGAAAGACAGAAATTATTATTGAAGTAAACATGTTTTCTATTACAAATTATCTAATCGATATTATAGAGAGCAGGGAATATGTACAGTGCAAAAGAAAGGGTGAACATCTCGACCGAAATGGACAGGTCTTCAACTTTGTTCCTACTTCTTAGAAACGGTATTTACTAAAAACATCTTTTCGATCGTGCAGGAAGGATCAGCAGCTCCTAGCACCTCCAAATGAACTGATGTCCTGCACAAATGTCCTTCTAAAACGAATTTTCTCCTTGAAACTTTACGCGATAATGGCCATCCATCCTCATTCATCAAAAAGTTCAGCCAGCAGCGGTAGAGGGCACTTAAAAAGAGACTACCTTACCTGATGGTTCCGTATTTGGGAGAGCAATTCTTAAGCGCAGTGAGAATGAAAGTCTGTGATGCAACAGCTTGGCGTTCTATGCCATCGTGCCGAAGATCGTTTTCACCACCACGAAGATTCCAGTTCGACCCCTAAAGGATCCGCTGGCGATGAAGAAAATACACAATTATCTGGAGCGGCATTTCTCTTCGCTTCTACTATCAGGGATGAGAATGTGGCAAGGGGACCCCGGTGAAAATTCACAGTTGCTGGGGGGGGGGGGGAGGAGGCGAATAGAAAATATATAAAATACATTAGGCGGATGTATTGAAGCTAAGTTTTGTATTTTGAGACCCCTCCGGAATTCCGCGCATCCAGGGAATATTCTCATCCCTAGACTGAAGAATGGCTCCAGAACGTTATAAAACTGCTTCAACTGAAGTGGTTGAGAAAGCTATTGATGCCATTCGTAGTAGAGACTGAAGTGCGCTACGTTATGCTGCTAAATTTAACTACGCGAAATCAAATCTGCATGATAAACTCAAGGGTAAACATCATTCGGAGGTTAGTAGACCACCAAGGTGTTAAGCAAGGATAGATTTGAAGGATGCCTCCCTGGCATTGATGTTTAATATCCCTGCCAGTGATTGATGTTTGTCCGACCCGTGGGTGAGGGGGGGTGTGGATCCAAAATTGTTCCTCCACTGTGACGTATAGGTAATTAATTTTCACCATCAACTATGAAGAGGTGCATGCACTTTTATATACTTAAAACAAAAACTTTGCTGGTAATTTCGGTCAGAAACCCATGCTGTAAGATTAACTATAAGTGATAACTAGGGCAACCCAAGTTAAATAACGCTATCTAGAGTTAATATTTAAGAAATTGGGTAGATATTATATATTAAGTTTTATATCTATTAAAAAGATTTGGATAAAAAATAACTCATGTAGCCCGGCCAGTGACTATCCTCTCATTTTCGTGTCCTGAGAAAAAAGTGATATCGGCTCTCCACCTCAGCTAGTATACCAAGAAGATGGAATACTTGGCTGGAAGCGGCATCATCATTCCACGAATTTGCTCTTTTCCAGTTTCATCCCACCAGTACCACAGGCAGTTCTCTCGCTATGAGATTTTCAGGACTATGAAATGGCCACTACTAAAATTCCGATTTGCATGTATTGCATGGTACCTTTATTCTGCTGATATAAAACAGGTGGCCTGTTGAAACCCTGATTTGCTAAGTGAAACACTGCGACGACAGTTGCAATGAATACCGGTACTCGTGCATCACGTTCCCTTCGAAGCTAGTCCACGCGTGCGCACTTTGTGAAGTCACATATGAGTCACAATCACAGTGAGCATGAGTTTCCCATATCTAAGATGCCCATGTTCCTAGTAGGGGAGAGTGGCGTGATTAGGCACCTGGGGTGAATTGGCACCCACCCCCTACAGCCTATTCTAGGCTCTGTATCAAAAATCCGAAATATGCATTTGAAAGCACTATTATAGTGCACACTTGGCATATAATATTTATGTTCATGGCGGACTTCGTTTTTCCTGCACACATAAAAATTACGTTTACCTTAGGTCGAAAAATATTTTGCATTTCTGCTGTTTTTGGGATATTTTTTTCCTGGCAACTGATATTTACCGGCAATAAACGTTTTCTGCTAGCTAGGTCAATGGACTAAAAGGTCACAAGAATGAAATTTCCAAAATTTTGTTATTCTCGGTACGCCAGCTGTTTTCGATAAAAAGTGAAATGGGGTGATTTGGCACTCGGAAAGTGGGGTGATCTGGCACTATATGTTGACAGCTAGTTTTGAGTCCACCGAATCTAGCTTAATGCTGCTATTAAAACTGAACTAATAGGACATCCATCAGGCCTAAATCTTAACGCATCATCACTGCAAATTACTGCTAACTATAACCGATTAGGCTTATCTATTATTATTATCTATTTTTCCAAGTTGCTTTCGATTGCCTACTGCGTCAGTTGGAGGAGCCGGAACCATATAATTCGGCTACCTGCCGAAATATCAGTGTTCAATTTGCCGAGTCCGTAGACGTATTGGAAAAATAGCATGCTTACAGTGTTTCTATTGATAGCATACTCTTGTTCTATATTGTTCAACTGTGTAATTTTTTCATCGTATTGATATATATAAAGATTTATTTTTACTATGCATAGTTTGTTTTATATGCGTCAAATCAATAAGATTCAAGGATTGGGGATGATATGATATAATAAAACCACATTTCAGAATTATCTCACAACGAATAAAAATTATAACATAGTCGAATGTGTGTAGTTAGTGCCGGTATATAATCCTAATTAGTAAGTCAATTAGTTTTCACGGGTGTGCATATGTGTTTCTTTTATTAAAAACGCAACCTAGACTAACGGCACATACCCTAGTTCACAAAATAGTAACAGCGGTACATCGTGGGGCAAGTTATGGGGGAAAAACTAGAGGAGTGCCAAATCACCCCCATCGAAGTGCAAATTCACCCCACACATTTCGTGAATTGGCATTTTTGTAACTTTTTTTGAAACGAATATTTGAAGAGGAAGGAGTACTAATCGAAAAAAAAATTAATACAAAAAAGTTAGGAAATTCCCTGAATATTAAAGTAATTATGTTTGAATAGTAAAAAAATTCGTTGTTTGGTCATGAGAGTTAATTAAGTGTTAGGGTGCCAGATCACTCCACTCTCCCTTACTATGATCCTATTCGATTTCTTGAGATTTCCGCAAAACAAGAAGTGTTAAGGTAGTCTAATAGCGGGGGGCGAAACTAGAAGAGGCCGAAAATTTACCTGGAATCTGTGAGATTGTTGAAAGATTCATAAGACCGTGGGACTACGGAGAGAAATACCAAGGCATCCGTCTCGGAACCAACGTTATATGCTCCTCTCGATATAATTACATCCTGTAACCCACATTTTGATTCATTTTGACCCTTCTCCTTGATATCATTGTCTAATGGTTCTTCTACTCAAGGTCGCTGACCAAATGGGCATTCTCTTCAAGCTAATTGTTGAAGCAGGCCCTTCCCATCAAGATTAATTATTTAGGGGCGTCTCCCATCAATTTGGTTGATCATGTGGCCATTTAAAGCAAGCTGTCAGTTTATGCTTACTTTAATCAACTCTGCAACATTCTCACCCTCACTGGTTAAGGCAGGTTCACATACATTGGCACAAACATCAGGATTAGCAATAGATCATGCGGAGATAAAGTAGTACTCGTTGTAAAACAGAAACACGTGATTCGGAATCAAACTAATGTGGAGTTCATTCATTTATTTTTTTTCTTTAACCTTTTATTTCCTTGTCCAAAAATTCCGATGATTCGATTTGATTCGATTCATAGATGCCTCGATTTATTCAAAGTTAGTGGTTAGAGAATCAGCAATAACTGAATCATTATAATAATTTCAGCTGCTCGGGGTCGGTATGCATGTTTATCAATGTAGCTTGATCCAAACATGAATCAAGTTTATTTTATTGCATATTTTGTAAAAAAACCTTTTATGCTTAAAGGGAATTATGATAATCATGAGGCTTCCACAAAGCATGGTGGCAAGGCACAGGAACCAAACCATTCTCAACAACAGATAGTCGCCATAGTAAAGGTGAATTAGTTGATGTCGTGATTGATCGAAATTAATGGAAGTCTATGAAATAAATCTAACGGACACTTGGGCCTCTTTGATAGAGCAGGCATATTAGGTAGGGTAGCAACTCCGCATTCATTAAATCCCAAAGTGTATGCAGTTTCCATTTCATTAAATGAACTCGAGTTGAGACCCAGAACCATAGAGCATAGAGTAAGTCATTGGCCTTTTCAGCATCAGTTAAGTCATAGAGTTAAGTGTTTATAGTTGTGTTATCTTTCGGTCCACATCAATATTCAGATTCAAGAAATGATGCCAATTGTCAGTCATAAAATCATTCCGCTGAAAATTGAATTATAAACATCTCAGCTAAAGGAGTACAATAAGATCTCAACCATAGACATCGGATTACATTATTAGGAATTATGATTATTACCTAATAATGTCATCCGATGTCATGATCTCACCTTTTCCTCGAAGACTTGCAAGCAAGCATTATCTTTGCTTGCAAGGGCATGCAATATAATCAGCGGCGATTATTGTCTCTCATTGCCAGAAACACCTAAACCTGTTCAACTTCAATAGGCAAACGGCAAGTCCAACTATTATGTTCTTGTTCACCTTTTATCATATCGTTCTAAAATGTACACGAGTATATAAACTTGTATATCTAAATGAGGTAAAAACAGAGCATTCCAGTTCAACATTCATTTTTTCAGGGCCAGTTTTTTCAAACGGGCTATGAGTTCCTTTTCAATCGAAAGAAAAGACACTATTTACACAATCTCTCATCGGACATGCTCGTCCCAAAGATAATGTATATCATATGTATATTATATGTATATTATAATGTATATCCATTGTCTTTGGCTCGTCCTAGAAAATCTTTTAATTCTTTTGAGAGTATAGAAGGATCCTTCACAACCACAACTAGACACGCTAAGCGTGGTGAGTGCTTTTTCAGTAGCTTTTCAGTCGTGGGAAAAAACATCAGAAAAATCACGTACCAACAGGTTCAAAGTCCTACTGCACTTTCCAAAGACAATGGACATAATCTTTGGCACTTCCCGGTGAAAAAAAATCGTTGGCGATTACTCGGCAAATAGTCGGGCAGTGTCGACTGTCAACCGTGTCGGCGATGGTGTTGTCGGTATACATCGGTTAAGTGACGGCTGCACCGACATGATGATTAGAAAATCGGGAAGTGTCGGCATGTTCTCCCTATATGCCGACAGCAACTCTGATTGGACAATTATTATCAAGTCTCGTCCACTCCAATGCGTGTGATCTATATAACTTAAATACTGCTGTGATCTACAACAGAGGACTCCTGCTGCGCTCGAGGAGCATAGTCAGCACATTCTGCGTCTTTGCAAGTGGCACAGATGAAAGACAAAATGGCAACCTCGTGGAAAAAAGGATTACAGAATTCCTCATACCAGATATCAGGACCAGATTTCCGGCAGCATGTGGTAAGTTAAGATATCAATACATGTCTACATATAGCGGCAGCTATGGGTCAACAGTTCTGTCTCCGTTACTTGTATTTTATTTTTGAGTGATTCAAAATGTAGATAGAATTCATGGAAATTCACAGAACATCCTGACAAGAAGAAAAACGCATGTTAATGTATTATGTGCGTATGCAATCATACATTAAAACAGCCCGATTTTAATCGGTGCATTAATCTGTTGCACATTCTTTACTGCAGCGCAGAAAATGTTGCTAGTACTCAAACGCTACGAGAAAGCAAACGAAAGAAAAAAATTCTTTTGAAAGTTGAAAACCCTGCTGAGAACACATTGTTGCGCTGTTTTAAGTAGCCATTTATCTGTCTATTTTCGCAATCTCCGAACGACCGTGAATTAGGGTAATTCCTTTTGAAGGGGCTTCTTCCAACCTTCTATTTCTAGCCATTGTGAGATATCTAGAGCACGAATAGATTTTCACGAATAGTCCACATCACTCTATACAGACTCAGGACTGATAGATTTCATTGTTCGATAGTTTCATGCAGGACAGCACAACAGTGTGTGCACACGCAGTCATAATACTGCCTTTGTCCTTCGTCCTTACAGTGATCTGCCAAATCTGCATGCAAATATGTGAGGCAAGCGTCATCTGATTGATCGATGCGCTGCTATAGCATCAAGTTGATTTGCTTGTCTCAAAACATATTATGCGTGCGCCTTACTGGGAAAGCAGCAGCGCGCCCTGCAGATCTGTCTACGATAATAAACAGCAAGTGCACTAAAGCCATCAGATAACTCAACGAATGTGCATATTTCGTTTTTTTGCATTATCTCATGACCAGACTCTTCGCGACAAATGGATAAGAGCAATTAAACGAGAGGATGTCGATAATTTTGGCCAAAGAAGCGTCTTCCTTCCAACCTTGTCTTCGCGAATTTGTTCTCTGCACTTCCTCGAAAATGATTTGATCAAGACAAATCAACAATTCAAGATCATCTAAGCGTCCCAGAAAAGAATTGAAACTATTGCAACTCAAATCTTCGGCAGTTCCCAGTGTTTTCAACAACTTTCCATCTTACTATGACTCGGCATCTTCATCAACCAAACCAAACATTTTGTGCAAAACGCATCAACGGCAACAGCTCGCATGGAAGGAGAGAACACAAGAATGGAAACTTGATAATTCGAATTCCCAAGGATGATATCACCGATTTCGAGGATCTCTTAGATTGGCTTCCTTCAATAAATCTCCGAACAAATTACACATATATTACGACTTCCGAGTGCGCAGTGTTATCTCATTTTTCTTCAGAATCATTTAACAATAAATTGTCTCCACACTTCCAAAGTTTCATTCGTATATTTCATGATTTGTCATTTGACTTCTACAGCGATGGAATCAGGATACATGGCAATCGATTTTATTATCTCTTGGAAACGAATGACACAATCTAAGAAACGGAATTGACTAATTTATGCAAAATGTAAGTCACTGCTATGAGTCGAACAATCATGTTGTTAATAGATAAGCTGATCTATAAATATTTCTCTCCATCGGTTGTTAGTTATAATTTGTACAGGATTTAGTAATTTTATTATTGTACGCATAGGTCTATCACTGGCAATATTTGTTCAGAAATAAAGGCGTTCCACATTTTACATCGTTATCCTGATGTTATTACAATGATATGATAATTTGCATTTTTCATGATGAATTGATGGCAGTATATAACACGTCTACTCATTACCTAATGTGCCTCTACAGAAGTAAAACCCATTTCATAAATCATAATTTTTAAACATGAAATCGTGTAGATGAAGAGATAAAACCCGCATGAGATGAACAGTCAAATCCTAGGCTTTTATTTGACGTATTGTTCATCAAGATACGTCAACTTTTAGTGAAAATGTGTAATTATGACTCTAAAAATCTGCTTGATTGCTTAATCGAATAACTGCCATTATTAATTCAAGTTAAACTGCTTTTGGTTGTGAGTCAATCGCGTATTTGTTACAGCTTTCAGTTTGTGGGTGCGATCTTCGATGAGAATCCGTTGACATGTGTATTTATATTTAATAACATCATGCCAGGCAATCACAGCGAAGTACAAATCAATTTTCGAATTATAGTTGTGATTCGTTGATACTGGCTTTGACAGGGCAATCCAAAGTTAGCAATATACTGACGTCAGTCTTCAATACAGTTCGCGGTACATTTCAAACAGTGATCAGTCAGAGGACTTGCTGCATCTCCATTCTTGATAGGGGCGGGTAGGGCACATTGAATATGTCTTTGATCTTTTCTCAGCAGTTTGAATATACTAAATCAAATGAACCAAAATCAAACTCGGATGAAAGGTTGAGGATATCCTTAGTAATCTCTGAGTTGTTGAACGTTTTTGTGACATTTAATCTCCTCACAATTTTAATTTTGAAATTTCTACCAAAGTGGTTCAATGTGCCTCATGCGTGGGGCACATTGAACCACCCACTGGGGTGGCTACATTGCGATGTTCATCAAATCTCAAACGAAAAGGGCGTGAAGATCATCTATGTAACTATTAGAACTAAAATGACAAATAAACGGATAAACAACAAAACTAATATTGCAATTAGTATGATTAAGAAGTTACTACAAAGAAAACAATTAGTTAGCGTGTATTATTATTATTCTTGTTTCGAAATAAGTAACAATTTTAGGTTACTTTAATTTGCGAATTTAATGTCAAGTTTATATTTACGAATACGATAATTAATTTTGCGAGAAAACTATCACTAATAAAATCAATATTTAGAACAACTTTATTTTCATTAAAATAGTTTTTGATCTACGCGAGCGTTTGTTAATAACGAAATCTCTATCAGAGCGACCATTACACTTGAGACGATTTTTTTGTTTTTGTTTCCAGCTTCGATGCCAAGAGAGTTAGAGCTCTACTTCTTTTATCGATGCTGTCAAAGGTGTTGACAGTGAAGTTTCTCTTCACATAACTGGAGACCCAACTATCTTTAGCAAAGGACGGGTACAACTTGACGTACGATTTCATTTTGATAATGACAAAAATTAATTTTGCTTAACCCATAGTGAAATCTTATATGATAGTTCAAGTAGTTATTTTCAGGGATATCGGTCGCAAGCTTAGTATCCTTATTTAGTTAGTTTAACGGTTTTTAGCTTTTAACTCAGTAAATAAAGATGTAGCTCAATAAAGTTTATAGATATAAATAATAATATACAATAAGAAAAGTTAATCCTTTTTATGAATAAGTCTATTAATAATATTTTTCTTCTAATTTAAGTCATTTTTTTCTTCTCAAGAATGAGTGATCAATAATCAATGATGTCAAGCAATAATCAACCATTAAAGTGATAGTAAGTATTCGTGTTCGAAATAGGTTATAAAACTTCTATGTGAAAGTGAAAATACCGCAGTGATTAGGCCTACACTATCGGCTCTCTTGGCCTGATGAACCAAGGCTAAACGTTTCTGACGAGTTACTGAATGACAAAGACTTTTGAATTGTGTAGTCGCAATCTTCATCTATCTAAAATTGGTTTAATGACAACACAACGATGATAAAAACTGTAAAAATCCTGCATGTAAAAAAGTGCATATGGTCCGTTTTGTGGAAACAAGACCATATTGACATTGTAATCATGCTTCCATTGGTTCGTTGCTTCTTTTTTACACTGATACTGTTATCGAAATACAAATGAAAATAGGAAAGCCATAACTGATGCAATTGTGAAAAAAATGCGTACACTCGATGTAAACATTTCAAAAGTAAGGGAATGCCAAGTTAGTTACTACATCATTTTATGAAAAAAAATTAATGACAATTAATTAATTAACTTCTGGTTGCCGGACTATTTGTCTAACTTATAATTAATTAAACATGACCTAACATTTATGTTCCCTGCAGATAACTTCGTGAGGAAAACATAAATTCATCTACAAATGTAATTACATTTGTTTAGTAACAAATGCAAATTAATTGAAGCATTTTATAATTGAAAGCATTTAGAAATATACCTTTATGCATATTCTTCATTCACATATCTAAAAATGCCTAAAATCCCATGAAGGCATGATCTTTTCAGTTATCATTTTATACCCTGAAGATGACTGCATGCGTTCTGTAGTTGAAATTACTCGAAATTGGTACGGCTGAATAAATCACATCATTAAGTTACATATACATCAGATAATAATTCAAAAGTAAGGGAATGCCAAATTGTTGCTAATTTGGCATTCCCATACTTTTGAATTATTATCTGATGTAATTGATGCATGTGTAACTTAATGATGTGATTTATTCATCCGTACTAATTTCGAGTAATTTCAATTACAGAACGCAGTCATCTTCAGCGTATAAAATGATAATTGAACAGAGCATGCCTTGATGGAATTTTAGGCATTTATATACATGCGAATGAAGAATATGCGTAAAGGTATATTTATGAATGCTTAAAATTTCATCAATGCATTTTCATTTTTCATACCCTGAAAATGGCTACGCTCAGTATAGTTGAAATTAATTGGTGCATGATCTAATAAATTAGCATCATATTAGCAATCCTACTTTCACTTTCATTTAGAATGTCCAACCAAAGAGGCATCATCTCTACGTGATTGTTGGCTGTTTATAATTATCTTAAAAGATTTCCAAATTAGACTTGACTTGACTTGACCCACCCTCTTAATCATGTTTGCAAGTGGACAGGTATTTGCTATAGTTATTTTTCATGATTGTTAGCTGTTTGTAATTGTCTTTAAAGATTTCCAAAAATGCGCTATTGATCTACACTCACAATCATGTTCTCATATGGATATTAGTCATATGTACTTCCTTTTTATACTGATCGTCAGCTACATATTTGCTTTTGAAAATTTCCAGACTGAACACTTTATCTCCTTCGTAATCATCCTGAATTTCGTCATTTGTTTTATGACACATTTTTCATCGGAACTTGTTTAGTGCTCATGTAATACATATAGTGATTCTTGTCGTTTTATTATTTTTTGCCTGGAAATAATAGCAGGTTGGGTAATTAATGTAATGCCATTGATTTTAAGCAGCATAATTACATGAAGTGAATAAAAGCTCATGTCGTTTTCCTATTTTTTATGTTAAATGTACATGTATGTTCCTATTTATTTTAATTATGTTAAATTCTATAACTTCTTTTTATGCGTAAATAATATTCAATATTTTTTGCATCAAGCATCTTACTGCGCATTTTAGACCAAAGTCGTTGTCTCTCAAAAAGATATCGTCAATGGAGACCGGACAACCGATGGCAGAGAAGCAGGCCGACATTTACTTTTGAGGTGAGTCGCTAAAATAATTTCTTGTGCGATTATTTGTCACTGCCTCCGAATGTTTTGGTTTTAGCAGCATTGAGTTTTTCTGCTGTTAATCCTTGGAACATTTCGTAGCAGGATGACACCGATCAGCAGCATTTTTATAATGTATAAATATTGTAGAGCTATTCTTGTCACTGCCTCCGAATGTTTTAGCTTCAGCAGCATGAGTTTTTCTGCTGTTAATCCTTGGAGCATTTCGTAGCAGGATGACTTTGATCAACAATATTCATCACTATCAACAGCAAATTTCTTCAATATTTTGCTACAACGTCAAGTAGGCTATAACTGTAACTTCATCAAAAGAATGTGAACATATAATTAGATGTCGGCGGCTGTCGGGGAATTGTCGGCGGCAGCTGTCGGGGAATTGGCGGAGGCTGTCGGGGAATTGTCGGCTCACCGATTCGTCGGCAGACAGTCGGGGAATTAGGACCTTTCCCGTCATTAAGCCGAGTCGGTTTCCCGACAATGGACCGACAGTTCACCGACAATTTTTTTTCACCGGGTTTCTGTCTGAACAGCAAATTCATCGGTTTTATACAAAGTTTGCAATTCAGCACGAAATTTATCTGGCAAAACATGCATCTTATCTCTGTCAATACATAGAACAAAACAAATCATTAGACAGATGTAGTATTCCCAAAGCACTTGGCAATGTTTGAAAGGAGTCTACCCGAGTAAAAATATATGCTATGCTTAATAGGTAGTTTAGTAAGCACCATAAACTGCCAAGTTTTATAATAACTGCCTAGTATGGCGATGCGTGTTTTGTAGGCTATCCATGGTTATCCGTGCTAGTAGGCCATCCACGTTTTGCTTAGTAAGCACCGTACATAAACTGCCAAGTTTTATAATAATTGCCTAGTGTGGTGCTGCGTAGGCAACCAATGTTCTACCTAGCATGAGCACTATAAATAAACTGCGAAGTTTAATATTAATTGTTTAGAATCCCGGTGAAAAAAAATTGTCGGTAAACTGTCGGTCCATTGTCGGGAAGCCGACTCGGCTTAATGACGGGAAAGGTCCTAATTCCCCGACTGTCTGCCGACGAATCTGTGAGCCTACAATTCCCCGACTGTTTCGCCGACACACTACCGACAATTCCCCGACAGCCTCCGACAGCTGCCGCCGACAATTCCCCGACAGCCACCGACATCTAATTATATGTTCACATTCTTTTGATGAAATTACAGTTATAGCCTACTTGACGTTGTAGCAAAATATTGAAGAAATTTGCTGTCGATAGTGATGAATATTGTTGATCAAAGTCATCCTGCTACGAAATGCTCCAAGGATTAACAGCAGAAAAACTCATGCTGCTAAAGCTAAAACATTCGGAGGCAGTGACAAGAATAGCCCTACAATATTTATACATTATATAAATGCTGCTGATCGGTGTCATCCTGCTACGAAATGTTCCAAGGATTAACAGCAGAAAAACTCAATGCTGCTAAAACCAAAACATTCGGAGGCAGTGACAAATAATCGCACAAGAAATTATTTTAGCGACTCACCTCAAAAGTAAATGTCGGCCTACAGAACAGTGGTATGCTTCTCTGCCATCGGTTGTGCTGGCTTGGTAGTGTCCGGTCTCCATTGATGGTATCTTTTTGAGAGACAACGACTTTGGTCTAAAATGCGCAGTAAGATGCTTGATGCAAAAAATGTTGAATATTATTTACGCATAAAAAGAAGTTATAGAATTTAACATAATTAAAATATATAGGAACATACATGTACATTTAACATAAAAAATAGGAAAGCGACATGAGCTTTTATTCACTTCATGTAATTATGCTCCTTAAAATCAATAGCATTACATTAATTACCCAACCTGCTATTATTTCCAGGCAAAAAATAATAAAACGACAAGAATCACTATATGTATTACATGAGCACTAGACTTTCCGATGAAAAATGTGTCACAAAACAAATGACGAAATTCAGGATGATTACGAAGGAGATAAAGTGTTCAGTCTGGAAATTTTCAAAAGCAAATATGTAGCTGACGATCAGTATAAAAAGGAAGTACATATGACTAATATATATATCCATATGAGAACATGATTGTGCGTGTGGACCAATAGCGCATTTTTGGAAATCTTTAAAGACAATTACAAACAGCTAACAATCATGAAAAATAACTATAGCAAATACCTGTCCACTTGCAAACATGATTAAGAGGGTGGGTCAAGTTAAGTCAAGTCTAATTTGGAAATCTTTTAAGATAATTATAAACAGCCAACAATCACGTAGAGATGATGCCTCTTTTGTTGGACATTCTAAATGAAAGTGAAAGTAGGATTGCTAATATGATGCTAATTTATTAGATCATGAACCAATTAATTTCAACTATACTGAGCGTAGCCATTTTCAGGGTATAAAAAATGAAAATGCATTGATGAAATTTTAAGCATTCATAATATACCTTTACGCATATTCTTCATTCGCATGTATATAAATGCCTAAAATTCCATCAAGGCATGTTCTGTTCAATTATCATTTTATACCCTGAAG
The DNA here is from genome assembly GCA_907163375.1 of Prostheceraeus crozeri. Taxonomy (NCBI): domain Eukaryota; kingdom Metazoa; phylum Platyhelminthes; order Polycladida; family Euryleptidae; genus Prostheceraeus; species Prostheceraeus crozeri. The sequence goes on along the minus strand of CAJQUW010004580.1, from coordinate 479,149 downwards.
ATGACTGCGTTCTGTAATTGAAATTACTCGAAATTAGTACGGATGAATAAATCACATCATTAAGTTACACATGCATCAATTACATCAGATAATAATTCAAAAGTATGGGAATGCCAAATTAGCAGCAATTTGGCATTCCCTTACTTTTGAATTATTATCTGATGTATATGTAACTTAATGATGTGATTTATTCAGCCGTACCAATTTCGAGTAATTTCAACTACAGAACGCATGCAGTCATCTTCAGGGTATATAATGATAACTGAAAAGAGCATGCCTTGATGGGATTTTAGGCATTTTTAGATATGTGAATGAAGAATATGCATAAAGGTATATTTCTAAATGCTTTCAATTATAAAATGCTTCAATTAATTTGCATTTGTTACTAAACAAATGTAATTACATTTGTAGATGAATTTATGTTTTCCTCACGAAGCTATCTTCAGGGAACATAAATGTTAGGTCATGTTTAATTAATTGTAAGTTAGACAAATAGTCCGGCAACCAGAAGTTAATTAATTAATTGTCATTAATTATTTTTCATAAAATGATGTAGTAACTAACTTGGCATTCCCTTACTTTTGAAATGTTTACATTGAGTGTACGCATTTTTTTCACAGTTGCTTAAGTTATGGCTTTCCTATTTTCATTTGTATTTCGATAACAGTATCAGTGCAAAAAAGAAGCAACGAACCAACGGAAGCATGATTACAATGTCAATATGGTCCTGTTTCCACAAAATGGACCATATGCACTTTTTACATGCAGGATTTTTACAGTTTTTATCATCGTTGTGTTGTCACTAAACCAATTTTAGATGAAGATTGCGACTACACAATTCAAAAGTCTTTGTCATTCAGTAACTCGTCCGAAACGTTTAGCCTTGGTTCATCAGGCCAAGAGAGCCGATAATGTAGGCCTAATCACTGCGGTATTTTCACTTTCACATAGAAGTTTTATAACCTATTTCAAACATGAATACTTACTATCGCTTTAATGGTTGATTATTGCTTGACATCATTGATTATTGATCACTCATTCTTGAGAAGAAAAAAATGACTTAAATTAGAAGAAAAAATATTATTAATAGACTTATTCATAAAAAGGATTAACTTTTCTTATTGTATATTATTATTTATATCTATAAACTTTATTAAACTACATCTTTATTTACTCAGTTAAAAGCTAAAAACTGTTAAACTAACTAAATAAGGATACTAAGCTTGCGACCGATGTCCCTGAAAATAACTACTTGAACTATTATATAAGATTTCACTATGGGTTAAGCAAAATTAATTTTTGCCATTATCAAAATGAAATCGTACGTCAAGTTGTACCCGTCCTTTGCTAAAGATAGTTGGGTCTCCAGTTATGTGAAGAGAAACTTCACTGTCAACACCTTTGACAGCATCGATAAAAGAAGTAGAGCTCTAACTCTCGTGGCATCGAAGCTGGAAACAAAAACAAATCTCGTCTCTAGTGTAATGGTCGCTCTGATAGAGATTTCGTTATTAACAAAAGCTCGCGTGAATAAAAAACTATTTTAATGAAAATAAAGTTGTTCTAAATATTGATTTTATTAGTGATAGTTTTCTCGCAAAATTAATTATCGTATTCGTAAATATAAACTTGACATTAAATTCGCAAATTAAAGTAACCTAAATTTGTTACTTATTTCGAAACAAGAATAATAATAATACACGCTAACTAATTGTTTTCTTTGTAGTAACTTCTTAATCATACTAATTGCAATATTAGTTTTGTTGTTTATCCGTTTATTTGTCATTTTAGTTCTAATAGTTACATAGATGATCTTCACGCCCTTTTCGTTTGAGATTTGATGAACATCGCAATGTAGCCACCCCAGTGGGTGGTTCAATGTGCCCCACGCATGAGGCACATTGAACCACTTTGGTAGAAATTTCAAAATTAAAATTGTGAGGAGATTAAATGTCACAAAAACGTTCAACAACTCAGAGATTACTAAGGATATTCTCAACCTTTCATCCGAGTTTGATTTTGGTTCATTTGATTTAGTATATTCAAACTGTTGAGAAAAGATCAAAAACATGTTCAATGTGCCCTACCCACCCCTATCAAGAATGGAGATGCAGCAAGTCCTCTGACTGATCACTGTTTGAAATGTACCGCGAACTGTATTGAAGACTGACGTCAGTATATTGCTAACTTTGGATTGCCCTGTCAAAGCCAGTATCAACGAATCACAACTATAATTCGAAAATTGATTTGTACTTCGCTGTGATTGCCTGGCATGATGTTATTAAATATAAATACACATGTCAACGGATTCTCATCGAAGATCGCACCCACAAACTGAAAGCTGTAACAAATACGCGAGTGACTCGCAACCAAAAGCAGTTTAACTTAAATTAATAATGGCAATTTTTCAATTAAGCAATCAAGCAGATTTTTAGAGTCATAACCACACATTTTCACTAAAAGTTGACGTATCTTAATGAACAATACGTCAAATAAAAGCCTAGGATTTGACTGTTCATCTCATGCGGGTTTCATCTCTTCATCAACACGATTTCATGTTTAAAAATTATGATTTATGAAGTGGGTTTTACTTCTGTAGAGGCACATTAGGTAATGAGTAGACGTGTTATATACTGTCATCAATTCATCATGAAAAATGCAAATTATCATATCATTGTAATAACATCAGGATAACGATGTAAAATGTGGAACGCCTTTATTTCTGAACAAATATTGCCAGTGATAGACCTATGCGTACAATAATAAAATTACTAAATCCTGTACAAATTATAACTAACAACCGATGGAGAGAAATATTTATAGATCAGCTTACCTATTAACAACATGATTGTTCGACTCATAGCAGTGACTTACATTTTGCATAAATTAGTCAATTCCGTTTCTTAGATTGTGTCATTCGTTTCCAAGAGATAATAAAATCGATTGCCATGTATCCTGATTCCATCGCTGTAGAAGTCAAATGACAAATCATGAAATATACGAATGAAACTTTGGAAGTGTGGAGACAATTTATTGTTAAATGATTCTGAAGAAAAATGAGATAACACTACGCACTCGGAAGTCGTAATATATGTGTAATTTGTTGGGAGATTTATTGAAGGAAGCCAATCTAAGAGATCCTCGAAATCGGTGATATCATCCTTGGGAATTCGAATTATCAAGTTTCCATTCTTGTGTTCTCTCCTTCCATGCGAGCTGTTGCCGTTGATGCGTTTTCCACAAAAAGTTTGGTTTGGTTGATGAAGATGCCGAGGCATAGTAAGATGGAAAGTTGTTGAAAACACTGGGAACTGCCGAAGATTTGAGTTGCAATAGTTTCAATTCTTTTCTGGGACGCTTAGATGATCTTGAATTGTTGATTTGTCTTGATCAAATCATTTTCGAGGAAGTGCAGAGAACAAATTCGCAAAGACAGGTTGGAAGGAAGACGCTTCTTTGGCCAAAATTATCGACATCCTCTCGTTTAATTGCTCTTATCCATTTTTCGCGAAGAGTCTGGTCATGAGAAAATGCAAAAAACGAAATATGCACATTCGTTGAGTTATCTGATGGCTTTAGTGCACTTGCTGTTTATTATCGTAGACAGATCTGCAGGGTGCGCTGCTTTCCCAGTAAGGCGCACGCATAATATGTTTTGAGAAGCTAACCAACTTGATGCTATAGCAACGCATCGATCAATCAGATGACGCTTGCCTCACATATTTGCATGCAGATTCGGCAGGACGAAGGACAAAGACAGAATTATGACTGCGTGTGCACACACTGTTGTGCTGTCCTGTATGAAACTTCCCGTGAACAGCAGCTCAATGATTTGCCAATGAATTGCGCTTTGCGCTATCGAACAATGAAATCTATCAGTCCTCAGTCTGTATAGAGTGTGGACTATTCGTGAAAATCTATTCGTGCTCTAGATATCTCACAATGGCTAGAAATAGAAGGTTGGAAGAAGCCCTTTCAAAAGGAATTACCCTAATTCACGGTCGTTCGGAGATTGCGAAAATAGACAGATAAATGGCTACTTAAAACAGCGCAACAATGTGTTCTCAGCAGGGTTTTCAACTTTCAAAAGAATTTTTTTCTTTCGTTTGCTTTCTCGTAGCGTTTGAGTACTAGCAACATTTTCTGCGCTGCCGTAAAGAATGTGCAACAGATTAATGCACCGATTAAAATCGGGCTGTTTTAATGTAGGATTGCATACGCACATAATACATTAACATGTGTTTTTCTTCTTGTCAGGATGTTCTGTGAATTTCCATGTAATTCTATTTACATTTTGAATCACTCAAAAATAAAATACAAGTAACGGAGACAGAACTGTTGACCCATAGCTGCCGCTATATGTAGACATGTATTGATATCTTAACTTACCACATGCTGCCGGAAATCTGGTCCTGATATCTGGTATGAGGAATTCTGTAATCCTTTTTTCCACGAGGTTGCCATTTTGTCTTTCATCTGTGCCACTTGCAAAGAAGCAGAATGTGCTGACTATGCTCCTCGAGCGCAGCAGGAGTCCTCTGTTGTAAATCACAGCAGTGTTTAAGTTATATAGATCACACGAATTGGAGTGGACGAGATTTGCTAGTAATTGTCCAATCAGAGTTGCTGTCGGCATATAGGGAGAACATGCCGACACTTCCCGATTTTCTAATCATGTCGGTGCAGCCGTCACTTAACCGATGGGTACCGACAACACCTGTGTCGGCATTCACTCGGTGCACCGACACGGTCGACAGCCGACACTGCCCGACTATTTGCCGAGTAATCGCCGACGATTTTTTTTCACCGGGATGGGACTGTTTGACCCAGCAAGCTGTGTGCTAAATATGACAACATCATTGAGATCAGTGCGCTTCCCGCAGTTGCTGCTGATGAAATATACAAAACAATAAATAATGAAACTTTTCATGTATTAACATAGCAACAGCTAGGACTCATACACAATATACAGCTGGATAGTGGAAAAAATTCATTCACATCAATTCACATCAGATAAGAGCATGCATGCAGTTGTTCCAATTCTACGATGCGCTGAAATAAATAACTAGATAAAAGTAAACATTCATAGAAAAGGTAAGAGAAACATACTTCCTTAATTTGAGGAAAGCCCGAAAGCGAGAAATGTTGTCGACTTCCAATTTATTTTGTTTTTGCGAGGCCTTTCGATTAGTCACTGCAAGAAGCTGTCTTCGGCTATCTTAGCCTCCTAGTGACTGAAATGCCTCGCTAAAGAATAAAAATTAGAAGTCGAATGCATGGACTTTCCTCAAATTTGGATAAAAAATGTCTGGCCCTCTAAGTCTCTTCAGTGAAATGCTTCCTTAAGTTTAAGAAAGCAGTTCCGAAGTCTTTTAAAGGACCCCAAGCTGCATTATTTATGAAAACAGCATTCGCCGTCGTCGTGGACAGTCTAGCAAGGTTTTCGTCTGGTCTAACAAATGACTCAACACATGTAGAGAACATATTTTCAAAACTTCATCAAAATTCTGATCAAAAGGTTTTGAAAAATATATAATAATTTTCAATATTAATAATTACAATAATGTCTATCATCTCACATGAAAGTAAAATATCGACGGCACGAAATATGAATATAGGAAGATGGTGTCTGCCTCGCTACATTTGTTTGAATAAAATTTGGATATGTAAAGACAAAGGAGAGAAGGTAGGGTACAGCAAAAGATTATGCTCTTACGTTTTCCCTAAATATATTGGTATACATTTCTGGGCCGCCTTCAAAAAACGGTGGTGAACTTTGACAGATGATACAGTGAAGAGACCATATCAACGGTTAAAAGCTTCTTATCGAACAATGTTTGCAACAATATTTTAGCAGTCCGCAAGTGCATATCGAGAGGCACTGATAGTGGAAGTCTCCTTATAGAAGGCAGAGGCTACATACCTTTAACACTGAACATTGTTTTGTCAGCACTTGGTTGTCGATGAGAATCTCCGCCCAAACGTAGCGGCTTTTCGATAGGAAATATCGTCTTGTGAAGATCAGTCACATGAGCCTCGAGCCGAACATGAAGATATCCGCATCTAAAATTGAGATAAGCAACATCAACATAGGGTTACTACACGATAAAGCTTCATTTTTTGCACAGGCACACGAAATTTGAGAACCTCCACTAACGTATTATAAAGCAGACAATTGAAGAATTAGTAATTATTAAAAAGTAGGCTACACTCAAACTCAGCAAACGCTAAACCCTCCCTCTGCAGTTTAGAGACGAAAATCTCATCTCTCGAAATTTGAGATGACAACTCTCACCCTCGCCGCTTGCTGCAAGATTGGGCAAAAACTTGGGGTCAAAACCCAAGTTTAAATAAATGAATGAAATCAAGTAGACGAAGTGCATTCTTTGTATTTTGTGCTGACATAAAGATTCTTGTCAAGCCCAGAATGAAATAGCTAATAATCATAAGGATTTCACTTTTTGAAATATTCTGTGAATCCAGTGGAAATTTGATAAAATATCAGAACTTTATGCTCTTATCCTGTAGCTCTCCTAAGATTCAAATCAAAATATTAATTTATGTAACTTGATCTGTATATATTCAGCATTAATAGAAAACCCAAGTTTTGTATCCCTTACCCAAGGTCGACCCAAAACCCTAGGTCCAACCTTGCTTGCTGTCACTTCAGCACGTGTGTCAAATACAATGATTAGAACCTACCATAGGAAGCGGTTTGGAAATCAAGGGCGTTAATGTTCTTTATTGACAAATCAGTTGTCACTCACTCAGTATAATACCATGATACGATTATTAGAACTGTAAATTTCCAATTATAGCTTTAGTTTATTTAAATCATCCTTAGTCAAAGATAGAAAGCAAAATGACCATATTAGGCATTTTTCTTTACTGATGCAACTTGGGATTGTATTTTTAGTTATCGCTGTTCGCATGATATTTTTTGTATTTTTTATCTAACTTAAATGAAGTTAAAAAATGTGATTTCAGCATAATGAATTTATGTTTTGAGTTGATCAGACCTTTTGTCTCTTATTATCTCCTAAATTGATATATGCAAAGGTTTCAAAGCAGCTTCCACCTAAACAATCATTAGGGCTCTATACTTTGATGAAATAGGAACCATGAGATTTGTACAAATACTGAAAGATAGACCGAAATACCCTTTTGAGACTAGTACCTAATAAGGATGGCTGACATACAAGCACATGTAATTCACTTAATGCGTTCTCCAAGTGAAATACAACAACACGAATCCTCAGTTTTAGGAAATAGAAACTTTTGTTGCACAGTATTATATATTCGAAGGTACCACACCAATCATCGCGGCAGATCGTTCTCTAAGTAACGTCCATGGTAGATCATGATCACTCTCATGCACTGTTGTTTAGCTATAGGGTTTTTAACGTGCAACTGGACACAATTTCTGCAGTTCTAAATTCGAATGTGCAGTTGCTTTTCTTGGTTTGTGCAGTTGAAAACTTTTAAACAGGAAAACATGTGAATTAATAAAAACGTAACAGAAAGTGGAGTGGATGTCAAGATATGAATGACAATTGCATCACTTACGTTACAGGAAGCAACTATTAAGACATGAAAAAGTGTATTTGTTGAAAATTGGAGTTTACAAAACGATTGACCTTTATGATTGCTCGTAAACTGTGAGTCTTAAATGTTAGTTGCATTGTGCTATAGGTGCACATTTGGAGAGATCTGTTCGCCCTATATTTCAGTTCGCACTTTTTTTGTCTGGAGGCCAAGGTGATGCGAGCGTTGCTGCTGCCACTGCTTGTATGAATTGGAAATTGCAAAACTTATATATGCCCATGCAGTTCTGGCAGAGAACATACATGTACATGTACATGTGCTTTAAGTAGATAAACTGTTAGCTAGTCATGAAACAAATTTCGTAGGGGACTGAGTCATGGACAAAGAAGAGAAATTTTTCAAATGTACATGTACATGTATGCCATGACCTGCAAGTTTTATATGTTGCATGCAAATCACCCAGCTCATAGGTGTTCAAAACGGTTCTAGCAGCGGGCCACATCATGGATATGATTAGCTTTGCGATTAGCTAATTCTGTAGTAGGCTACTACAGAAATCAGAATCATTGAAATGATAATAGCCCAGTAATGGGCAAAAGATCGTTCCAGGCCACCCCATTTTTCAATTTTTTTTGCACCTTTAAAAACGACTAAATTTATCAATTTATGTCATTATTTCAGGTTTTTAAGACCTAAATTCATGAATTTAGACCGTTCCAGGCCACCATAAAATTCAAAAAAATAGTATCTTTAAAAACGACATAAATTCATGAATTTTGTCCCTTTTTCAGGTTTTTAAGACCTAAATTCATAAATTTAGTCCATTGAAAAAGTATCATTTTTTGAAAAAATAGTATTTTTAAAAACGACATAAATTCATGAATTTTGGTCATTTTCTCAGGTTATGAAGACCTAAATTCATAAATTTAGGCGTTTTTAAAAATACCCATTTTTTCAAATTTTTCAAAATCTCAAATTTGAGAATTACAATTTTTACCTTGAAAATCATGACCGTTCCAGGACACCGAAAAAATCATGAAAGTTAAGAATCTCAAATTTGTGAATTACAATTTTCACCCGCCCTTAAAATCATGACCGTTCAAGGACACCGAAAAAATCACAAAAGTAAGTATTTTTAAAAACGTCTTTTAAATCCATTTTTCAGGTTTTTAAAATATGAGATAACTAAACTTATGTGTCTAAAAATATTTCTTTAAAAATGGAAGAAACAAAAGTGGAAGAAACCGCACGAATATATCCTTCGTTATCACAGTTAAAAATAAGTGAATTGAATAAAGAAAAACACAAAGATAGAGTACGTTATATGAAAGATAAGGAATCTCAATTATTATTAAGATTAGAGCATTATAAAAAATTAAGAAAGAGATGGACTAAAGTTAAGAATGTAACACAAGGAATTGGCATATTCTTAACAATAAGTTTAAGTGCTTTAACAATTGTTATATCTTCAGGTGTTTTAGTAATTCCAGTAGTTGCTACAGCTTTAACAGGTACGGGTGTTTTGCAACTTCACTTGTTACAATGTTGGATAAATCTTTAATAACTAAGAAACGAAAATCATTAAAAACTAAGCATTTACATATTAAAGAAGTCTATGACAAATTACATTACTACTTTCAAAGAGTATGTGATGATAATGTTATTACGTTAGATGAGATTGAAAAATTTGATCAAATAGCTAATGAAGTAAATCAAATATCATTTCAATTACAGTCAGAAAAAGTTGATGATAAGAATAAACAGGATGGCAAAATTTCTGGTGATGGTAAAATTTCTAATGAAGAAAATGACAAAATTTTTTTTAGAAGAGCTAAAACTTTAAGCGAAGATTTAAGCAAAACTTTATTAAACAAAACTTTATTATACAAAACTTAAAACGAGAAACCTTTAAACGAAAAGATGTCAGACAACAAAGTAATAAAAAAATAATTTGTTCAGTAAAATGTTTTTGCTGTATTCCAATGTTACCACAAAATTCAAATATTATATTTTAAAAATGGATAAAATTAAAGCTGATAATTTTAAAAGAATAAAACAATTAGAAGAGTTAATAAAACAAAGAAATATTATGAAAGAAAATCATCTTCAACATAGAATGATAAAAGCTGGTATTCAATCTGATATGTTTGAAAAAATGCAGCAAACCGAGCAAGTAAAAACTGATTTTGAGAAAACTATGAACCATTTAAAACTCTTGAAAAAGAACTTACAAATAGTGATAAACAAATTGATATAACTGATCCAGAGCACAAAACTATATTAGATGACTATGGATTACTAGAATCAAACATTAATAAGAAATTACCAAAATCTATGCAATTTGAACATTCTATTTCATTTATAGATGGAAAAACAATACCTAGATTTTATCTCGGACAAAAAGAAATATTTCCACAACCTTTTCGAGGTTTAATTTTTTCACCAGATAAATATCCTTTTAATTTAGATAGAAATTTTGTTGATCTTTTAAGAGGAGCAGATTTAAATAATTATGCTGTAGAAGATCTCATAAAATATAAAGCTATGTTAGATAGAGTCAAACAGGAAAAACTCTTAAACGTTATAGAGAATTAGAAAATTTATTATCAACGGGAGGTAAAGTAGGAAAAGGTTTTAAAACAGAAACAACTGTATTTTTACCAGATGATCCACAAGAATTACTAAATAGATTAAATATTTTAATATCTGCAATAAAAGAAGGACATAATTCTAGTTTCAATGAAATTCATGCTATATTGAAAAGACTGTTGGAAAAGAAGTTTCTAAATGAAGAGGATTATAAAAGTATAACGGGACATCGGAGATGTCTTCCAGGGCTTTGCCCGTAGCTGAAATATGTTGTTGTTTTTAATTTTTTTATAAAAGACATTTATTCAAAATTTTAACTAAAAAATGTGTTCAGCAGATTTAGACAAAATTAATAATCATTTAGAAAATTTGACAGAGATTTTGAGTTCATCAAAATTTAGTACGACGTTAAAAATTATAACAACTACTTCATCACACACTTGTAATTTAGAACCCATTCTACATTTGGAACAAAATAAAAATTATCAAATTGCATTGACTAGTTTCTCTACATTTAACACTATTCAAAACGTTATCAAAGATGTGAATGACCAATTTAGATATTCTACTGATAAAGGAAAAACGTGGAAAATACTAACTTTTCTTCCTGGTTTTTATGAAGTTGAATCAATATCAAATGAAATTAAGAGAAATTTAGGTATATCATTTAAAGATAAGAAACAATTACATTTTGCAGTTGAACCGGCAGTTAATAAATTTTCTCTTACTTTAGACGAAAATCATCAAGTTGATTTTAATCATGATAGATCATTGTCAAAGCTATTAGGATTTAATAAACAAACCTATAGTCAAGGTTATCATTTAGGTGAGAAGATTCCAAAAATATCTGAAATAAATTCAATTGTTGTGCATTGTGACATTATTGAAGGAGGATATATAAATGGTAAATTGTCAAATTTAATATTCAGTTTTCCAGCTTTTACTGTACCCATTGGTTATAGATTAAATGTAATTCCACAAACATTAATATATTTCCCTATTACAAGAAAAACTATTAACAACATTAACATGAGAATCACTGATGAAAAAGCACAAGAAATAAATTTTGGAGGTGAAGAGATTGTGATAGATCTTTTGGTTCGTGAGGTATAAACTCCCGTTCGGGAGATATAAGCTCCCGTTCGAGAGGTATAAACTCCCACGCGAATCTAGAGAAGTTTAATTTTCTTCTTCTTCTTCTTCTTTAGAAACAAAAAATAAAAAAATTAAAAATAAATTTTTTTTATTAAAAAATGAGTGAAGTACTACCATTAAATAAAAAAAACTTAAATTTAATCATCATCCAAATTTATCTAATAAAGTTTTGTCAGTTATTTGTGGAAGATCTGGTTGTGGAAAAACATATCTATTATTTAAATTTTTAACGACTCCAAATTTTTTGGATTATAACAATCTTATAATTTATACAACAACAGCAGAACAACCCGTCTATCAATTTTTAAAATATGGATTTGAAAATAATCTTAAAAAAACAGCAATTGCTTCATTATTCAAAGAATATGAAAAATCTGAACATGAAGAAGAAATAAGTTCGTGGTGTGAAGAAGCAGCAATAAATAATCAGTTAGTTGAATCCAATAAAAATAAGCATATAAAGATACAATTAATAGATGATAGTGGTAATATGCAAGATCCTAGTAAACTAGATAAAACAATGAAACATTGTGTAATTTTTGATGATTGCGTTAATGATAGAAATCAGTCAGTTCAGAGAAATTATTTCACAAGAGGTAGACATAATAACTGTAGTGTTTTTTATTTAACACAAAGTATGTATTCATTAGACGGAAGTGTTATTAGAAAGAATGCAAATATATTTATACTATTTGAAATAAATGCAAGAAACTTAAGTGATTTGTTAAGAGATTTATGTGTAAGAAATAAAGATGAATTTAAACAATCGTGTAACAATGCTTGGTCAAAAGATTATGGATTTATCACAATTAATATTGATAAAAAAATTCATGATAGAGTTATCGAACGATTGTTCTCTGACTGAAAGTCGATAGAAGATTTGTTTACTGAGTAATAAGAAAATTTTATACTGAGTAATAAATAATAAAATTTTTATTCTAGACTGATTTAAATAATAAAAATTTTTTTCTTGACGGATTTAAATAATAATAAATAAACTTTAGAAAGGTAAAGTAGTTATTCCATCAGGTAAAATTTTTCATTTATCATCAAATGGATCTAATGCTAATTTATGCTCTTCTTTTAAATACATTTTATGTTTCTTTGAATTAAGTCTATAATTACATGCTGTTCTTATTTCATTATTAAATAATACATTTTTATAATCTTGAAATGTTATTTGATTAGCCACTGATGCCTTTGAAATTCCTTTTAATGTTTTAATATTATTAGTTGTATCATAACAATAACATTTAGATTTTAAAAATATAGCTTCTATTATGAAATCTTCATTTCCTAACTCATCTTTTACTTTACATAATTCTGAAGGATGAATAAAATCTTTTATTTTATCTATTTCTTCATCAAGTGAAGAATTATGGCGTACTGTTAATTCTTAGAAAACGGAATCCGTATCTGTAAAGTGTAATTTATAGTTTTTGCCATAAGCAAGTGCTAAATAATCATATATAAATCTATACATAAATAGTTTAGCTAATTCTAATATAGTGAATCGTATAAAATTAAACTTATCATGTTTTACGCTAATTCGAAGAAAATGTACAGCACATAGTTCATCACTAAATCTAGTAGTTCTTTTATATGTAGGTTTCCTTGTTAAATTTTGAAACCTATCTTTATCATAAACTATTTCAATATTTTGTCTATTACGCACATTTTCTAATGTCTTACCATAAAATGCATTATTCATAAATTTGAAGAACACGTTTCCAAAATCATCTTTATTTCTTTTAGCTATTTTACGTTTTTCAATATTGAACTCTATATAATTTTTTAACCACCGAGATTTTCTATACACTAGTTTCCGGTGAATTTTTAAAAGAATCATTCCATTATCTAAATACCAATCTAGCATTCTTCCTTCAACAACATACTTTCTTTTATTACTTTGTGTTAACATAAGTTTTTTTGTTGGTCTGTATTTTTTAGGCATTATAGATTTTTGATAATCTGAAAAATCTTCTATATTGGGAATTTTGTTTTCGGGACAGAAAGGAAAATATTTTGTTTTATCTTTTATTTCATCAGGATATACTAAATCAACTTCATATATATAACCATGATTATAATTTCCATCATGTGTTTTTTGATAATCAAGATTATTACACCATGACATTTCACCTGTTGGTAATTCTTGTATCATGCAAGAAGAATATAAGCTACTAAAATCATAATATAACAAATAGTTTTCTCTCATGATTTCATCAACTTCTGCTTGACTATCTTCATTTGATATAAGTCCTTCTATATTTTGATTAAACAATTTTATAAACTGATCGCTTTCTTCTGGAGATAAAGGTTTCATTATTCCATAATCATCAGGATTTACTTTTTTATTGTAACGCTGTACATATCTATTACCTAAAACTGATGAAACTCCACCTCTAATTCCAGATTCAAAAAATAATAATTTATCATATGTATTTTCTTTATAATGTTTAAGTTTAACACCGGTATGTTTCAATCCTGCTAGCCATGTTAAACCTGGTGTAGAATAACAATAACATGGATCTATTCCATAATATTCTAAACACATATCACGAAAGTTTTCAAAAAGATCAGTAAGGATTAATACATCTATCTGTAGATGTTTCATTGTATAATCATACATTGTTCTACAATTTAACTCTCTCCAATTCTTTTCAGCTTCTGCATAATTTTCTTCAGATAATTGTGATTGTTTTAATGTTGATTTAAATTTATTTATTGGAGGAAGTTTTTGTTCTTTCATTATTTCATTTATTCTAATTATATCTCCAGTTATATATTCATACGGAAATATTCCTTTTAAAGGTTTTAAATTATATTTATTTAATATTTTACATTGTTCAGGTTTCAAAGCTTTTCCCATAACATCTAATGAATAAGGAGTAAAAAATCTAAATGCATCTAAAATTCTAATACAACCTAATTGCATTGAAAAATATTCTTCTTCTGTTTTACATAGTACATTTATTTGTTGTTGTTGTAATTTTTCAGATGAAAATAAATCTTTCATTATTAAATGGAAATCATATTTAGAACCATTGTAGAAATATAAAGGAACAAAGTTATATTTAAATTTATTAGCATTAAGATTACAAGAATTATGTGCTGCACCTCTATATAATCCATTTAGATGATCATGATCTTTTACTTTGTCGGCAGAGCCGTCGCTTCGCTTATCATTACCCAATTCTTTTCCACAGTAATAACAATTTGTTTCATTAACAAAATTAATTTTTTCTTCATCCGTTAATGGAAGCATTGGTATATTTGTTTCAAGCAATTGTGAAAGATAATTTTGCAATTCTTCTACTTTCTTTGTAAACATTTCTGAACTATCTTCACCATAGTATTGAAAATATTCTGATTTAAATAATTCAGGATAATTTGAATGAATGTACATTCCCCAACATAATGGTTTTTGTTCAAATAAATATTTTTCTTTACTTTGTTCAGGTGCACTTTTTTCAGAATTATCATTTTCAGAATCGGGCGAAGCCCTAGAACCTTCGGTTCGATTTTGTGTCATATTAACATTATATGCTTCAAAATCACAATAAATAGTAAAGGGTACATTATTTTTCAAATAATGTCTATTATATATTAAATAATCATCTTTAGGAAAAGTATTTTCAACTGCTTTATTTTGTTGACAATTCTCCAAATGTCTATTCATTTCTTCTAAAGTTCTAAAGCTCGTCATACATTGAAGACAAGGAAAATTTGTATTATCTGAAGTTTTTGTAAATATAGAAACATCTTTACACAATATAAAATGACCCTGATAATATAATATATTCGCTTGTGCTGGTTGCTTTGTTTGTTTTAATTTTTCAAATTTATCTTTATATATTTCATGTGTTTCATCAATTTCTTTTGTAAGATTAAATGTATTTCGATGAAAATTTTGATTTAATATTTGTAACTAATAACTATATTCTTTATCATATTGTTCTTTATATTGTTGTTGACATTTTTTTAAACATTCATTTATTTTTTGATTGGTTTCATTTTCTTCATTATTTAATTCTTTATTGTCTTCATTTAATTTTTGTATCGTTTCTATCTTATTTTGATATTTATGGCCATATTCTTGTACAGATATTTTTGTTTGTTGTTGATAATCTATTTTACATTTTTGTAAACTTTCATTTAAATTTTGTAATTTTTGTTGATATTCTAAAGATAAAGATAAATAATCGGAATCATAATCATAATTATAACTACGTCCTTTATAATTATTATGATTAATCATTATTGGTGATAATGTTTTAACAATTTGAAATTTTTCAGTACATATTATATTTCCTTGGTAAAAAATATTATGATGCATGTAATTTCCTCTATCATTATAAACTATTTCTGATTGACATAAATTTTATTATTCAAATAAAATTTTTTTGAATCTGAGTAAAATGGAGTAATATTACCAACAGAAACATAATTCACATTTAATTGAAAAACATTTACTTCTATTAAATTTTTATTCTTTTTATAAAACTTTTTTAACCTATTATAATCATATGGAAATTCATGTAAGCCATCAGAGAGATCAAATTCATTTATGTATTCTTCTTTATTGTAATGACTTAGTCTTTCTTTATGATATTTTGCAGGATGTAAATGTGCTATAATACTCCACAGAAAACAATAATCATCTTCATTTTTTATGTTGATTATTTGTGGTGAACTGAAAGGTAAAGGAACACAACTACCACCAGTATTATTTTTATATTTATCAATTACTATTTTCTTAGATAGTATTTTAACAAATCTCCAACCAGATTCACGTAACTGGGCTTCAATTATACAATTTTCTAATTTAAGTATCATTTGTTCAAATATGGTTTGTATATCATTTACATTATGAATTTCTTGTGAATTTGTAAAATGTCCTTGTATTATTTCTTCAGGAATTCCATCAGGTCCATTTTTTGTATAAAGTACTTCTACATTCATATAACATTTGAAAGATTTCTTAAATATATCATAAAAGTTGGATAGAATATCAGAAAAAGTTTTATCGGTTTCATTATGTTCAACCGATTCATTAAATAAATATTTTATATCTGTTACAACTTCATCGGTTTTTTTAGTTTCATCAAATTCATCTATTTCGTTAAATTCATCAGTATCGCTAAATAAATATCTTCCATCTGGTACATGTTCATCTTCACTATTAAAAACTTTTTTATATTCCGAATGTGAATAATCATCAAACATTTTTTTGACCTTTATATCAGTAGGCAATGTTTCTAGATAGTTTTTATAATTATTTAATTTTAATATATTTCCTTCATCAACTCGATCTACGTTTTGTAAATGCAATTTACTATTTAAATGAGATTGATAACTTCTTTTTGTTTGCAACTGTCTTTTACATAAGACACAATAAAACTTGGTATTTTCCATTTTTTTTATTTTGTAAAGAAAAAAAATTGTGTTTTAATTTTAGATATAAACATTCTAATATCAAGGTCTTGAGAGTTATTTTACATTATTATATATTTCACGTTCCTAAGTTATTTTATTTTCTTTATCACATTAAGTTTTATCATATTAAGTTCTATCATATTAAGTTTTATCATATAACGTTTTATCAAAAAATAATTTAAATTTATTTTCACTAACTATTGATTCTTCATCATCATCATCAATCGATTCTTCATCATCATCATAAATTGATTCTTCAACATCATAAATTACACTTTTTGGTATAGGATGCCATTCCCTGATAGGATACCATTCCCTGATGGGAATATCTAATTCTAAATTATATTTATTATTTGATAATAATATAATCGAGAAAAATATTCGTCTTTGATCTCTTTTGGAAAATTTAATAACACTACCATAATCTGAATTACTTTTAGTTTTTATTAAAGATGATAAAATTTTAAATTGATTAGATGTAAATCCTAATTTAAATTTTGTAGACCCGACACATAGTTGTCTAACAGTATCTTCAACTATACCATCATTATTATTTTCAATTGTAAGAAAATGAAATTTAGATAAATTTTGATTATATGTAGTATTAATATCATGAACATTAGTATGAGATATAAATTTTTCTTCACTTAAATTTTTATAATTACTAATATTTTTATAATCTTTTTTACCATTTACACCTTTTTCAGATGTTTCAGAATCATCATCTATATTATCATCATTATTATTATTACAAGATTCTTTAAAATTATTATTATTGGATTCTTTAAGATCGGGCAAAGCCCTAGAACCTTCGGTTCGTTTATTATGATTATGGTCATTGTTAATAGTATAACGTGTTGTCCACATATAAATTTTCTCTTCTTGAGCTAAACCATTTATGTAAGATTTTAACAAATTAATATTTAAGTTGGAGTATAATCCTATATAAGTATCATCATCATATCTTTGCGGCATTTCTAATGTTTCTTGTTTATAAATTGTGTCTATATAATAAACTTGACATAATAATTCTTCGTTATGTTTTTTACTCTCTATATGAATATTACATTGATTATGTTCAGAAACAAATAATCTTATTTTTTCCTTTGAAAAAGATTTTAAATTTTTAACTAATTCTTTAATATTCATATGATTAATTATCTTAGTTTCTATCCAATCAGTATTACTAATTGGTAACACTGCTCTAATAATTCCATAAACATTATTATGACCTATTATAAACATATTTTCTTTATTTAATTCTACATAAGCCACATCATTATATTTACTTACAATATCCATAAATTTTATAAATGGATCACCTGGAAAAATACAATAATTGGTTTCTATAGAAGGCAAACCTTTAGTCTGTTCTCTAAATATTTCGGCTTGTAATTGAAATAAAATATTTACATCTATACATGGATTATTATTATTATCAAAACATTTATTTTCAAATCCCGTTGATCTCGTCGAATAAGAAGAACAGGATGATGCATGCGAATATAATTTTTTTAAATTTGCTTTTTCCATTTTTTATTTTTATTAGAAAAAAAAATATTTTTTTATTATTAAAAAATGATGTTACCAAATGTTGGTGGAGGTGCATATAACCCGAATAATCGTGAATTAGAAATAGAAATAGAAAATTATATCATGAAAACTGGAGACGTTTTATCTGGTCCATTGCATTTTCCTATTCTTCCGCAACAAAATACAGAGTTAACAAATAAACAATATGTTGATACACAAATCAATGACTTAAAAGAAAAATATATAAACGATGTTTTGGTTCCACTGATGAATGAATTAAAGTTGCTTAAACTTAATGACAAATCATTAAACGAAAAATTATTAAAACTTGATGAAAAGGATAGAGAGCTAGAAGCAGATATAGCAAAACTTTTTTTTAAAAGATTTCAGAACAATCAAAAATTTTAATATTACTTTCTATAAATTTAAAATCTGCAGTCATTAAAAATAAACATCAGATAAAAATGTTAAAAGAACAATTAGAAAATGAATTAGAAAAACTTCCTAAAAAAATTTTTAAAAATTTAAATAAGTTACAAGCTACATTCCAAAAAGTGTTGATGAATTAAGTTCTAAGATTACTCAACAGATGAAAAAGATGAATAGAATAATAAATGAAGTAAACTCACTTAATCAAAAAGTTGATAAAATGAAAACTCTTAAAATCAATTTAGAAAATGAATTAAAGAAAAATTTACAAGAAAACTCTAAAGAAAATAAGGAACAGTTAGATTCTGTTAAAAGACAACTATATGTTCTTAAAATTAAGTTAAATGCTCTTAAAACGGCATTGAAGATGAATCAGGAGAAAATGCAAGTTAATAGAAAAGAAATTAAAGTACATCGCACGCTACTTGACGCAATAGGTAAAGTGCAACGGAAAATTAATAAAGTTATCACGAAGTTGTTGGACATTCACACACGTAAATCTTAATCGGACCGAAGGTCCTCAGGTTACTAACTAATCGTAAATATTTTTCCCAAAAGTCAAATTTATTCCTAAAAAATGCCTATAATTTATAAACACAATCTTAAACATTTTGCTTCAAATCAAAGAATTGCTGATGAACCACATATGAATCCTGTTTATCATTATGATAATAGAGACACAGTTCACACGGAAGGAGCTGGCATCTTTTCTGGTATTGGAAGTATCTTTAACTTAATTAAAAATAATAAAGATTTGATTACATCTGCTGCAAAAGGAGCAGCTGCTATAGGTAGTACAGCTAGTGCAATATCAAATGCTGTTAAGTCACAAAACGAATTAAAACAAGTAGAAGCTATTCGTTAACTTAGGAATGATTCTGAAGAACTAAAAAATTTAAAAAAACTTTCAGAGGAAACAATAAACAAAATTGCTAACATAGCTGTGGGGGAAACCTTGAGGAGCCGAGCTCCGTCTGATAGTAAACATAAGAAGAAATCAGGCGTAGCCATAAAACGTTCAATTGAAGAAATAAGAGGTAATGGCGTGAGCAGCGGAGCTGGTCTAGCAAAATTCTAAAATTATATCTTAATAAAATTTTTTTTAGTAAAATTTTTTTAATTACATTTTTTAGTAAAATTTTTTTTAATAAAATTATTTTAGTAAAATTATATTTAGCAAATTTTTTTCTGTGTGTGAGAAAAAACAAAAGTCAAATTATTTTTTATAAAAATGTCTTCGCTAATTGAAAATAAATTTGAATTAGATAAACCACCAGGTGTTAGTTATAATCAAAAAAAAGAATGACTATATAAGAGTTGCTATGAATCCCGGATCTTCTAGTAGGGTAAATACTGGAGGTGATTTAATTTTTGAAGTTGATAATCAACAAAGTTATTTATATTTACCTGATTCATTTTTACACTGTGAATATTCTTTATATAGTGATGCCAATTTTACAACACCATTACAAGATACCGATAATATTGCATTAGAGAATAATCTTTTTCCAAGATTATTTACACAAATGCGTTTAGTTGTTGCAACTCAAAATATAGAAACAATAAGTGATTCTCCAGGTGTAATTGATACAATGCTTAGATTTGTAACAATTGGTGAAAATAATAAAAAGTATGAAATCGAAGGTTGGTTTCCTGATACTAATGATGGTATAATTGTTGATGATTTAACTCACGCTGGAACAGATGCCGCAGTAATTGTGAAAGATGTAGAAAATATTGCAAAACATTTAAATAAAACAAACAATAGTGCATATAAAGAAAGACGTGAATTTAAGAAGAAAAGTAAACAGACAGTAAATTGGTCATTGTCTCCATTATTCGGATATTTAGATTATGATAAAATATCATATCAATTAAAATTTAAATTAATAATTCATCGCACAGCAAATAATGAATTAATCTTTTTTGGTAAGACTGGAAAAAAAGAATATTTAAAAATTGATAGACTTGAATGGTGGATTAAGCATATTACTCCTAGTTTAGAGGTTGAAACAGCTATTGCAAAAAGATTAAATACTAACAAACCAATTCCAGTAAATTTTCTAAAGCGTGCTGCTAGTTCAGTAACTTTTTCCGAACAAAGATTTAACTGGCATTTTAATAGAACTGCGAATACTCCAAGATATTTATTACTAACTTTTCAAAGAAATAATTCTCCAAGTTTTGATAAGAACAACAATCTTTTTCATATTAATACAATTCGAAGTTTACAAGTTTCATCAAATCAAACCCGATATCCAATTGATCCATTAAGATTCGATGATACCAATAATCAATTTATGGAAGGATATGATTCTTATCGAAATCTTTGTATAGAATTTGGAGTTGAACCACAATGAACTCCTGGAGATCGGAGACATTTATATCCTGTTTTCTGTTTCGATTTAAGTGCACAATCTGAAGATATTATCAAGACTGGTTGTGATGTAACAATTAATATTGAAAAAAAAATTCCACAACTTCATTGATGGCTTATGGTTTATTGCTAGAAGATGTAAAATATTCTATTGAAATTCTTAATGGAAAGATGGCTAGGATCGGCTGAAGCCTCGAGGAGCTTCGCTCCGATAGGTTAATTAAAATTTTTGGTAACCTAAAATTTTTTAGTAATTAGTAATAAATTTTTTTTGATAACTAGAATAGATTAAAATTTTTCCTAACTTAAAATTTTTTCATAACTAGAATAGATTAAAATTCTTAACTTAAAATTTTTGGTAACTTAAAATTTTTTCATAACTAGAATAGATTTAGAATTCCTAATTTAAAATTTATTCATAACTAGAATAGATTAAAATTTTTTTATAACTTAAAATTTTTGTAACTTAAAATTTTTTGATTAAAAATGTCGCAAGCGAAAAGTAATAATAATAAAACTGTTGAATTAAAATTACGTAACATTGTTGACAAAAATACACCTAAAACTATTACGATTAACAAAAAAAGTATTACATAAGTAAACCAATGATAGAGAATATTCAATTACAAGAAGAAAAGAATGGAGGGATTCTCCCATTAATTCCTCTAATAATAGGTGGTATAGCAGCTGCGGGAAGTGTCGCAGGTGGGACAGCTGGTATTGTCCAAGCAGAAAATAAAAATAAATCAGAGAAGGCAGCATTAGAAGAACAAAAACGTCATAATAGAGAGTTAGAGAAAGTTGCTAGGGGTGAAGGAATAGTAGATAATTTCATTAGTAAATTAAATTTAGTTGATGAAGGAAAACGAGTTCTTAAAAATATTCTCCGCAATGTTGATGATTTAATTGAAATTAAAGAAACAAAAGATGGTTCTGGAATATATCTAAGTGCTAGTATGATAAGGTAATGACCTCAGGACCTTTGTTCCGATCGGCTAAAGCCTCTGAACAAGGTTCTATTCGGTAAAACTTTTATTTTATCTTTTAAAATGAATTCTACAAATTCCGAAAATTTAATTAAATTAAAAATTGCTAATTTAGATTTATTAAATTATCTATTAAACAAAAATAAAAACTCAAATTGTAAAATTTATGAAGGTAACGACATACAAAAAACATTAGAAAACTTCCCTGGATTTATTTGGAGTAAATATTCGAAAGAAAAGCATCTTCCTGGTCATTCATATACCGGCCCAGGAACAAGATTAGATATAAGACTAGATGAGAATAATAATCCGAAACCAGGTGAAGAACCAATAAATAGAGTAGATGCCGCCGCTTATAGACATGATTTAGCTTATCGAAATCATGACCTAAGATCTCGTCATGCAGCTGATAAGATGATTCAAGAATTAGATGGTATTCAAAATCCTACATTTAGAGAAAAAATTGAAAGAATGTTAAGAAAGCTTTACAAGCTAAAATATTATTCGGTCAGGGTTTAAATGAAACGACAGCAAAACTGTCTGAGGGCAACGCTCGAACCTACGCGTCCGAAATGTCGAATGACCCAAGCCGCTACGCGTGTGAAATTCATAAAGAATATAGAAAGCCTAAATATTTATTGAAAGTAAAAGTATTTAATAAAAATGATATTTGGAGTGCTGATCTTATTCATATGCCGAATGAAAGGGACTACAAATACGCATTGACCGTTATAGATTTATATACACGATACGCTTGGGTAAAGCCTTTAAAAAATAAAAGTGATCTATCAGTTAAATATGCGTTTGAAGAAATCTTTAGAGAAACTAACAGAAAGCCAAGGAAATTGTTTGTTGATAAAGGATCGGAATTTTATAACCGAAACTTTTAGCCACTATTTAAAACTGTTTATTCAACTGAAAATGCAGGAAAAGCTGTAGTGATAGAAAGATTCAATCGGACGTTAAAAAATAAATTATTCAAGAAATTTACTGAGCAAAGAAATCAGAAATGGTTGAAGATATTACCAGGAATTGTAGAGCAGTACAATAATAAAGTTCATTCTGGTATTGAAGAAACCCCAAAGAATGCTTCTGACGACCCTGATTTGATAAGAAAAAAATATTCGAGAATAATTATTCAAATGAGAGTAATCCGAATTTGCAGAAACTTAAGCCGAAATTGAAAATTGGAGTAGAGTTAGAATATTTAAGTATAAGAATAAATTTGAAAAGGGCTTCGTCGGATACTGGACTAAAGAAATATTTGAAGTTCCTAAAATATATCAAACTTATCCGATTACTTACGAAATCAAAGATTTAGATGATGAAGATATCAGAGGCCGTTTTTATCAAAATGAATTACAACGAAGCGATTTTTAATTATCATTATTATTGGAACTAACGTTTCGGGAATGAAATTCCCTTGTTCAATTCTAACATAATATCTAGAAATGGTACTCCTTTTTGTAATTGAAATAAAACATGAAGACATAATTGCCCACAGTAAGTAGTTCCTGGTTTTTGAATTTGAAATGTATTATAAATTTCATTTCCAAGTAATTTTTTGACTTCGTTTGTTGGAGACAATCCATAGGAGTCGAAATAGTAATTATCTCCATTTTTATTAGACGTACCTGCAGACCAATGTACACCTTTTTGATCTGACGTATGAAGATTTGTTATGAAATTTATAGTTGGAACTTTGTTCCGGGAACTGAAGGTTCCTGTTGGCTTATTTTTAATCAATTGTAATTCGTCTCTCATCAATATTTGAAAATTCTTTATTCCCAATTGATTAGCAATTTTCTTTAGATCAAAATTCGTTGTTGTTTGTGTTCCATATAATTTTAAAAACTCATTTATGTTGCTCATATTATAATAAAAAAATTTCTTATAGTGACCCCTAGAAGTCAGAAGGGGGTATTGATTTAAAACTGTCCCATAATGATGACTTTCCTTACTACTTATTTGATTTTGAAATGATTATATTATAATTATTCTAATCTATATTGTTTTACATATTTCCATTTTCTTCATGAACTTCATTTGTTAATCTGTTTCATCGTTAAAATGATTGTTTAAAATTGCCATAACAACTAACCCGCATATCGGCGTTTATGCGTTCTGAGTTCACAAGAAGAATTTTATTGTCATTTGCTTTTATTGTCAATGCACTCTTATGTGCTTAATCTATTCATGTCTTCACAATGGGAAGTACTTTACTACCCGTATGTGTTTGGCAAACGCTAAATGAATTTTGCAAATCGATTTCTAAAACTGAATTTGAAAACAAACTTTTAAAACAGACTTTGAAAACAGATTCTGAAAATAATTTACGTAGGGGTAAATTGAAATGTCAAAACTTTTACGCACGCGTAAGTTGAAATGTCAAAAGTTTACCGATGGGTAAATTGAAATGACAAGAGTTTCCACGATAATTTTAGGGGAAAGCTGCTAGATGTTTCCGTTGCTAGAACAATGAATCTCTCTCTCTCTTCAATTATCAGCCAGTGTACAGGTTCATTGAATAATTTTGAGTTCATGAGTTACAATGATCTTCTAGTTCACACAATTAGTATTTTAAATAATGTTGAGAATACAATAACGAAGAATGTCTAAGTAAAAATTGCGTCTTCTTAATTTATCATAATGCTCTAATCTTAATAATAATTGAGATCCATTTCACTTGTTTTTAATTGAGATAACGAAGGATATAGTCTTGCGGTTTCTTCCACTTTTGTTTCTTCCATTTTTAAAGAAATATTTTTAGACACGTAAGTTTAGACACATAATTTTAGTTATCTCATATTTTAAAAACCTGAAAGATGGATAAAATTCATGAATTTGAAATTCTCAACTTTTATGATTTTTTCGGTGTCATGGAACGGTCATGATTTTCAAGGTAAAAATTGTAATTCTCAAATTTGAGATTTTGAAAAATTTGAAAAATTGGGTATTTTTAAAAACGCCTAAATTTATGAATTTAGGTCTTCATAACCTGAGAAAATGACCAAAATTCATGAATTTATGTCGTTTTTAAAAATACTATTTTTTCAAAAAATGATACTTTTTCAATGGACTAAATTTATGAATTTAGGTCTTAAAAACCTGAAAAAGGGACAAAATTCATGAATTTATGTCGTTTTTAAAGATACTATTTTTTTGAATTTTATGGTGGCCTGGAACGGTCTAAATTCATGAATTTAGGTCTTGAAAACCTGAAATAATGACATAAATTGATAAATTTAGTCGTTTTTAAAGGTGCAAGGTCGTTTGTTAGCGGTCTTTTGCCAATTACTTAGGCCTGCCGTGAGGAGCAGGCCTCTGCAACTTCTTTTTTTAACAAAAGATGAAACCAAAAGCAGATGCTGAATGTGCACATTTGTTATCAAAAACGATGCTTAACCAAAATTTTAACCTGTGGTTGTTTTTACGATTTCCAAAATATTCTGTTTTCATTGAAACATACTAGCATGCTTAGGGCTTTTCCGCAAGTTTAGAACAGTGATAAATATAGTTTTAAGAAATATAAACCATGAACAGAAATTGTATCCACAACTCTGCACCGGAGTAAGATTTCGGAATGCTCAAATACTTGCATAAAAACCGTGGAAAACATTGCCAAAGTGGCCAGTCTTAGCAAAGGAAATCTGCGATCTATAACGAAACCTACTTTTAAAGCATTTTACAAAAGTAAGTTAAATACACATTAAATTGGGAATACATTGCTAGAAAATTCTATCAATATAAATAATATAAATGAGTCAGGGCTGAAACCGGCCGCAGTAATCAAAGTCAGCAGGGGTTGACAACGTACGATGTCAATCAAAATTGATCGCATGCAGCTAACTTCAGACACTGCTCTACTATCGACTGTCAAGAGCACAGGCAGTAGGCGCTACTATCATTACTCGTACATGTGTTTGCATTGAAATCCAATCATTCATTTTGATTCCTCGAGATTGTTTCCAGTTAATCGAGATATGAAATAATCATTCGATAGATAGGCTAAGGAATACACAATTCTTACAAAACAAAATTCACACAGTTGACCAAACGGCAGGAGATCATGGTCATTATAGCAGTACAGAAAAAAATCAAGATCCCCTTTCTTTTGAGGTCGATTTCTACTGGCGCTAAAATTATGCAGAAGTTGACGCCCTTCGGCGTCCCGTGCTTTTAAAAGTCGATGTGGATGTTAGCAGAATGGTGGAGCTGGATTTTTGAGTTGATGCTATAAAAATTCATGTAGGCTATAATATCGGATTCTGACAATTTTATTTGAGATAAGCTATGCGTAATTAGTAATTACATGCAAAAGTTGATATTTTTTTACTATTTAAGAATCAGTTTGCAACATTTATGTCAGATAGAGCACGTTTAGGTAGGTATCTTTAAATATGTTACACTAACTATACATGCTCCTATAATGCTGTTTTCCTTTTGATTGACTAAACGATTTCCTCTAGAGGGAATGCATAGTTAATGGTCAACATAGGCCCATTAAAATTAATCGGAAGGCCGTGCCCGCGGCCTGTTCCATCCCGGTGATGCTTAATCACAGGAGAAAGAGAACATACGTGGTTCGACGCTTTGAAACTGATTTCTTCATCGCATCAAACTTAATTTTGTCATGCTAAAAAGTTATTTCTGATCTGATTTGGTCAACGCTTTATAAAGATGATAAGCTCCTGAAACTCTCAGTCCATCCCGAAGATGATGCCAATCAGTTGCATTGCTTCAAATGTTGGAGTTTATTTAAGATGAAATTATGCTGATAATGTTATTCAAGTGAAAGGATTTCTATTTTCCCTCGAAATTAATGTTCATGTTGGCTCATGGTTGAGAAGAAGAACATAGAAGAAATGTCAATTGTCCTGACGTAGCAGCGTGAAGCAAAGATTGATCAAGCGCACTCAAATGAATACCTCCCTAAAGCTTACTCCGCGGCAAGCTACCGGAAGCGAAAATCCTGAAGCTTGTTATTTGGGGGGACTTGTTGCAAAATACGGGGCCATAAGAAATTAAGGGCTACTGAACGTTGTTTGTACAAAAGTCAAGAGTGATTGAAAGTTTATCATGTCGGCACCTCTCTTATAGTTATAAGAGTTTTATCTGCAGTTTTTCGAGATCTGATCAAATTTTGTCGAATAAATATCACTAACAGATTATAATCTCCAAATATTCATTAGTGAGAGAGGATCGAGGAGTTCGTTGAGTTCCGTTGGTTGCTTATCTCTCATGGCACATCAACAACACAACTGCGACAATTGCGGGAATTGCTATAATGCAATTGCTATAATCGCATTTACACATTTATCTAGATGGCTTCACTACGCACGGCCTAAGTTAAGCTCGCATGCACTATTTCAAGAGAATGCATCTACTGTCTTAACGAAAATACAGAGCAAGAAATTTGGTAAAATTGAAATTAAACATGCGACATGCAGATGTGCATGTACAGACGTTATTACATAACAAATAATTTTCTGAAGGAAATGAAAAAAATGATCTCAAGTTTGACTATGACTGAAAGAATTAGCGAATCCTATACTCAGAAGACTCCCTGCCTAGGGGAAGCATAATGCAATTGCAGGATATGATTGTTGGCTTTTGAAAAGACACACTCCACCTCATTTCGGTAACTATGCTGTTTGAGTGTCAGCGATGAACTCGAATGGTCGTGTCATTCTGCAGTTGACATGTCTATACTTAATATGATTAGCTTCTTGATCGGTCAAACCTAAATCACCATTCTATTCAGCGCTTACTTCACAATTAGTTATTCTTGATATAAATCATCAATTACAAGAATGATCAGGTAAGGAATAAAAGGTGGATTAAGCATCAGCATATTGAGCTCTCGAGTATTCTTCAAAATAATTTCAAAAGACTTTGAAACTTGATATTTTACCACGACATAATTTGAGAAAATGATATTTAAAAAACTCTTCATTCTGTGAAATCATGCTTTTTTCATATTGTCATTTTTCAATTTGATCATGAGACATTTTACCACATTTACATATTTGTTCGATAATTTCTGTTTGAAAGATGTTAATCCATAAAATTGTTATTCACTATCTGATGAGTGCGGTAACTCGATTATCCCCAAGTTTTCAAATTCGTCTAAAATCTGCAAAAATATATCAATCGTCACCAAGCTTCGGGTTGACGTAGGCCTACTTAAGCATATTTTCTACCTACATCAAAACGTTATGCAGATTGGACAGGTACTTTTTGCATTATAGACGACAACGTGAAGCGCAGCGATGTCAACCGCTTCATTTGACTCGGTCTATTCAACGCATTATTGCTGCTCGTGTGTACATTGTTCTCTCTCAATCTCCCTCTTCTTCTCATCCACTACTGCCATTTAAAATCTTCACATGACCACTGTCTTGCCACAACCTTTTTTAGTTGAAGAAATGTTAGTGTAAGGGATCTGGCCTGGTCATCATCGCTTCACGAGTTGTCGGGGAATGACTTTGTTGACCTCATCGTGCGCTTAATATCTGGCCTGCAGAGACAGCATGCGGTTCAAACATAATGCTGCTATTTCTTAATAGGGATAAGACTTAGCAAATCGGAATGAATGTCAGCAAACAGATGAATGTCACACGATCACTTAACTAATATCACTTCAAATTTTCGTGCTTTTGATTAAATTTAAAAGGTCATCAGCAACTTTAAAAACATAGGAAGCTGACATACATGTAATTTTCCTAAATTTTGAATCCTACATTTTCACTTATGGTAATATTTTTAGTGCATAAAATGATTGAGATTGATTATATTTTCTCACCTTGGTCTGGAATCTTGTCATGTAAAAGAGCATTCGATCTTGATACCCTTTTCCGCGCACGCGATAAAGAAGGTTCGATTCCGCATCTTGTTTGACAGGATTTATAGGATATGATCTCTTCCTCACTTGTTTGACGGAAATGCAATCCTTCACGACGCTGCAAAGTCAGGTGAAACTTGAAGACAGCAATTGTAAATTAAGTTCGCATTGGCTTTCCGTTGAAAAGTCATTGAGTAACTGCAAAGCGAATATTAACCGAAACAGTCTATCAGAAAATGACTTTGTTTCACTCTGATAATGCCGAATTCCGAGTTTCAACTCGACACCCAAGTGCTGTCAGCTTAAAGCGTGGCGCATTAATACGTTTGGCCAAGACTGCAGTAAGAACAGACGTCGTTGATCGATCCATGGTAGCATAGCAACTTTGCATGAATAGACTTCTGCGTCACGACTGCTGACTCACTCACCTCCTATCATAGAAATAAACTGTTTATCTGAAGTTCGCTAGAATGGAAATTGACCCAAGGTCGCGGCACAGGGCTATGGAGCCGATGCGTTATCTCATCGGCTCCGGCTCCGGCTCCACGACACTGATGTGAAAGGCTCCGGCTCGGCTCCGACTTCAAATTCAGGTTCTATCTATGCTGGTTATCCTGGATCCGTTGAACGGGTTTTTTGGATAACGGTGTGGCCTTTAGAGGCTTGCTACAATCATCAAATTAGTTTTCATTAACAAGCAGCGATTTAAGTTAATAATAAAAATGATAATAGCCTAATATAATGACAAATAACATACTTGTCATATATTTTTGCATGAATTGACTATCTCTGAAAGATAAAATATAGTTATAGCCAGGATAGGTTAAATTAGATAAAGATCTCCCGCACTGCCTAAATATAAATTGGCCTAGCCTGCAACCAGTCTACTACGAGGCTACATTAAATAAGACCACATGAGTGATGATGATATAATGTACCTAATTAGCCGTCACAGGGGCCGAATAGTAGTATAAGCTTTTTTACAAAGCTTGAATATGAAACTGGATAGCGTATGCCTCTAAATAGCTTATAGGGCCTGTATCTACTCGAACATGAAAGAGTATCGGCTATATAGCCAAATATACCGTATCAATAAAGATATCAATTGCTTTATTGAATATTAAAGTGTATACAGTATAGGCTAGCTTAGGTTGTTATTGTTATTTGTTATTGCCTTTATTCAATAGTCTGTTGGTCCATGAATAATATGATCGGTGGGTAGCCCAGGACTCATCATCTGTAGAAATTGTAATTTAGATAGCCTCATTGCAGTGTAGGCTAGAAATATACAATTGAAAATTATACTTAAAAAAATTAAAAATATCTAATTTAGGACAAGTTTTGTAATTCTAAGCAGCATACTTAATAAGTTAAGGCCTAACTTACATTATATTAATTTAGTATTTTTCATTATGGCGTAAAGTTGCACTAAATAATTCATCAATGATTCATGTATATTATTATATTCAATTTATGTATAACACATTACCACTATTCCTCTGATGATGGTTAGGCTGATGAAACTGAACTCGTAGTATCACACAGTATGTTGCAGGGTGCTATGCATAATAAAAATTTGACTGCGAGCACCGAGCAGAAATCCCATCTACTTTGCTAGCTTTCGAATGCGCGTGCGGTTTAATGTCACAGACAATAGAAAAGGGAGGTCAAAAGGCGCCTTTATTGAGAGCGTCTTAGTCTTTTTTTATTGTTTACATATAAGTCAGCATGATATCAGCATAAGGTGTTGACAGACGGAAAAAATAATAATGAAAATTCTTGAAATCCACAGGTCTATGACATTTGGGGAAATATTATTACACGATACGGCTCTTGTGCAGTCCTCCCCCTCATTTTTTCTCTGGTCAAAAGATGCAGCACCATTGGATGTCCGTTTCAGCATCACCGGTTTGAGTGAAGCATTCCGTGCTGTTGTAAAAATCTACGTGGGTAATTGCGATGTCATGGTCGCAAACTTCGTCAGCAAGTCAACATTGTAATTTGCCTTCGGGTTTTTCGCATTGAAATATACCCTTTGAATTTTGAAGTCAAAGGAAATTCATTGTGAATGAGATACCTTTAAAATAATAGGGCGCTACTAGAAGTGGCTGGGGATCGCTTATTGCCATAGCCATGTGAGGACTTGTAGTCAGGTCATTCGTGTGAGTGTGAAGAGTTATCCCTCCAATCAAAATTGATCAAATTGAATAATCGATTGTTTTGAAAAATTTAGGTGGGGGGACTGCACAAGAGCCTACAATACAATCTAAGGAAATTGGCATTGTCACAGATGCCAATAGCTTCTGCCAGTAGCCATGCCGATAGATGATAGCCTACATAGTAACCGTATTAGATTTAAGACATTGCGCAAGAAATGTAGCTATATTATCTTTGCTGACTGAACTGGAAATGTGTACATAAATGACTGGCGACTTGTCTCTAGGAATCTACAATCATCTAGTTAGCATGCATATAAAAAGTCTTCAAATTAATGGATTTTGGAGAATAGGTTGTCAATATGGAAATTAGTCTTACGAAACATATGCAATAAAAAAATATTTACACATGTGTGTAAATATATAATAAATATAATACAAAAGAAGGCGGCAACTGCAAAGAAAGATATCGTGGAGGACAGATCATTGGTATACTTAAAAGACATATCTTTAGATTTCAAATGATTTAATTTTTTATGATGGCAATTAATAACTTTCAAAATTCTAGATTAATATCGAAGCTCAAACTATCGGAGCCGGAGGCGGAGCCGGAGCCTTTTTGATAAATCGGCTCCGGCTCCGACCAAAACCATCGGCTCCTTAAGGCTCCGGCTCCGGCTCCACAGCCCTGTCGCGGCACATCCGAGGGAACTAAGTTGGGGCATGGATCACCAATGAAAGGCTTCGATTTACTCATGTGACTGATTCTAACCCAATGATACAGACGTTGGCAGGTGCATCTAAGTGAAAATGCGTGCGATTTATGTGCCGTTATTGTGCATTGCATGAAGCTTAATTTCCATTCTAGAGGTTTTATTGTTGTCAATTTCTATGCCTCCTATCCTCCTATATTGTACGCATATGCCAGACTTCAGAAAACTCAGATGGTTTAACAATAACATTGTTGGTGAAGTTATGAAATACAATGAAACCCGGACTGAAGAGGGATGGATCTTAACTTCTTGTCTTGATACCTAAATTGACAACTGCCATGATAGTCGATTGTCAATGAAGAAAGTACATAACTAATTTCTACAGTACGAGGAAAATCATAGGTACTACATGGACTATAAGCTTTCGATAAGCTGCTTTCACAAGTGTAATATCATTCCCAATACTAAGCTCTACGCATGATCATTTTAATGTTTATACCAGAGCTTTAAATAGTTCTAAAATTATTTCGATGAAACACATGCACCAACTGGTCATTTAAACATCACCTTTCCTACGCTATCACGTGTGTCTATATTTGGTGTAGGCCTTTTACAGCAACACAACTGTAATTGTGGGCTATCAACTATTCTCGCGTTTAATATGCATTGATCTGGTGTACAGTAAAATACACCCAAGTTGTGTGTGACGAAAATATTTAATTGACTGGGATAAGTAATGAAGCATTTAACATTTTCATGACAATGGCCCAGAATGGCTTTGTATATCTACTAATCTGCCTCATTCCAAACGAATCCAGTAAAGCAGCAAGAGCTTACTAGCCATTCAAAATTATTATACCGCTTTTGTCTGATCATTTAACGCCGTGAGAAGCCCTTCAAACTGATAACGCTTGATAAGAACAGAAAAAATATTGCTTGCTTAGCCAATTTAGTAGGTGCATGATATGTGCCTAGTAGGCACATGGTAATCATACTTTGCTTAATCAATTTAGTAGTTGCTTGATATGTGCCTAGTAGGCATATCGTGGCTTTGCGTGTTATTATGTCGCCTACTAAGTTTACCGCGCGCGTACCATGACGCTTAGCAAGCAAAACATAATTTATTTACTCGGGTACCCTGATGTCTGCCAACTCGAGATGTTACTGTATGACGTTTGTCAGCAAACGATGTTTTCTTGCTAATCACATCACATGTGTGATTATCTTCTTGATATTGAATCTTCTTTCACCATGTTTCGCTACTTTGTCATGTGTTACCAATAAGCTTCAAATATAGCAGTATAAATATTAATAATTACCTATAATAAGAATTAAATTTCTAAAATTTAGTTTTAGGACAAATTGCACTATCATTAAGAATGAAACGTTAAAAGTTGGATTCGCATGATAATTTCACTTTAAGCACTGTTTACCTTATACCCTGAGAAATCGTCAATGACTATAATTGTGGTTGATGAAATTTCCTAGATTTTCAGTCAGAGTAGATGTCCACCATGCTCCACTCGCATTCCGTCCAGTGCTGCTACTACATGTAGACATTTGCAAGTATGCACTTTTGATCTGTCCAGATAATTTCCGAGTTTTGTATCATAGTCGCTTTAGTTGTAAATTACGCATTTTAAAAGCACTTGTAATTAAGTGCCTGCATGACCCCTGATCTGTGTAAACAAAAAGATTTTGTAATGTCATTGTCTCCACCGTGGTAAAGCATTCTATTTCATTGTTGCTTCTCTGACTTTGATATCTATATTCTGTGCATTTGGGTTGTGACGATGAATTGTCATCATATACCATGTCACTTAGCTTTCTGCTGTTCATTCAACAATCAGATTTTCCACTATTTTTACCAAATTTATAATGTCATTGTCTCCACCGTGGTAAAGCATTCTATTTCATTGTTGCTTCTCTGACTTTGATATCTATGTTCTGTGTACTGTGTATTTGGGTTGTGACGATGAATTGTCATCATAACTATGTCACTTAGCTTTCTGCTGTTCATAAAACAATCAGATTTTCCACTATTTCTACCAAATTTATAATGTCACTGTCTCTACCGTGGCAAAGCATTCTATTTCATTATTGCTTCTCTGACTTTGATATCTATATTCTGTGTATTTGGGTTGTGACGATGAATTGTCATCATATACCATGTCACTTAGCTTTCTGCTGTTCATTCAACAATCAGATTTTCCACTATTTTTACCAAATTTATAATGTCACTGTCTCCACCGTGGTAAAGCATTCTATTTCATTGTTGCTTCTCTGACTTTGATATCTATGTTCTGTGTACTGTGTATTTGGGTTGTGACGATGAATTGTCATCATATACCATGTCACTTAGCTTTCTGCTGTTCATAAAACAATCAGATTTTCCACTATTTTTACCAATCTCTCTGGGGTTCTCCTTCTCCTCAGGCACCAGTGCACCAACTTTCTTGCCACTCGGTCGTAGGCCTTTTCCAAGTCCACGAAAGTGATAAATAAGTATCTGTTGACCTCCAGATCATTTTCTTGTAGTTGCTGTAGAATGGAGACAGCGTCCATAGTGCTCCTTCCCTTTTGGAAACCAAACTGCATGTCATCAATTTTAATCAATTTTGTCAGTCTTTCTTCCAATATCTTCTCCATTGCTTTCATGGAATGTTCTAATAGCTTTAATCTTCAAAATTTTCCACACTAGGTTCTCCTGTCTGTTTGTAGATCGGGACAATCTCGCTTATCTTTCATTCCTCTGGCATCTTCTCCTCTATAGCCACACCTTTAGTAAGTCATGCATCATGTCCACACCGTCATCTCCGAGTTGTTTGATGAGCTCTATCGACAGACCAGTGCATCCTGTTGCTTTATATTGTTCATTTTCTTCAATGCTCTTTGTATTTCCATCTTCGTGACCGTTGGGATTGGTCCTTCAACTGCCTGCAATCTTCAAGTTCTTCTCTTGATTTTTCTACATTTAGTAGTTCGTCAAAATATTCTTTCCATCTGTCTTTGATTTTCATTCCATCAGTGATTATCTCTCCAGTTCGATTTTTTGTGGCCGTCACTTCTCCAATGTCTCGTCTCCGTTTTGACGTTTGCTTCGCAATCCTGTAGATCATTTTTTCACCTTCCTTTGTGTCTAACATGGTATACCAGTCTTTCGAGGCCTCTGCCTTAGCTTTAGCAACTGCAGTCTTGGTCTCCTTTTTTGCTTTCGTTTGCTTCTCTCTACACGCTTGCCCGCCATGCAGCTTCCACATTTTGAACGCCTTTTCTTCTCTTTCAAGACATCTTGCATCTCCTCTCTCCACCACCATGTCTCTTTGTCGATTTCTTTCCCTCCCTTCGTTTCACCACAGACTTCCTTTGCTGCAATCAAGATGCTTGTCTGCTGAATACTTTCGTCACAATGAGATTTCAAAAAACTTGAATGTACGACAGATTTGTCGAATTTTGCACTATTTTCGCTGTGAATGTTTTCAGATGTCCTTATTAATATTAAAACTATTCGAATTTCTATAAGAAACTGTTCTTGTGTCAATTTGAACAGAAAATGATAAGTTCCTTGTAGATTCTATTTCGACTTCGACGT
The DNA here is from genome assembly GCA_907163375.1 of Prostheceraeus crozeri. NCBI lineage: Eukaryota > Metazoa > Platyhelminthes > Polycladida > Euryleptidae > Prostheceraeus > Prostheceraeus crozeri. The sequence goes on along the minus strand of CAJQUW010004580.1, from coordinate 443,791 downwards.
TTTGAATTCAAGATTTAAAATTGTAAATTTTCGTAATTGGAACGGATTACAAAATACAAACTTACTGATATTTATTAGCGTTTCTAATCTGAACGACCTCATTAAATATCAAAACAATGATGATATTCTGACTCGTCATCATAGGAGCTTTCATTTGGTGTATTTTGTATTGAATTTGGACCTTTAGTTCCGGAAGCGCCCTCCCCCAGTAGGTCGTGTTTGTCAAAGCACCCTAGCGGGGCGACGGATATACACTTATTATGTGTTAACAAAATTATGCCCGATTTTTTGAAAGAATCAATGAAACAGTATTCAAGTATCACTTTTATGGCAAAACGAATTAGCTAACCAAATCATATCCGAATTTTGTTGCAACGGGAGCACCTTGATGTCTAAATTATCAAAATTGTAAACGGAGAAGGCTCATAATTGGTCGCCATTATGTCAAATACTCTTGTAGTCATGTTGGGGGATCATACGCACAACAACTTTCTCGCAGTTCCAATCTTGAAAGTCTGACATGTTGCTTTTTTAAAAGCTTTGAAAATGGGCAGTCTCTCGTGATAGACTGCGTCCCATAGAAGGATCACTTTCCACAGAATAAAGTGAGGAGTTGTCTAATGGAGCAAGTGGGCTGGTCACTCTATCGAACTACGTCATCCTTTGCTCTTATCTGAACACTATGCTTTAGAAATTAGGCGTAATTTTGTCAACTCCCTGTATTCTTGAGAAAGATAACTATCAAAATAATCACAATTTTTCAAAAATCAATGTCATGACTGTGCATGATAACTAACGATGTAATCAGAAAATCTTCATCAGAATCTTGATGCTAATAGAGGAGAGGGGGCACGAATCGAAAGAAATTGGAAACCTCACAGCGCAGTTACGTTTATTGGAATATCCGAAAAGCGCATATCCTTTTGTCTGTATCCGCATCGGTTGTTTTACAGAGAAATTTGAAGGGATTATGATAGGGCCTACGACGTACAAAATACAAAATAAGCTTTTACGATATGAATCACTTTCTCAGATGATATTTGAAAAAGGGCTTTTACTCCAGATTACTATTACTATTGATTATTGTCATTGCACTGATCAGTAACACCTTTACATGCATTTTATGCTATTATTACATGCATTTACATGCTATTAACTATCTATAGCTTTTTATATACATGTAGAGGATTTGATTGGAAAAGTCTCTCCCATCATCAACTGTGATCGAATCTATCCAAAAATCACAATTTTGTTTTGTTAATTTTCTTATTTAATATTTCATTCGCAAGCAAAGCAAGCAAATATTATTTAGTAGGAAAATAGACCCTACAGGTAAAATTTCCAACAAAAATGATAACCTGATGCGCCACAGCAATTCTATAAAGGCCTGTGTATTCTTTAAACAAAAACAAAAACAATGACGTCACATTGAAATCTGAATCTAGAAAGTTGAAGGCTTCATTATACCAAGAAATACTCATTACATCTCCTACGCTACTGAATTGCTATGACTGAATTCTGAATGCTAATTACTGAAATCCTCACCATAAGCAAAATGCTTTTTGCAAAAAGCATCCATACTCTATACCTGGAAAATTGTACAGTGGCCTTTACAGACTGATTTTCGAAAGATAAGCTAGTGTTGTGTAATATGTTGACACTGCCGAGGTAATAATTTTAAGATCTACGCATATATTCTATAACGCCTACATCATACAGAAAAAAATGAAAAACGTGAGTGAATTCAAAGATAAACAAGAGAAACCTACGACAACCTAGACTATAATCCATAAACGGATATGGGCTTTAAATTCTCTGAGCTCCGATTGCGTTTATTCGCACTACTTGTCACAAGAAGTTCCGCATCCGCAAATTCGATTCAAAAATGGTAGTCCGTACGTATGGTTAAACGGCTGAACGGACTTGCAATTTCGTTTGCTCACCGATGGTACAATCGCCATGGTCAAGATAGACCTGCAGCCTGCGTAATTAGACTGCTGTCGTCCTGTTTCTCCGGACTTTGATTACATTGTTAAAATGTTGAACCGCAATGTGTTTAGCATATGATAGAAAACCTCAACACAATGATATTGCGATTCAGATCTCAGAACTCAGAACCGCAATATGCTATGACTTCGGGCGTCAGCCCTATAGCATATTGTTCAGATATCTGAACTGCAATATTAAATTGTTGCACAATAGTAATCTCAAATAGCAATTTTTATGATATGCTTGTCTATGGTTGGAATAAGATAACTGTTACAGACATGAAGTTACAACAATTTCCAATGACATTCCTACCAGTTCCTGAATGACACTAAATGCCAATTCGCTTTATCACAGGCAGCATCCTTGCCTATATGATATTTCCATGGATATTTCCTTTCCAAACTTCGGCAGTGTTTCATGTGCCATTCAAATGTTGTCGACGCCTCTCACACAGTTTTTGCATCCGACACTTAAAGTCATCACGTGATTTTAAAATTTCATTTGCGTAAGTACAATCACAGGATCAGTCAATGAATGAACTCGGGAAGAAACAACGAAAAGTAAGCTAACTTACTCATTATCAGCATTGAATTACGATCTGGTCGACGTTTGTATTGAATGCATTAACTGACGTCATAACAATGACGAAAGTACAGCAAGCATTTATTGACTGTACACCTAATTAGAATTCAACACTACTATCGTCAAGAGCTGTAGACACAGCTGTCATCGCTCTACTGCGACCCTCGCAACTGCTCATCTCATCGAAATGATCCAGCTACGTGTTGCAGTCATCTTTTTGTGTTCCGTTACTCTTCAAGTGATCTTATTGTCCCGTCTTTCTGGGAAAAGTTTATTTGTTCACGGTTCCTTCATTTCGCGAGCAATCGTCGTCAGTGTCGTCACTTTTTCGAGTTTTCTTATTCTCAAGTGTTTCTATCGTCCTAAAATCAAATCCGCAAGCAAAAGGGCAGTTCTAATTACAGGTTGCGACTCAGGGTTCGGTCATGGACTTGCCAAAAGGTTGGAAAGTCAAGGCTTTAGTGTATTCGCATGTTGCCTTGATGCAAAATCAGATAGAAGTAAAGAGTTGGAGTCACAGACTGGTTTGATGCATGTCTTGCAAATGGATGTTACAAATGACGGCGAAGTACAGGCCTGTGTGGGCAAAGTTCTGGACATCCTTCGACAAGAGGGAAAATGTAAGTCATCATGCATGATTTTAAGCGGAATGTAGACTATTGTGAGTAGAGCTGAATTAATCAATCATTTAATCAATCAAAATCTTGATCAATTAACTTATTGAGGCTAATCATAATCACGTCATTGAAATTTAGTTCAATCATTAATCTCAATCATAATCAAGGTTTTGAAAATTTAATCAATCATTGATTCATAATCAAAATCACGTTAATTAATCAGTAAATTTGATTAATTTTAATTTTAGTCATCCGAACATCAGCTAGGATCAGAACTCAGTGTCGTCGAGAACGCCAGTTAATGCATGGTCACGAACATGCGTTCACGCCTCGTCATGGAATATCTTCCCCCAATGTTTTCTCTTTGCGTGTACCTTAGATAATCAAAACATACTCAATTGACCACTGGATTCAATATTTTCGTCAATTTGTACGCTATGATTGGGCTTGACAAAATCGAATCATAACAGCAATAGTAATTCAGTAAGCTTATTAATTGAACAAGGAGATGAGTTTAAATAAAAACTGCTATCACTGCCCAGTATTAAGCATTTTTATCACGATTCAAATTATTACTTCACCGCACTAAAATTAACATTGACTCAACAAAGCGTCTGAAAGTCGTAATAAACATCATATTTAACCCATCCAGCGTTTATGATAATTGGTCTGACCACATTAGTCATAGTAGCAATTTTGAACACATTAATCATAGTAGCAATTTTGAACACCTTAATCAATCATAATCATAATCAATTAAGCGGCCTATGGCCGCCTTAATCATAATCACATTCTTCAACACTTCAATCAGTCATAATCACAGTCAAACTTTTGAGCTAAGATAATCGCAATCATAATCAACATTCTTGAATCTTAGCTAACCGTTCCAGCTCTAATTGTGAGTTGCATGCATCCTCAGTCGAAAATAGTTATCTTGAGTGGTTTACACAATGTCAGAAATAACCAACAAGCCCTTGAGTTGCACTGTAATTTATTTTTGAATCCGCTATCTTAAGCGAAATGCCAAAAGTCTGTTAAGGTATCACTTGATTAAGATCAAAAATTTCTAACAAACTCAAGTTCTCTAAGATCATTTACAATGGTGTGCATGTGTTGCATATTCTCATATTTCTAATTAGCCTTGTATGCGGGAGTGTGGTTTAATGCAGATTAAATTGCTCAAAATGCTTCGGAGGCTTGCAAAATCTGTTAGTTTCATAAACAATGGTGCACGGACATGTTAGGAATCAACATGAAGACATTCCATGTCAAAAATTGTAATTCTGAGCCTAGTGCTTTTCGCTTAATCAGAGAAAACATAAAAAATTCATTTGAGCCAAAAACTACAATTTGCGGCCCATTGGACTAGCACGTGTTTTTCTTTGATTCTTTCTGACAGGAGGAGGAACCAGGTAGAGCTCAGCAGACGAGCAGATTCGTAGTAGGAACAGGGTGCACATCATTCTGTGAAAGTCTCATTTTCGGTCTTGTTCCCTGCAGAAACTCGTTCTGACTGCCGGACTAATAATTGCGAGATTATTCACCATTTGTCATTCGGTTTGCTAGGCCTTTGTAGCTAGCTCTCTCGCGTCCATCTCTCACTGGGTCATCAGCAGCATCGGTTTTCGCAATTCTTCTAAACTGCTCGAACGATACGTTCAGTAGATGCGTTCGTAATCAATATTCGACCGATCGAGAAAAACTGGATACCCAGTGTGATTCCGCCACTTTATGCAATTCTCTCTGATTCTTTGTTGATTGATAGTGTGAAGAATATAAAATTTTCATATATACATTTAAGTTATTTGTCCCAATAACTTCTTCAACTCATTTATTGACGGAAAACTCCAGTCTGTGGACAGCACAAAGCCAACAGAATTGTATATTGCACAAGGAAACCTTTCGCGTATTTTCGCAACAATGCAGATCGACGACCAAGCATTACAGACGCACCATTAATAGCAAGTGCTATCAAATTTTCTCATAGACAAGCTTCATAAAACCATACAACTTCAAACAAGCCATGAGCTCATCATGATATTTTTTCACAACGTAATGGAAAGCCTCCATATTCTTCACGAACTTTGCCACCAATTTCTCGTGCTGTTTAGACATCGCTGTCTGGTTACTACCTTACTATCTTGCCATCTTACAACAAAAAATGAAAAAACTTGACAGGTATCAGTCGATTGATTATATGACTTCAATAGATATTTCATTTGCGCAATGAGCTCAATATCTATGTCAGACCGATAATGACTAATTGAGGCAAATGTATGCATTTTGAGACATTCAGCTATTCTGTTCGTCATCTCAATCACTCTGTAGCTGTGTAGGCATGATTTTCGTATAACTTTGATCGACAGTGCATTTGGGATCCAACGTGCATCGATAGATGAATTTGATCCGAACTGCGTAGCACCGGTAGGCACATACGAGATCATTATGGGCACTCCTGTTCAACACTACTCAACGGTATTTGAAAATCGAGTTCTCCTCACAGCATTAATATACTGTATATGCAAGGTTTGTGAGTAATTATCTGTCGTAGTTGACCAAACAACAGGAGATCATGTTGATATCGAGAAAAGTAAAAGTATATTTTTTGTTTTATAGTCGAAGTTCTTTGAACGCTAAGTCACTAAATCACGACAATACTTCGGCGTCCGCGTATTCAAAAGTTGATAGAGCTAGGTGGAATTATCTGTCGACTATAGTAGTCACAGTTACATGATCTCACTCAATCATTTTCAGAAATCCGTGATACTTTTTCAATGTCAAATATTACTTGTATTTTTATTCACCATGTAGGGCTGCGAAACTGCTAATACTTTATGGCTCCTACTCTGACATAATCGACTGCAGTAGAAATGAGTCCTTCTAAGGCTTAGAAAGGAAAAAACTTCAAGAAATGAAATTTGATTATCAATATAATGTGCAACTATACATGTACTATGTGTAAGTGATAGCATAAGATGAGAAAGTGAGCCTCCGTTTTTATGACGTTTCAGTTAAGTCTATCTAGAACCGATTGGACAGTAGTGAACGATCCGAAAGGAAGGTGTTGCATGTACAGTAGAAGACCAGAGAGATGAACAGTTGGAAAGTCTCCGGCTTTCTTTACGACGGAGCAGCAGGGTAAACAATTTAGCTTAACTAAAATAGGGCTCTTTAGACATAAGATGACAGGGACATTAAAAATTCGAGTTAAAAAGACATAAGATACCTACATGCAACAGTCCAACAATGCGGTCAATGACCGTTCCAAAGTTCACACGTGCCATACTCGTAGTTACATTCATATCTGCTGACGATTAAGCTCATAACTATCAATGTGATATATTTTCTTACACATTCCTTAAAGGGAGCGGGGCCACGACTAGAAGAGAGACAGAATGCCACACCGGCAAACATTTTTAAACGGTAATTAGTAAGAATAGTCAATTGTACTGAAATTGACAACCACACAACGAATTCGACTGTATTCTAATCAATTTGTATCCACCAAGTTTTGAAATCATTATTGAAATGCCTTCACTTGGTCAGCTAACCTTATCTGCAAGAAGTGCAAATTTTATTGGAGTCCTAGTGTCAAGCAATCATATTATAATGCTCTTAGCTTCGTGTTTTTAGACACACGAGGTGATTCGAATCCTGCAGAGTTGGAAGTGTGCAAACCAAACTTGATCCAGGACCCTCGTGATCCAAAGCATATGTGACACACGACACTAACCTACTGACCCACCGACTTTTCACGAAAATATGACCACGTGACCCACACGGCCTCCTGATTCAAGACCCACTCTATTTTTTACCCACTTGACCCACCTGACCAACATGCTGTAAGCGTGAATAATAAGTATATTTTCCTTTTCTGGTATCATCTTCAGTTTAATTTTCATTCAAGTTTCTAGGTCTAGGTAGAGCTGGCCCTATAGTAGTTCTATCAAAATCGTGTATGTTCTGTAGATTTTGCCCTGTATCCACAGTTACCACAAATCACCATTTAAAAAATCAAAAGAATTGGATGCAGCGAATGCAAATTGGATGAATTTCAACAATTTCCATGGTAGGCAAATTCTTCGTTCAGTTCAGCTGATACATAAAATCTCATTCGCTTAGTTCATGGGTTCACCAGCTTCAACAGCCTGCAACTTTGTTCACTCACTGTAAAGTTCGAAATCACTGAATTCACTTGAATAAGTATAGTTTGTTAAAGTCCAGAATTTTCATGCAGCCACTTCATGAATAGAACAGTGTATCAGCCAAAATATATCCCTGAGACTTATAATTACGTTTAGATGACCTCTATTGACATAACTTCCACCTTCATTATGTAGCTGGTTAACTAATTCAACTGCAAAACTGAACAATGACAGTTGAGTGTCTTATCAGCGATGTACAATTGTATGAATGGTGAACTAGCAGATCCTGAAGGGCGAGTTGTTGGTTCATCTAACAACTTTTAATTACTTAGCTTAGATATATGCAGGTGATGGAGTATGAAATCGATTTGTGCGCATGACATTGTAGAATCCAAGAGATATTCAAAGTTGCCGACATCGAAGTTATATGACAATCTGTTGGATTATCAGTCATCATTTGATATATACCTATTTGCAGTGTTGCTTATTTAGCATTCAAAATACATGAGGACAATAGGATATCTGTCGCGTTTTGTGACTATGATTCCAAGATCATCAACTTAGACATGACATGAGATCACAAAACAGGAGTCTGTATCGGCTAGTACGTGACAATGCGGTACTTCGACGGAACAATAAGTTCACATTTAAGGGCAGCAACTATTTTACTAGATCCAGGTAATTTCTGCTTGCAACATCTTTTTCTGAAGGCTCAATTGATTTGTAAGAAAAAGGTGACACAATATTTTATAAAAAGAAACAGCTGAAGATATTTTTTATTAAAAACATCAACCAGAAGTTATGCGTAGAGAACGATGTTTAGTCGAATATGAAGTTGGTTTATTGTCGGATGGGTTAATTCATTTTAAGTTTTGGTTTTCTTGAAAGTGAATGTCGAAACCGCAACTTCACCGAAGTCGTCCGACTTACAATCCTATCTATGCTTGAATTACCAATTTGGCCCAACTTTCGCATGTTTACAATGCCTTGGACAGGGGAGAAATACCTTCAATAGTCTGAATTTTACTATGTTTGCTAACACTTTGCATGATGGATTTCAATGATGTGCATTTTTGAAATGACTGATCAACTTTATGCATGTAAAGACGACGCTATAGATCATATCATAGTCGTCAGCTACATCCTAGATATCGAGAAGTCAGCAATTTGAATGCTTACGTTATTGCTGCATATCAAAAATTTTAGTAGTGGCTGTGACACAATTAAGTAGTATTTTTTAAATGTATTTTCGCAATCATTTGAAAAATTTGGTCATTTTTAAATTGTATTTATCAGTGTTGTCTAAATATTATCATGTACATAGTATTGGATCTAGTCGTTTTCGTCGACACGTTCATTTCGTCGACAACCATTTTTGAGGAAAACGTTCATATCGTCGACGGGTTCATATCGTCGACAGATTCATTTCGTCGACAATTGCAGCAGTGTACGATAATTTCAGAAATCTCTCAATTATTTTTTATATTGGACTTCTATGCGGAGCTCTATCACTTTTGATAGCTATATAGTCCATAGAAGTAGATTATAGTAGACTTTCTATGGTTTTGTTATTTTCTAAGATATAGAAATGTCATTTTATGGAAGACTATGCATCTTCATTTTTCACATCTATGGTTTCTACTCAATCGCTTTGATATCATAACGTTGCATCGTAGTTCATTTGCATTATAGCTTAATCACAGTCCATTTCCATGGACAGGCGCAGTTTGATTTAGAATTCAAACTTGAATTCGCATTGCTAGTATCTATTTCGGTGGCAGTCATTGCAATAGGAACCTCGTCGCAATGAACTTCCAATTAACAAAAACAACGAAAGATAAGCCACTACTAATTTTTGAAGAATTTATTTATATAGTTGATAGAACAAGAAACGATAAAACGTATTGGAAATGCTCAGATGCCACTGAGAGAAAGTGTAAGGCAAGAATAACAATGAATAACGTCACATCACAGCTAATTACAGTACCAACATCAAATGTGCATCTACATGATAAACCAAATTTTGAGGGAATAAAACTGATGAATGACATCAAACAAATGACAACTGAGCAGAGGTTTGCTAAACCATGTCAGATCGTGCATAGAGTATACGGCAAAAGAAAGACCGAAGAAGTTTTACCATCAACCACAACTGCTTTGCAAACTTCACGCAGAGAGCGGCGAAAGCACAAGCTCGTCGAGCCAGACACGTTGGAAAACGTGCAACTAGATGACTTAATGACAGTTGCAGAAGAAAAGTTCAGTTTAGTTGATACTAAAGATGACGAAAGACTTATCATTCTGGGGACAGAAATGAACTTAAAGCGGTTGATGGGTTGCAAAGAATGGAGTATGGATGCAATGTATGAAATCGTTCCATATCTCTTCTATTAACTCGTGACTGTGTTGGGAAAGAGATATGGGAGATGGTTCCCCTTCATTTATGTGTTGATGTCAGGTAAATCTGAGAACGATTACAAGAAATTATGGTCGAATATTTTAGATCAAACTTGTCAATTAGGAATACCTACCACAGAAAATGTATGGTTGCATGTCGACTTTGAGCTGGCATCAGTCAATGCGTTTTTGTCCTATTTTCCTGATGGAAGAGTCAAATTCTGCTTATTCCATTTAGCTCAAGCCGTTGACAGGAAAGTAAAAAAGTTCGGCCTGTACAAAAGATACAAAGATGACATTTCCTTCAAAGACAGTGTCAAAATGATGGTAGCCATTTCTTTCCTAAAAGAAAGTGACATAGTTGATGCCTTCAAAGAAATCAGCAACCTTGTAAATGAGCAAAAACTAACTGATTATTTTGACAAAACTTTTGTGCGTGGGCAGCTTATACGTTTTAGCGGCTCAAAAGAAGTCCGGAGAAATCCAAAGTTTAAGATTGACCAATGGAATGTGTTTGAGTGTCTACGAGAAGGTTTGGATCGCACGAACAATGCTATCGAAAGTCACCATCACATAATCAACATAATCGGGGGACGTAGCCATTTAGGCTTATATGAATTGGCAAACTTACTTTCTTCGAATCAAACAAAAATGGAGCATGCTATTAAAACTTTTATGAAGCAAGGAGCAATTCCAGCGAAAAAGTCAAGAAAGCGACACGAACATGAAAAAGCATTATTGAACCTCCACAAACTATATTCAGATGGAGAAATGCCCGTGATGGATTACTTGCAAGCAGTGTCAATGAATATTGTGATGGCATGAACTGCTTTTACAGTTTTTTATATTTGCTTTGATGCGTACAATTTACAATTTCGAAGTTTGAAGAATATTTCTGAAAGAACATTAACATGTTTAGTAAGAAACTGAATTTTCATGAATATTGAGAAAAAAATATTCAAAGTTGTCTCACATAGTTGCATTTTTCTTTCAGACAAATGAAAACTAAATACAAACATCTAAAGATTTCGATGATATCAATATAATTCACACTAAATCATTTATTGATAAATTCATTACGAGAGTTCGAATAAGACAAGTAAAATAGTAATTTATATAATTTGAATAATTAAACTTAATCTAGCTAAAATAATAGTCATGAAGAAAACATCAAAATTATCATCAATGATTTGCAAAAAATTTCGAAGTTTGAAGAATTTTCGTGATATTTGCATGTAATATAGAAGATTAATTAAGAAATGTGCAAGTTATATCTAATTTATCCATTAATGTAATATAAAAGATTAATAAAGAAATGCGCAAGTTATATCTAATTTATCCATTAATGTAATATAGAAGATTAATAAAGAAATGCGCAACTTATATCTAATTTATCCATTAATGTAATATAGAAGATTAATAAACAAATGCACAAGTTAAATCTAATTTATCCATTAATTATAAATTATATGAAAGCATAGAAATGTCTATGAAATGAACTTGTCGACGAAATGAACTTGTCGACGAAATGAACGTGTCGACGAAATGAACGTTAATAGTGTCGACGATATGAACCTGTCGACGAAAAGTACGACTCCCATAGTATTATATGCCCATTAGTACACTGTAGCTTTGAGTAATGGATAGAGGATGGCTATGCGATTCTCTGGGATATAGAGACGGAAATCATTTGATGAATCCCGAGGGCTTTTGCGCGAGGGATATATCAAATAATTTCACGAGCTATGTTAGAGAATCGTATAGCTATCCTCTATCCGTTATAAAGTATACCAGATTATTAGGACCATAGATATCCGCGATAAAATCCCTCTCTACCTAGATTTTCCCTGGGAACAAATTTTATCAGACATAGAAGGGATTCTGAAATACGATTCTACAACTATGCAATAATCTGGTATACTTTATTGCCATTTAAAGGTGCACACATGTATATCAGACTTGTAAAATGCTGTATTACAGATGTGTAGGTATATTGGAACGGTCAGGTTTTGGAAGAAAACCATTCACTTTTAGTATACAATTAAGTGCTTTCGAGTAATGAACCTAATCCATGCACAAATTCAAAGACAGAAAGTGGCAAGGCGTCTATTTTTTTATTTAGTGAAACTTGGTGGTTTAAATTTTGAATTACTTTTTACAGTGCAAAGATGTGACAGTAGAATTAAATGAACTCTGGCACGTTCTTTGGTAAGGGAGAACCTTAATTTCAAGCTCCACAATTATAATCATGGTCGCTCAAGCAATTGTGGCTAGAAAGCTAAGAACATTTATGTGACTAGTTTTATACATCGGTAGCATCAGTGTTGTACGCGTCAATTAAAAAAAATTGACGGTATCAGCGTTAGCGTCAATTGTCAAATTATTGACACCGTCAACCAATCCTGAAATTGACAGTGCCAATGACGGCGGCGTCAATTCATAGCGTCAATTTTACATCGTACTTCATCATCTGTTTTGAAACTCAAACGGTAAATAGACTTCGTCGCTGCAAATGCTTTTACAGTAGGCCTGAAGATCTCTTCTTCCAGCACTCCGCACGGACAGCAAAGCAATGTCGACAGATTCAAAAGCGAATTAGGAATAAAAGTGAAATCGAGTTTATCATCAATATGTAAAAAATGTCGGGAACATTCGCCGATAAAGCCAATAGGCAAAATATCAATGCAGACACAGTCGATGCGAATTGTCATATTGCTCAGCTACCTGAAAGTGATGACTCATAGACCTCTCGAAGAAATATCACATAAGGTAGACTTGCCTAAACCTTTACTTTGAAGCCATTAGCATACGCATTATTCAGAATATCGAGATTAGGCCTTCCCAACTCCAACATATAACACTGAACCAAATAATAAATGTCACTTTTTTACATTGCCAGATGCGACATTTATTTTGTATTCGAGAAAAAGAATGTAAAATTTACCATAAAACATCTCATCACCACTACACTTGAAAGTGAAAATTATGCTTAACTTGCAACTGAATTACTAATATACGTTTCACTGCATAATAAAAAAATCACTAACAATTCGCCTTTACAATATAGAAAATCTTTTGATTTATAAGAAAAACGAACACTTTTTTAATGAAAACCAGCATTTCAAAATGCTCGTCAGAGAGTCTGGAGCGTTTCGGACGCAAAATTTATTTTCCAAGAGAAAAGACTCTCTCGACTGCGGCACTACTAGGTATCGCCGTATTATATTGCAAAAAATGTCATTGCCGACTACCGATCAAATAAAAATGTCATCAATCCATTGTGTAGATGCCGAATCAAACACTGTGCCCCCTTCTCGCGTTAGCATGCAGTATACAGAAAACTTTCAAACTGCTTTCAACTCTACAAAAAACTCGAGCGACCAAATATTAGCAATGACAAATTTACCCACTGTATTCTAAAATTGACGCTGACGCTGTTTTTCAGAGGCAAACTGACGCCTATCAGCGTCAATTTCTTAAAATGATGGCGTCAACGTACAGCATTGGGTAGCATTCAGCATTCGTTTAAGTAGAGTTAATATTCGTTTTTCTAAACTTTGATGGGCTATAGTAACAGTAAACAAGATCATGGCATCCTGAATGCTACAGATAAATTATCAAATTAAATAGATTTTCACTTGCTGCAAAATTTATGACGTTCAGTGTACTGCTCCACAAGTCGCAAGATGCACGTCGTAAATCTATAGACAATAGGGCAATGAATAGATTCATTGCTTGAAATGAATGTAGGTTTATTCTAAACTGCACGTATTATTAATGAATTTGATTATGCAGATGTGAGTTCATGCATCACAAGTAGGTAATAGTTCGTGATAATCAATTATTGAAACAGATGAATGTAAAATCATGGTTTAAAAAGCTTATCATGGAAGCATTATTGAAACATGGAACTGCTGAGCACGCATGCAACAAATAGGGCTACTAGTGATATAGAATGCTGGAGGCTTGTGACGAGATGAGACCTGTGATGAAGAGTGCGGCATCTCAAGCAAGCTGAAGGTACATTTTTTCCATGCGATTGTGAATGATGACGGCATTGCAGGTAATGCAGCCGTCAATCAACTATCATTGCAAATCAACCAATCAATTGATATTTCTGACTCATATCAATCAATTAATTGCGATTATTCGATCGAATAAATCCATTAACTGCAATCATTTGACAACCGCAAATAATGAATTGAAAGGGCATTTAAGCTGTATGGCCTCATAGGATTCAACTGTCATAAGACATCGGCCTATAGCTGAGTTTCATTCATACCTCGTGGATATGGTGAGAGAGCTAATGAAGTTTTCTTCATAAATTCGCGCTCGAGCTTCTTATTATTTTCAATGTGCAGATTGTCATTCAACATCAGTGAAACGACAATTCTTTAGCTGCAGTTCCACTCGTCTTGGAAGCTACGAAGGGTATAACATCGCAGAATCCCATTTGTTTATGTACAGTAGATCCATGTACTTCCTAGTATGGTACACTTACTAATGTAATAATCTAACATTCATTTAATACCTCAAAATGAGATTTATCATTTTGTGATTATGATGATGATTTTTGGACAGATTTCTGCCACAGCAGCTGGAAATGCGAGATTTCTGGCAGACTACTCTTGGCTGATTTTTTAAAAAGTTAATGAAAGCCTCATGACAACGAGCTTTATTGTTGTGGTTAAGCGGACATGCTTTTCTGCCTACAAAATTGATATTTAGGCCTACAGAATTTGTTTTTGGTGCAGCACAGTTTCGGAATTTGATTCTTCTGAAGATCTAGAGACATTGACTTAGATCGATGCTATTGTTCATTCCAACAAACTCACGCAAAACTAAAAGTCAGTTAATATAAATGCTGAAAGATAGGACTTTTGTGGAATAGATATTGAACCGAATTAATGGCAGATCATAATCACTGCTGACCTGACGAGATGAAATGACATGGTAGGAACGAAAACGATGAATGACAGATTTACATCATACACGTTAGTCGTGGATACCGTTTAAATGGATACCGTTGGAATACAGTTGAAGCAAGAAACCGATTGAAGTAAAGGCAAGAATTGTCTGTCTCAATGACAATCTACTTATCAAATTCACTACGAAAAAACGTGCTGTCCCTAAAAGAAATTCTGTGAATGTCAATTTTGTAAATAGAAAAGCATGTTTGTCCATAGCAATAAAGGTCATTGTCATACAGCTTTCATTTTTCATTAACTTTAAAAGAAATCAGCAAAAATTGTGGTTTATTTCTGGCTGCTGTTGCATAAATCTGCTCTAAAAGCGCAATCATAATCATTAAAATGACATATCTCATTTTGAGTTATTAATTGAATGTTAGATCATTACGTTAATAGGTGTACCAAACTAGGAAACACATGGATCTAAATAAACAAATGAGATTTTTTCAATGCTTGACGCTCCTCAACTTCCAAGACAAATAACTCGAAATCTCTTCCGTTAATGAATTTTACTTAAGCCAAGCGATGGCATCTCATATACTTAGTATATCGCTGCATTATTCGTACAATCTTAGTGCTTGTACTTCGAAGGCCAAAGCTTTGTTGAAAAGGTTTTGAAGCTGATTAAAAAGGGTTTAAGACAATAAATGTTTCTTGTTTAGAACCCTTTTCTATAAAACACATCTGCAAAAATGATGACCCCTTTCGAAATAAAGATGTTTTACTGCTGTAGTTTCTGAATTTTTAAATTATGAATCCAGAACTTGGGTCTGAAGCTTCATAGTCCACTCCCCCTCCCGCAATACAACAATTGGGCATCATCGCGTAGTAGACAATTTTCTTCTTCCAAGACATAAACCTCTATCTTACTTAATACCAGAAATTGATATGTGATTGTATAAATTTACATTTTCAGCATCTTGCATAATCATGTGTATTGAAAAGTTAAGTTGTTATTGTATCATTTCGAAAGGATTGTTTCTGGCGGCTATGAGGCATTTTATATTTTTGTATTTATCAATCATAGGAAAAACTTAAAGATTCCTATCGATTAGAAATTCTTATCTTAGGACTTATTCTTTTCTGTAGTAACAGCTCCTTGTAACAACACTTATGCGTTACTACTTGCAAAATCATTGCGAGTAAGCCCGATATGTTAAGTATTTTTGAGATGCAACTGAACCATGTCTAAAGCACAATCAATCAATATTTCAAATGTTTCAACAGATCAAATAGATAAACTCAACATTTTACAGACCTATGGGCGATTGTTAACAATGCAGGAATCGGCCGCTTGGGCTTTATTGAAATGCTTCCCATGACTGCTTATGCAGAACAACTGAATGTGAACACACTTGGAGCTGTACGTGTCACCAAGGCTTTCCTTCCATTTTTGAGAGGCCATGGACGAGTAATCAATGTAACGAGCTTAGCCAGTAAGTAGTGACATTTCTATAGGTACTCCTGTTTACTTTTCATTAACTGATTGCTTGTTTATCGCCTTTCTTTCAGGTCGAATGTCATATCCTTATTTCTCAGGATATTCCATGAGCAAACATGCAACACTGGCGTTTAGTGATTGTTTGCGAAGGGAAATGACCCCTTTCAAAATCAAAGTGGTAACTATTGAGCCTTCACGCTATCGGTAAGTTGAGAATCTTGCGGTCCATATTGAGGTGTCTGAAGGTCCTTTTGATCATCAATGACATCTAAACTTGCAAATACGACTCAGCCAGGCCCAGTTCCTTTGAGGATTAGCCCGGCCCCGCTCTATCGGGATATTCAGGCCTATGCCCACGTAGACACGCTCAAATCGGTGTGCTTGGCTCGTGATTGGACGGCATTACACACGACTGACATTTGCAAGAGCTGCACCAATAACTGCTTGACCAATAAAGCTCCTATTCGAAATTTGAACATGCAACAATGCGCAGCTAACAGAGATTAATAGTCGATATTCGTAATATTTTTCTAAAACAATAATCTTTGATTAAAATCTAATTCATATTCTATTATATTATATATATCTGCATGTATACTAAATTACATTCCATATGCGTCAATTTTGAAATCCTTGCAACATAGAGTAAGTAGATTATAGATAGGTAGAGTGTCGACTCAAAAAGTGTCTGTATGCAGTGAAAATTTTTACATCAAAATATATAGTTTTTTGCGGAGATTACGTTACTGCTGTCCAAAAAATTATTTGAGCAGTTATCTAATAGATAATTTTTTTCAAATTATTCCTGTATTTATATACTGCCGAGATGATGTTCTCTTTATAAGTAGTGTGAAACAAGTTAGATATCAAAGGAATGAATATTTGCTAACAAGCATCATACTTAAGCGGAAATTAAGCTGATGACAAGGTAATTTCATGAGCTGCATTGTAATGGAAGTCTTCATGAAAACGTTGAGATCTGATTTTGCTTTCTCGGCTGAAATTTCAACTTTTTAATACAGTTTTCACCGGCATGATTTTATGATTCATTAAATTTGATGCTTCATTTCTTGAATCTGAATATTGATGTGGACCCATTTACATCTTTCAAAGTTAATTGAAATCAATTATCTTAGATTATGTGATTTAGCACTGCAAGTGGCATGAATTGCTTGTGATATGATCACGCTTAAGAAAATGCTCTTGAGGTTCGACAGCATGAAAGTAATAAGAACCCATCGAATTGCTGATTAAACAAACATTGAATCTCTAAGGCTGGCATCACACTGAGAATCTGTAAAATACCATTATCTCTTGTGCATTACTATCATGATCATTCAATTCCGTGGCAACTTCTTCAAAACTGTAATAATTTGCATATCTCAAATTTGGTAACAATACCCAAATGTATTCATCTCGAGTTGATTTAATAAAATCAAAAGTGTATACCCATTGGGGATTTAATAACCTCGGAGTTACCACTCTATGCCTTGCAATACGATAGAATCATATTGCACGTTTATTTAGTAAGCCGTAGGCCTAAATGTTTTGAAATCTACAAACCGGAATCAGTTTTGGCTACTGTTTGACTTTAATCCAGGCAGCAGTTATGCATATGAAATTTTGATAGTCTATCAAATTTCGCAGCAGGCCTAATTGGTGTTTCATTTCGATCCCGAGGTCTTAACCAATTTTGGATTCTTGGATGGCCAAAAATCGGGATCTCGCAATTTATCTGTAGGTATTATCTATTTGTTAATATCACATTCATGCTTTTTAATGACATGCATTCACAGTTCTGAGATCAATAAAGATTTTCGACGATATCCAGCATCGATGTTCGTCTCTCCTGAATAATTGCCTAGTCAACAAACTAGATTTTTACAATAACAACTACTCTCTCAACTGTCTCCGAACTCAATTATTAACATATTCGAAACATGACATTTTGACTGTCTTAGTTCTTTCGGGATTTGGAAAGAGGTCACCTTTATTAGCTGATATTTGTTGTTCCATTTTAATGTCTCATTTTCTATAACATTTTCGCAATATCTGCCTTATACATTTATATTTGGCTGATCCCCCCAACCCTCCTCCATCGCGATGTTTAAGGAAGTATCACCTGCGTCGATAGTGTAGTGGATGCCAACTTGGGAAGCCATACCGAAAGCAACACAAGTAGGCTTGAATCAATCAGAGTGCATTATTTAAATGATATTTATATTGTCACCATGATAAAAAAAGCATCTTCAGCTTCAAAAATGATGATTCATTAGCTTGGTTGATATGACATAGTTTTCTTATATTCCTTACCATTTTGTCAGAATATAGGCTTGATCCCATTTAGAGTATACCTTTGACAATTTGACATTATCATTTGTGCGGTAGGGAGTTGTATACGCATATAACCTTCTAGTAACCCTTATTTTACTGAAGGCCACATTGTTTCACTGCGAAGGACAAAACAAGCGCTTTGAAGCTGTTTGAGTGTAATTTCCGCGATGAGATTGCAAGGAAGATGATAAAAAATATGCCATTCACCCTTTTTTGGAATATGGCAATTGAATGTTTGCACTTGTCTATTATAAAAGTTCTCTGACTCAGTTTAATTATCTATATAAGCTCATGTAAAAGCATTATTTTCTCAGGATTCTTAAAAAGAATGTCTTCTTTGAGAACCGACTGATCATCTGAATTATCAAAATATTGCTAAGCGCTCACTAAAACTAGGAAATGATGTTAAATTTATATGTAATGTCGGAATGATTTTTTCTTGATTAGTTGATTACACTGAGAAGTTTGCCATTAGATGGATTGCTTTTGGCAAAAAACTATGGTCATTTAACCGCTATCAGGTGGATAGTCGACTATCGTATGACTGGTAGAAATTATAGTTGATAATGACTGATGGTCCGAAATAATGTATATTTGAATCCATTCAATAATCAAAGGAAGCAAATGAGGCAAATTACCTTGTCTGCGTGTTTGGGTCTAGAGATGACATTCCTCATCACTAATGGTCACGATCTGAACTAGACTCGACGGATAAGAAGATCAATTTTCTATTGAACGCAGTGTAAATTCAAGTTCGGATTTTGTCGAACCTGAACGTTGACATCACTTTAGACCTATACATGTACACCTAGCAAATTGAGATCGTGTAGTCGAATGATGCGAATAATATTTTCATTTGACAAATTTATCACGGAGGAAAGTTTAGTCAAGGACATGTACTTTCACTTGACAGATGTTCAGTTTTGGATTAAAGGTCGTGTGTTCTCTAAAGCGACATCTCCATGCATTGCGCGTGCTTAGCCAATCATATAAGCCAAATAGAGACGAGTTATCTCCATATCAATCTCTAACACGTCTTTCACAATCTCTAACACGTCACTCTAATCTTCATCACCGCATATAAAGTTTGAGTTAGAATCATGACACCTGTAGAGTGTAGACTCAGACAGACGCAAGGGATTCCATCTATGTGAGGAAGACAAATGAGACTTCCGCTGTATAATAAGCACGAAACTTGTCTAGTTTGATAATGAAAACGCATCTGAAGCGTTTCCTATAGCCATCATCTCAAAGGACATACAATGCTTGATTAAATGTATCATTATCTGAAGCGTTTCCTATAGCCATAATCTCAAAGGACATACAATGCTTGATTAAATGTATCATTATCTGAAGCGTTTCCTATAGCCATCATCTCAAAGGACAAACAATGCTTGATTAAATGTATCATTTCCTTTCTGTTAATGTTCTAGCTGTAAACTTGCTTGTTATTGAATGTCCATTATAATGTCGATTCTCGTTATTAATTTTTCCGCACTACATGGTCCATGTTCTTCTTTTAGGGGGAGGTATGTAATGATGGATGTTTTATTACAAGTATATTTTATTGCTTTATGCATTGCCGGAATATCTTTAGTCGTATTTATAATCTATATTTTTAAATCTTGCAATTGCTTGCAAACTTCAAATTTGAAATATAAAGTAGAATATCTTCAAGTCATGTTGCATTCTGACCTAGCCTTCCTTGGAGCAAGTTCTTTCATGCTCGCATTAATTTATTGGGAAGTCTCTGTAGCATCATTGCATATAATATAATGATGAGTGTATGCAATGAACACATCTTGATCGTGATTGAGATTAGTGGTTAAACTAATATTCAGTGACATAATTGTGATCATGATTACTCAACAATATAACAGATTCAGATTTTTCATTGATTGAATAATTGATTAATTAGTGGCTGACATTCTTCTCCCGTGGTGTTTTCACTGTTCGTCTAGGCCTGTCAAAGCATCTGCTAAAAATCTGTTGATGTTTTCTACAAGCAATCCTCACCCTAATTGATCTGATAATGGCATAGCTTTGGCTAACGATTCAATATGTCAATGATCTTTCATGCTTTCCTTCAGTAAAATTCTTGGTAATTAGTGTTTTTGTCTGTTATCAGTAATTTGTTGTGATTTGTAATTTGATCAAGTTTCGCGGTAGAAAGTATCGAGTATTTTAATGAGTAGAATCATTTCGATGGTAAAACAAATATAGTGCTATTTAAAATTAAACAGGCTCTCATTTGAGAGATGGATGAGTAATTTGAATAGAGGATAAGAGTCGCTTCCTTCAATCCGGAGTGCTGCTTCAGACGCACAGTGTACATTTTTCACGAATAGTATAGTAGGGCGGATAGTATAGTAGTATACGAATAGTAGGGCCTAGTGTGACATGCAAGCAACTTGAAAATGAAGGAATAACTTATAAGCACGCTTTCACAGTCGTAGCCAATCGCCAGAGGTAGATATCCACATCTGCCATAGCATCATTTGGTCATCGTTCTACATCTGAGATGCAGATTGCCATCCATGTACCTACCTGTAGGGCCTACTGTTTGCCAGAGCAATGCAGCAAGATTGGCGTGAACAGAATGTCAATTTCAATATCACACACTGCTGAGTTGCAGAATGAAGCATAATGACAAATGCAAGATTATTGCTGAATGGTGGACAATTTTGAATTCTTAATGAAATTGACTCTCAGTAATATGTCGTTGAAATATTTGATAATTTGTATAATGTATTTGTTATCGCTAATTTTATAACTTTTATCTTTGTGAATCAGCAGAAATCTTAGCTTGGCGTAGGTTTTTTAAGTCTCTAACCATCCCGCTAGAATTATGATTTTAAATCTGCTTATTTATATCAAAATGAATGCTTTGAATAATATTATGCTGACATTTTTGAAGTTTCAATACCGCGCACTGAAGTGCATCGAAGGGAATGAATAGCTATGTCAAACCATGGACTTCTACAGCTAGCATATAGATTAAAGCTATGTGCTATGTGCTTTCTACTAACGATAAAACGTAAATAAAACAAATTATTGCTAGAAATTTCAAAAAAAATTTAAATCTCTTTTTATCGTTAGAAGAAAGCAGAAGTTATGCTGAAGAAAGCCAGATGCTCCAATTGAAAGTGATGACACTAGTCAAAGAATGGCAAAAAACGAAGAAAATAAATATCAAGAAAATGACAATCGTTGTAAATTCATTAAAAGAGGACTCTTCAATAGATTCGAATCCGTTTAAGAGCTACGAAGAGTATCGTCGCCCCAAAAGGAAAAGAACCAAGAAGGATGTACTTCAAAATCATGCTCCGCAGAAGAGATAATTTTTGATCGAAATATATCGCAAATTACATATAGAAAAAGAGATTACATTTTGAACAAAACATACATACAAACATAAATTACATATCGAACAAAACTTGGCTCTTGCCAACTCAACATAGCTAGTTATAGATTTCCATGGTCAAAACTAAGAATCAGCGAAAAATTACATGGTTACCCGTAAACATTTGGAAGACAACTATACATAGATGAAGATCCATTTCTATGGTTAGTAGAATGTTGATGCAAGGTTGATAGTTGATTTGACATATAAATCAATATGATCCTAGCTAAAAAAGATGACTGATTTGTCGTCACTAAAAGTACAACAGAGCAATGGTGAGTTTCCACACTTGATATATATAAACACTTAGGGTTATGTGACTTGATAGAACACCAGTAAAACAGTAGCAAGGCATATTTCCGAATGAAACTCACTATTGAAATTATGCTGCTTAGATTTAATGAAACTTTCTATCTTTCTAACGTGCTCTGTTGATGATGGGTTGATCCCATAGAAATGTGAGGGTTCGCTTTTGTATAAGTCAGCAAAAAAAATCTATGGAAACCATTTGTTTGTTGATGGCTATTTCGGCATCTTTTAACTCTTCGCCATTTGTTTCAGAACTGAAATGTTATCTTTGACAACACATCGAGAACAATTTGAGCGAATTTGGGATGCATCCCCTGATCACATCCGGAAGCAATATGGCATCGATTACTACAAAGCGGCGCGCGAGTGCATGTGTAAAGGTTTAGAAGACGCACGAGCTGAAATTCATGAAGTTTTGGACGTAATCGAGCAAGCTATTTGGACTGTGCATCCAGACAATCATTATATTCCACATGCAGCTACGTCTCTTAAATTCGGAATACTAAATTTATTGCCAGAAAGTTTGCTGGACAATCTTATTGCCAAAACAATGCTCCCAAAAGATGTTAATCCGTTGAGCTCAGAACCTAAAGAGACTTCGAAGAAGACTGAAAAACCAACGCAGAATAGAGTATAAGTCAAATGATGCTTCGTGTGTTTAAAATTCCTTATAGTTCGTTTGAAAATCCGGGTTTTGATATAGACGCACAATTGATATGTGTGTTCATAGTTATTTCTAGAATGAAGTCTTCGTTTATTTACTTTGGAATAGTTTACCTGTTATCTTGGCAGCGATGTACATTGACCAATTTCAAGTTCAATGCATTTGTTTTATTATTTCAATGTCATGCATAAACATGTTGCGATAACTTTGCCTTTTGAAACTGGCGGCGATCGATTCTAGGGATATTATGAAAAGGCAGCAGTTTTGTGCAGTTCTAGCAAAAATTAAGTTATCGTTGACTCAAAACCTACCACTTTTAAGACACGAGCTATTCAGCTTATGTTCGTTTTTGTCATTCTAATCGATGAATAGCTCGTCCACCATATCGATGCGTGCAAAATGCATGTCAAGAAATCGGGGTGCACTTGCGTTATCGTGTCATTTTGGTATCGTCGTAATCAATAGAAAACATATTCTCAGAATATCTAAAATGTTTTGCATATTTCTTCGATTCACATGTTATGTGCATTATTCCACAATTTTAATTCTTTGTTAATAAATTCGCTCGTATAGCAATATCAATTTGATTATAGACATCTATACGTTGATATGACCAAGAGTCACATGATCTCAGATCAAGCGCCTATTACAGTTTAAGATACTTAACCTTGCTATCTCAATACTAGCTGCCTAATGTCCTGATTCCTGAATAGGTAATTAAGCGCATTTCAATCTTAAAGGAGCACTTTCTTGGAGTACCTAACGAGCGCACCATTAAGTTATCAAACACAATGATTCCATGCATCATAAAAAAGCAAGTCTTCAAATTCATAAATTTGGCGACGAATGATACTATATAATATCTAAAGAGAATGACAACTATTAAGTCAATACTCGTACAAGACATCAACACCCTTCATTTCCGACCGCACTCGCCCGACCTAGGAATCGAACCGAAGTCCGCAGTGGAGACGAGCTCGCACCTTCTTCATCAGGCCAAAGGAATGCGAATGAAGGCAGAAGTCATCTCTAAGTGATATCGACAGCATATTGTCCTATTATTATTGATAGAACGCTACCAGCGTTCATATTGTAGCGAGACAGCATATCAGCATGTCATACGACTACGTCACAGTGTAGATTGACAACAGAGGTCTGTCGTACTTCATTGAATATCTAAAGAGAATGACAGCTATTAAGTCAATACAAGTATAGTGAATGATACTATATAAATATTCAGGTGTCATGTCATTGATGAGGCAAGATTTTTTAATCCTATGCTCACATTTATCTGTACTCTAATATACCTAAAGTGACTATCATTTAGCTCATCGTTGATTAGCTTCTCAGCCTTTGATAAGCCTTCCCTTTTGTTACTTTTGAACAGTGAAATGTAGGCTGATGAGCATACCCGTATTCAATAATGTTTGTGTCATAACAGGAGATGAGAAAAAGTCGTCAGTTAGCATATTGTGATATTTGAATCCTATGGAGTCTTAGTGACCTGTATTACGACGACACATTCTCTGACTGCGAGCCCAGAAGATTTCATTTACGAGCCGTATTTTGCAAGATATCCGCTTTGTCAAGTAGCCATCAGGGGAAGAATATCCCAAACCAAAGTTTGAAGCCACATCAAATTGGCTTGCTTCTATGGATTGTTCAGCTCTTCCCTTAGAATTTGCACTTGTGGATTGTGAGGCGGTGATGCATTCTCTCTACCTGACTGTTTTAAAATTAAACATTAATTATTCTTGACGTCTATCTTCTTTATCTGATTCATCGTGCACTGTAAACTGTAGGGCACTAACTGAGGCACGAAGCCGAAATTTTGTGCCAGTTAGCGCCTAGTTAGTGCCTTTCTAGTGCCTTTCCAGTAGGCGCCACTATGCACTAATAGGCACAAAATCAAATATTTGTTTATCCAATGAAATCGAAAGAAAACTGAATGGGCACGAACTCGGCACTATGAACTGCGTGCCTATTCGTGTCTTGTGTTGGCTGGAATTGATGCCTAAATTGCGTATCTTCATGTAATTCAAGCGAAATTTCATGCCCTAGAGTTTACGGTGTAGTTAGAGAAATGCAGATTGTGTCACGCAATGCAACATAGCACGTAACTTGTTCATACTCTTGTAAATAATGACCAACTTTTATTCAGATCAAAGATGTGCTAAACTTGCATGCATTCGTAGGTCAGTCAATAATTCATATTCCATTTACTGTGATACATTCGATTTACTGTGATGTCCCATGACATGTAATTTGGTCTGACAACTGCACGTCTTTTGACAAACTTTCTCTACAGCTCACGATGAGTATTCAGTTCTTCGCCTGTACAATTGAAATGTATCTGATGCACTTACCTTGCTGCTGACAAAGAGACTAGGTTTGAGAAATACAAGGCTATTAGGAAGGCTGCTCTCCAATAAATACTGAAAATGCACTGAAAAGTAGTTTTAAATGACAAAACAAATCACAAAACATTTATCTTGATGCATTTTAGCAAAAAGTTACGAATGCTATACCCGAAGCTGTTTTATATTCAGTATCGTTGGAAATCTCGGGACAAGTGTCCTCTGTTCGCGTTAAATTTTGAGAACGTGATATTGCATCACAATGATGTTTGAATATCGAATTATCGTCGACTGAACAGCAAAAGTTGTCAAATACCAGACGTCAGTTGAGGGACAAAGCGCGTCCATAAGGGACATTTCAATGCAAGGACAACGCTGTTACTCTTAGTATTTTTCCGAGAAGATATAGGAGATATATGACTAAAAGTCAAAATATCTTCTTCTGTCCGAGGCATACAGTAGGGATATATAGGTAGAGTGTCGACTCAAAAAAGGTATCTGCATACAGTGAAAAGTTTTGTATGAAAAGATTCAGTTTTTTGCTGAGATTACGTTCCCATGGTCCAAAAAAATATTTGAGCACTTTTGAAAAAGTCAAAATTTGCCAATTTATATACTACCGACATGACGCCCCCATGTAGGTAGTATGAAACAAGGTCGATATCAAAAGGAATGAATATTTGCTAATAAGCATCCTAACTAAGCGGAAATCAAGCTGATCATCGAGGGAATTTCATGAATATAATGAAATACATATAATATAATGAAAGTCTTCATGAAAAAGACGATATTTTTCGTGCTTTCTTGGCTGAAATTTCAAGTTTTTAATTCAATTTTCACCGGCATTTATGATTTACTAAATTCATGCTTCATTTCTTGAATCTGAATAGTGATGTGGAACCATTTACATCCTTCAAAGTTAAATGAAATCATTGCGTTTGATTATGTGATTTTCTACCAGTTGCAGGTTGCCTGTGATATGATCACGCTTATGAAAATACTCTTGAGGTTGAGCATGAAAGTAATAGGAACCCATCGAATTGTTAATTTGACAAACATTTAATCTCCAAGGCAGTCATGAGAATCTGCGAAATACTATCATTTCTTCTGCATTACAATCAAGATCACTCAATTCCGCTATAACTTCTGCAAAACTGCAAAAATTTGCATATCTCACATTTGGTGACAATACCACCTGTATCTCCCTTGAGTTCATTTAATAAAATCAAAAATGTATACACATTGGGGATTTAATAACCGCGGAGTTACCACTCTACCTAATATACCTGCTCTATGGTCCGAGGCATATCCATGAAGCGTTCCTCATCGGTGGTTCCAATTTCGTGAATACAGGCTTGTCATTATAACTTCACCTTTGTCATGCGCAATTCAAATGACCTACGAAAATCGTCATCAGTGTTCAGATAAAAGGGTGAAATTATCATGTCGTTGATATTCATCAAAGTCAGGGAAATTGCCAAAAGTAAACCAAAACTTCTTTACAAACTACAAAATAAAGAGGGAAAATGGAGAAGAAGTCACTATATGCTTCTTGTTAGATTAGATTTTTTATTCCACTTTTGGTGAATGGCGTGTAGCCCAGTAAAATCAACCCTGTTGGATTAATATCATTATGCTCATTATTCTGAGCTTCCTGTTGAATCAATATTGGACTTCTAATTGATATTCGATATAACGCAGTTCGCCTCTTCTATGCTTTCATGTCTTGATTGACGTATTCTGGTGTGCTTGCTTAAACATTTGTAGACTGCTAATTTGCCTGAATATGACCTAAAAGCACAGACAGAGTTACATGTATATCGCAAGATAAAAAATTACAGTTTAAGTGTAAGTGATATCTTTTAGTTCCCATGAATTATCATGATAGAGGTCAGCGAAGCATTTTCGCTACTAGTTCGGTTCATGAACATTACTATATGAATATGCAATTAGTGACAATCAAATCAATCTAAACACCAACCAGGGAAACCTGTAGGCCCACTGTGTCATCGAATCCAATATGGTAAGGTCAATTCTCGGTCTCGGCCCAATTCGCATGAAATGCGCGAAGCTTTAAAGGGGATTGAAATTTAGCATTTTGAACCGAATTTCACGATGCATTTGTTCAAAGCAACAGTGAAGCACTAATTCTGAAACTATGCAGCGAGATGCACAGTTTATGTATTACTTATCTAGGACTTGAGCAGTAATTTATTTATGCGTATATTTTACGGCAATTCGCAAAAGCAGCTTTGAAATATTTTGAAATATTTCCTTATGAACTACTGAACCAACCGCTGAAACGTTTTCAGCCACGGTTGGTAAAAGTTGTGTTTTCGTTTTAACCCTTTCGCGGCCGAAGTGAAATTCTATACATTGTTGGAAGTCAACATTACTGCAAATACTGCAATGTGACTGTAATGGAAATCAACAATGTCTGCAATAGACTCTTGAATATTATTTTGACACTTCGTTTTCAGTAAGAGCATCATACATTTGTGTATTTGAGTGTCTTGAAATGTGCAATGAATTCATAATCAATTATATATTCATTCAGATACTGTCGTATGAATATAATACTTATAAAAGAAGTGCAGCATGTGCATCTCCATGACGTGCATCGCACAGTCATGAGCTGTCATGTTCGCCCACCATTCGCTTGCATACATCGCTGTTGGTCGCACAACCGTATCGTATCTTTTGGTTTGAGCCTCGTGGGTACTCGCATGTCGCAGAGCACGCCGGTGACCCTCCTCCACGGCAGCCAAGCTGTGGTGACATGGGCACGCGCATCTTTGAGGCTGTCACCATCCACAGTTAAGACTGATCCCACACTCAATGCTGGTGTGTGGAAAGTCCGTCCGTCGACTTATCATTGAATTAAATGTCAATAAATAGTAAAAAAGTAATTGAACAAAAAAGAAAAAAAAGAAAAATGATCAATAAGGAAGGATTAGGTTAGAGACTGTCTCCTTCTGAACATGCATGTCTGGCTGCTTGCTCTTTATGAGGAGAGCAGCCTCCAGAACTCCAAGCCGAGCTTTATTCCGACATCTGCGAAGAGTTCTAAAGCATGACTTCTCTGGCATGCCCGGCGTGCCGGTAAGAAGATGTCCAGTCATACTGCTGTT
Organism: Prostheceraeus crozeri; assembly: GCA_907163375.1. Classification (NCBI taxonomy): domain Eukaryota; kingdom Metazoa; phylum Platyhelminthes; order Polycladida; family Euryleptidae; genus Prostheceraeus; species Prostheceraeus crozeri. The sequence continues at coordinate 415,452 of CAJQUW010004580.1, read as the reverse complement.
CACCTTTCTAACTTGACGTCGGCCACCCTCAATCCAACGCGGAACGTTCGCTCCGTGCTCTCCGTTCTGCCGATACCTGTTTCCACAGGCATGTTTACAGCATATTTATAAATAATGCTTGATTCGGATTCCGTAGTCAATGAATCATTTAACTGAGGACGTCGAAGATTAGAGGATTCTCTGCCTACGGAAGTCGAATCAAGTAGCATGTACAATGTTTTGGAGCGGATTGAAATTCCGCTTTCGCTCGCTTATCGCTCATTTGCTCATAATGGCTCTTTCGCTCGCTCACCGCTCATTTCCTCAAAATCATCTTTTCGCTCGCTCACCGCTCAAAATCATCAAAAAATGCCGCTCGCCCACTCATTTCTCGATAATACCCTCCATAATTCTATAAACTTTTTAATACTCAGAGCTAATTCCATGCTTTAAATTTGATATACACCTTTTAGGCGTTAAAAGGAAATTCATCATTTCATTTTAGTTGAAATTTGAAACACACAATGAAATAATGTGGACCATCATACCAATGTATTAAATTAGCTATTGCAGAAAATTAGTTGAAACAATATATTTTGATGAACATAGCCACAGAATTCTTTTTATATGTATAGAAATGGGCAATAATCTAAACTTCATCTTACATGCTGATCACATGATTAATCAGTAGCCTATATACAATTCCTGTTACAATATTTGGACAAAATTCGCAAGGTGTGCTAAGAAGCTAATGCGTTGACAATTGAAAATGAACTTGTATGAAATTGTGACAAAATAATAGGTAATTCCTGAAGCAGCTATAGATAACATACGTGACTGAGTACTGAGTACAAATCTGCTATAAATAAAATCGCTTGATAAACGAAATTGTTAAACAAATGTGACTTGAAGCAGCAAATGCTGCACCCAAAAGGACCTGAGACATCGGCGCCAGCCGTCACTGAGATTTCGCTCCACTAAAGCTCAGTATCTGTCTAGATGCTCGGTCCGCATCAGCTCGGTGCGACCAGATCCTACCTTCTTCCACCTTTGCACTCAACTTCTTCATGGTGATCTTTACACTTAAACACCGCCTTTAACAAGAAATTTCCTCACCGATGGAGCGACGAAATCGCGGCATCCTACTTTCAGAAGGCATGAGCTCTCAGTTTCACCCTTGCTTCTGAATCCCTTCGGCAAGTTCCTTAGATTTCGCAGTTTTCCTTTCATGGGCATTCCTAACGCTCTCTTCCCAGGAAACGGTTAGTTCGGCCATAATCATTCTCTTCCCTATCCGTCGATCAACGCTAGATGAGGTCGTTTGTCATATAAGGATAATTCATCTGGCAGCTGTCTATCCCCTCAAGCTTCCCACTACCGCGGTACAGATCGCACGATGAGTCTTTCGTCTCTTTGTTTGACCACCCCGTACAAAGTCATTCCTCAACATGTCAGATTAGCAGGGCTTCCGCTTCACTACCAATAGCCCATGTTCCAACAATCCTTCCATGAGGTCTTGCAAACTTCATCTCCCTGGTTCAGCCATCTGACCAGTCCAGCATTTGGGCATCTTTCCAAACTCCCACACTCCTGCTACTGCTTTCCATAAGCACAATGCTTATTTCTTTCTGCATTCCGTTGTAAATTTGTTTATAGCCTGTACACCGCACGCAAATAGTACAATAAACTGCATGCGTAGATAGAGCAAGATAACTGCAAATATTGTGTAAACTTCCAAGAGGCAAGAAAAATATCGCTCCTTTAAGTCAAAGACAATTTTAATTCTTTTTTTGCGAAGTAAATTCACCGAGGGTCAAGAGTCTTAAGACTGACCATGGAGATGCTACACATCGGGGAAAATTGCTTCCCAAAAAACTTCTTAAACTTGAAGAAGCGATATTTTACTTACCTCGTGAAAAGTTGCATATTGAAGAACCCTACGTATAAGAAAACGAAAGATCTAATTGCAAGTACAATATCATAAATTGAACTCAATGTATTTCAACTGCAGAATACAGTTAAAATGCATGGTTCGATTGACATTATCTTACTTGGAATTAATCAACTCTCAACATTTTTTATTTTATCTAGAAGTTTTCTTTAAGTTTTTGAGTTAAGCAAAAAGGATACATTCTCAAGCACAGTATACGTACATGTAGGTCCATGAAGCTATTAAACTTCGCTGATTGCATCTCAGAAGAAAATGAGCATGTAGACAGCAAATTATTCATTTTCATTATATCAGATAAAAACTCTAGTTATCTCAATGCATTATTTTGAGCATTACATTTGCCAAAACAAAATCTATAGCAGACCAAGTGGCAAGAAATCATTTGATAATGACAGCAAAACAATGAAGAGGAAAAACTTCCCGCTTCTTGTAAGGCCGATTTTATAAGAGCGCGTAAGACGTTGATAGGCCTTCTATAGTCGATCTTACAGGATAGCATGAAATAGTAAGTCTACGGAAAAAATTATGTATACGTGGTGCTTCCAATAAGTTTCCGGACAAATGTAGAAAAACTGCAAATCTTACAAATACAACATGATGGATAATTAATTTGGCATATGTAGATTAAGATGATACGCCAAGTTTTCATAAAATTTCGCTTTTTGTCAGTCTACAGGTGCATTTAAAAAAACATGCGAAATTTTGGTTATTTTGATGAATTTCAGGATTATCGATAGATTCAGAGGAAGACAATGTATCATATAGAATCTCCTATGTTGGATAGTTAATAATATTCAGGAGCACAAGAATGCAGCTACCTCTATTCACAACGCAACCTTCCATTATCGAATGCAGTTCGATGTGAAATCAATCATCATGCAACAATGCCTTCACTTGAGTTTCACGTTGAAAAGATTGAATGCTGGTGTGCAATTCGTCTGTGCTCTTAGCAATCAGAATCACTAAATGCTGGATAAAATAGCAGTTGTGTAGAGATTAAGGTAGACTATCTAATTTTGAGCGACAGAGTTCAGACGAAATCGACAGAATATCACTGATGATCCATCTGATGGTAGGCCGGCCGAGGCAGTGACAACCACGAAGTCCGAATCGACGGAAAAGCTTCTGAACAAGGATTCACGCACAACCAAGTACCTCACCTACCTTGTTGAGGAGCTGAATGTACTCCTTGGAAGTGTTGGGGAGCCTCGTAGAAAAGTAAATGGGCATCGAAAAGTCAGCACGTATTTTTTTCTCGCAGCTCCCGATTCCCTGAATCGACATGCGTGAAAGACAATTGTTGGTTTGTCGAGAGGATTTGGGCATCACTGAAGAGTTAAGGGAGCGTTTTCTTACTGTCAATGAAGCTCCTTTTTCTCTATACAATTCATCTTCCAAGCGGGAATCATTCGAATAGATTAAACATATCGAGGGGAGCGATCGAGATCTAATCATTGACAATGCCGATGATGTTTTTTCTTTCAACGCAACAGAGATTGTGCTTGATGATATTTTTTGAAGGACGGTCTGCCGTTACATGCGCTCATTACAAACAGTTCTACTCATGTTTTCAGGTTAGAGACTCCCTACAACTTTTGATCGATCAATTTCACATCCAAAAAGCTCGAGCAACTACCCGGAGTCCGGCCCCGTTGATTACCACATTGTTTTCTCCATGATAACGTTCCTTCTCACACATCCGGTATCGCGTAACATGATATCAATGATGCTGGTTTAATGGTTGCCCATCCTCTTAAAGCCCACACATTTCTCCATCAGATTTCTAGTCGTACAGAACTCCGAAGAAACATTAGCGTGGACAATCATTTGAACGCAGCTCTCTGATCTGGAAGAAGCCGTTCGCGAAATCTTCGGTAAATTTCGCTCTTCAAGATGCTTGAAGCGTATACAACATGAGGGAAATGGACTTGAAAAGGGAACTTCTGAAAACCTGTTATCTTATCTGATCACATCAGAGTGCTTTCGTTGATAAATGTTTAAACAACACAACCATCAACAAATTTGTCATGCACAAAACAGAAAAAAATATTATTTTGTTTTACATTCATCAAAATAACCAAAATTTTGCATGTTTTTTTAGATGCGCCTGCAGACTAACAAAAAACGAAATTTTATGAAAACTTGGCGTATCATCTTAACCTACATGTCATATTAATGATCCATCATGTTATAATTGAAATATTTTTGCAGTTTTTCTACATTTGTCCGGAAACTTATTGGAAGCACCACGTATGTAATTATGCACATGTTTTTTATAAAGCTGCAAGTAGTAGCCTACATTGAATTAGACGGCATACTATAGTATCACATGATAAATGATGCTCTATAAATACATTTATACTTTATTCGAGCACTCGAGTAATAATCGAGTAGAGGTCATTCGAGCATTGCCGAACACTAATCTAGTGACTTACATTCCAGTCGCTTGCTTATCTCTTTTTGGCTTCCTCTCATCTCTTTCGGAAACGGAAAGCCTACACTTTGGTTATTGTAGAAGATGAGGCCTCACTTTCAAGCTACGTAGAAAGGTGACTTAGAAATGTTGAATTCCGAGAAAAATAATTCTGTTTGATGCAAAGTAACATCTACAGTATGCATCGCCTGACGGATTTATTGCACTGTATGTGTAAGACATTCTACCAAGTAGGCCTACTGAGGCATGACATGCCTCATAAACTAGGTTTGATATTAGCCAATTTTTTGTTACTGATGAACATCATCATTCACTCACAAAAGTGACTATTAAACTAAAATTGTCCTGATAAGTATAACTAGGGGTACACATGCTAATCAATGATATCGTTGATAAACCCATGATCTATCAGTGTGGGGGTCTATGGGTGTACATAGACGTGTAGCATCACGCTTTCGAGTTACTTTGTTGATTGGTTGATTGATACTATCTTGTAAATTGAAAGACTTAAAAACACTGGAGACTCATGGAATCTGGACTGCATTTTACATTACTAAAATGAGATAACTAGACATCCTATGTTTATTCAAAATCAACTTGCTACTTCGGAAAAACGTCTGAGCAATGAAGAAAACTATTTCATCAGGAATATTTCTACTTGAACTTTAATCTCGAAAACAATTGTTGTACATGTATAACTACGTGGTGTGATGGGTAACCCAAACTTGTGATTAACCTTGTCTTTATGTGATAAAAGAAGATACTAAATATTATGTCTTCAGATATCTTAAATATTTTTTTTAGGAAATCAGGAAATTTTAAATTTTTATTTTCATTTTTTTCCAATTTTCAAATTTTTTCAAAAATTTTTTCAATTTTTTTCATGAATTTCATTTAGATTTAATATATTTATGCGATTTTGAATTAAATACAAAAAACAAAATGAAAGTTTAACTATAAAAATAAAAAAAAAAAACACAACGAAAAACTCCAGTTTTTTGTTCCATTTTTCAATGTATAGCCGTTAGCTTTTTTCCCTTTTTAGTCTCAATTCAGTCAAAAGTCACACAAAAAATCTATGAAAAAAAAAATCAAAAAACTCATCAAAACAAAATAAAAAACTCAGCCCATTCAATGGGCTCACAAAATGGCGCGTGTTTGAATCTTTTTTGAGGAAAGGGAAAGTCTAGAAACTTTTTGCCAGTGAGGGTGAATAAGGGCAGGAGCTCAATAGTTATGGTTTCCGTTTCTCGTTAAGGCATTGTTTTTCTTGAAGAGTGTGTCCTCGGAGCGCATTGAGCATTGTCAAGAAGCAAAGAATGTTTCGTGCTTTCTTATATTTCTTTATTATTTTTCTCTGCTTTAGATAAATAATATTTATTACTGAATGATTCCCTCTTACTTTATCCGTCAAACAGTTGGATTCCCGAACGTTTCCAAAAAGAAAGCAGAGCACGAAGAGTTTCGATGTGATGATCGGATGATCGCAATTTTTTCCAACTCGCCTGATTTTCGCTTTCTTTCAGCAGATTCGCCTACTTAGGGAGACTCAAATACTAAAGTTTTCAATAATCTATTAATTCATCATTTCAACTGTGATCTTTCCATTTAACTCTTTCCGTGCATTTCGAGGAATATCACCGACACGTCTGTTTCTGTTTCTCGTCTTTCAGTCAATTTTTCTTCTTCGAAACGAATGCCGATTTGCGATATGCAAGTGCGAATCTGATGTCATGGTCATGACAGGATTGATAACGCAACTCTGCATATCTTACAACTCATGGTTATCCTCTTTGTATGCAGTGTGTGCTCTTCACTTCGGTGCACTTAATTCTCTCCGGAATCTCTGCGCCGACCTCCGCGCACACTCTCTTGTATCCAATCAGACTGTCTCCCCGCGTACTCCGCGTTTCGCTTAAATTAAGCCAGATTATCGATATGGAGCTTGCTTCTCGCTTTGCTTCAATATGCCAGGCTTAAGTCTTTAAATGTAGCGAAACATCAGCGATCGAGGAGGTATATCAATCGTAATCACACTGCGATATTCTGAAGAAGACACGCTTGTCATCAAATCGAAAAAAAAAACAAACAGAGAAAAGACGTTGACACGGACGGATTAATTAACGTGCTGAATGAACAAACACTGATTGAATCGGTCACAAACATGAAGCAATTAACAAAAGAGACGGCAATATTTCATGGCAAAGATATCCGTCAAAATAAGTACAAATCAAAATCAATCTAACTATAACAATAAGACAAATCGGATCTCGATCAATTCAGACAATACAGAAATTCATGTTAAAATGTAAAAATATTTTTTAAAAATAGAAAACTGACCGGAAAAATTTCGGCGACCATATTTCTCATGCCTTAAAGACCTAAATTTACATCTGAAGTAGTATTCGTTATCACAGGTTATCTGCAAGTAGGTTAGTCCGGGACATTTTGGATCACACCACGTATATTTCTGCTTAAGGGCACCTTTGCCCTCTTTGCACCTCTTCAGTCAGGGCAAGAGGTGCGATGGCCCTTTTCTCCCCCTTGTTCCGGCATCGCAAACCATGCTCTATGGAACGGGGCGCAGACCTGCCCAAAGAAAATTGCGGAGCACGTTCCTCGCTGGATTGAGGATGTACAAGTCAGGAAGGCGAGCAGCAATATAACTCGACATCTTCACACCAGTGCATTGATCAATTATAGTAAACGCTCATCACACAACGATTTCCGTGTCCATGTCTTACTGATAGCACTCCAGTATGCACCTTGAAAAGAGGTGCAAAATGTATCAGTGGAAAATGAAATATTCGTACTTGACTTGACTTGTGTCTGGAAACAAAAACCTCAGAAATTAATGACTTTCTGATGCCATAGAGTAATTAACAACTCAGTATTAATGTGAACGCAGTTTAATTTTTATTTAATGAACTACATTGTTGTTACGTAGTGCAACATTTGCGAGATTTGCATTTTTTACACTTTTGGAGAAATTAATGCGGATATGACTGATCATAATAGCAATGCAAAACAAGGAATAGTATAATTTTACAAATCCTTCGAGTTACTGATAATCTGGAGAAGCTAAGTTTTTATGATAAACTTCTATGTATGTGACTGTTACTAAACTGTGTATACTCAGCCTTCCGGTACTTCTATTCTTTCCACCCCCACCCTTCTGTTGTTGACACCCGGAAGTGTTGCATCGTCAATTATCTTCTCTTGCTCCTACGGGCAGTCTCATTGACGTCGCATAGCGTTGAGTGTGTAAAGCTCCTCTTATCTGACTTGTAGAACATTTACAGGCTCATCATCAACTGCTCATCATTTGTCTGTAGAAAACAGTCCCACGAAGTTCATGATCATAGCTGTACCTTGTATTCTAACTGAGTATCCAAGGCACCAATCCTTCATCCCAGGGTTCAAGTAAGACATCTCAGTCGTGTTGTAGTGTCATTCAGTGACAGATCAAGTCTATTCTAAACCCAATGTAACTAAATTTGACGAAATTTGATGATTTTGGAAAACTTGAAAAATGTGGGGGCGGGGGAAAGAATAGAAGTACCAGCCTTCCTAAGGTCAATTCCCACCGGACGCAGCGCCGCGCGTCTCAGGCGTCCAGAATTTTCTTTCAGAACCTTAACAAACTTATGGGCTGTTCACACCAGACGCGCGGGACTACACGTCCAAGCAAAAAAGTTCTGTAATGACGCGCGGTTTGCTCACGAGATAGGAAAATCCATCCCGCGCCAAGTCGCCTCGCGGATTGCTCTACCCCCGCACTGAAACCTGACACCAGAGGTTGCCAGATGTTCTGACCCTCTGTGAGGACAATTTGACCAAATGATGTTCAAGATCCCTTATCAGTGCATTTCATACTTCGTCAACCATGAAATCGAATTCATGAATGCATTTGGAGATGAATGGCATTTTATTTACTGCAAAGCGAGTATCGGAAACGAAGATGAGAAAGTTGTTATTGTTCTCAACCTATCAGACAATCTTCAATAGAGTGATACTCCCGATTACTATAGAATGGCCGACGTAAGTTAATAAAGGTCGTATTGTGAGCAAAGTCAATCCGTGCGTCAATTCTATTTCATGGTCTGTCACCTGTGCCTTGTTGTCACCTTATGAATGAAAGTGCAAATGACATGTGTGTCCTTAAAATCCCTATTCTTCACAAATATGAAATGTCAAATGATTAGTTTTCGGATATTATGTAGTTTATAGCTAATTCCCATATCCTAACGATTAATTTGTAATGTCAATCACTCAAAAGTATGCCGTACTTAATGTACAATTGGAAAAAATAATTTAAGCAATGTCGGTCTCTCTCATCTGTCTTTGATCGTGCGCCACTCCTTCAAGCATTACGATGAAGTCATCAAAACGCTACATATCGTCTATTTGATGTAGATCGTAGAACTCCTAACCAATTTAGTTAAAACACGCTTCATTTAAAAGGAAATTTCACGAAGAAGATGATGGTTGAATCTATTTTGCAAACACAAGCCATTTTTTTCTCCATCAACATGCTCGCTTGTATCGCTCATTCTCATCGCAGTGCGTGACAACAATCGATATAGTTTATAATTGTGTTGACAGTTTAACAAAAGGATTGATTTCACTTGGTTTTTCATGAATAGTATTTGCAGTGGAATATCTGATCTGATATTCCCTCAAATCATACGACAACACAACTTATAGATTTTGATACTCAAGAGAATAATTTCTGCAGATTCGGATTTACTTCACGGAAATTAACACGACGAAATACCTTTTTGTCGCCATATCATGCTGAACTCAGTGGTCTTCTCAGATTGAGCCTAATTTCTAGACTTTTGGTCGACCAAAACTCATCATAGAATTACTCGGATATTGCTCTAAAATAGACTGACCGTGACAACACTTCAACTCATAACGCACTGTTCTCGTCTGATGAAACTTGCAAATCTAAGAACTTGAATACCGGATGCTGAATACTTTGTTCACGCTCGTAGATTTAAGGAAGTAAGTAAGTAATGCGTCTATTGTAAGAGAATAACAATCATTTATACAACAACAAATTCACAACAATAAGTATAATGAAATAGAAAAACCGTTTGTTGAAGCAAAAATCTCAGGAAAAAATAGAGGAAAAACACTATTTACAAGCTTGTTTCACTGTTCGCCAGCATGCATGACCATATGAAGAAAGAGTTTTGTCGGCGTGATGTCAAACACGGATTCAAACGAAATTTACTAGAATGAGTCATTCGGAAAGGCATAAAAGCATGGAGTGGGTGAGCAGGTGACTGACACTTAAATAAAAATTTACAAAATAGATCTTTGCGCATGCTGTCAAAATCAGGAATAATGTGGCATTTACAATCTTCATTACAGATGATGCGATGCGCTCGCCTCCGAAATTTATTTATCTCATTACTTATCTCTGATGACAATCTACAAAAAAGCGGAGTGGCGTACATAAGTAGAGAGACAACACAGCTATGAAAAACCTCAAACAATTTTGCTTTACAGACATGGGGCTTCAATGTGCGTATCACATGTAGACGACAATTGACTGACAATGAAATGTTTTCAAAATGAACGTTCCATTTCAAATTGTCTGTTAAAGTCACACCAATAATATTAATTTTACATGTCAATTCTATACCATCATATGGCAACACAGTGGTATTCTTTTTCCGACGAATTAACATCTGTCTACATTTATCAGGATTTAGCTTCAACTTGTTAGCAAAAGACCAATCTTTTATTACTGATAAATGCGATGGATTGGGCTCAACATGTGTGCAGGACTCAACAAGGGTAAAATCATCGGCATACTTTATAAGTTGACCGCTATTTGAGCACACAGACAAGGTAGATGCAAACATAGCAAATAAATAAGGCCCAAGTACAGACCCCTGAGGCACCCCGGACGTTACATTTATTAAGGGCCCAATACTTTCATTAACACATGCACGTTGCATCCGATCAGATAAATAAGAACACAGCCACAAAATAAATCCTCTATACTATAAATCATCTAATGCAAAAATTCTTTGTATTTTCTCGAGAATGTGTCGTTTAGATATCATTTTCGAGTCATTATACTTGAAATGTTGCATCTGATTTCATGTAAATTCTGAAAACTGAGTATGTCACTTAACTATCTCGGGAAAATATCATGGTGTCTTGTTTGGGCTCATTCGAATGCATGTAACACAAGGAATGTGAATATGTCAATTATCTAGCAATAAGAAGTGTCCATAATGATATGGCATTTGTAGTTGCCCCCCTCTCCATTCCCCTCTCCCGCCCCTCGCCACGCGGCTCGGTGAGAACAGGCATTTTGGCTGGACGCGCCGCGTCCGGTGTGAATAGACCTTTAATACGATTACTTTTTGATCAAGTCACTAATATCCTGACAGTGAAAGAGCAAAATACAGTGGATCTTCGATTATCCGGACGTAATTTCAGAATCCGTTCGATTCTCCGTGATTCCATCAAAACATGTACATGTACATACATGGAATCGAATGTTCATTTTAGCATTGCTCTCCTCTTCAGGTAACACATACATGAAGTGCTCTTGCTTTACCAGCAATTGATTTTTGCTCAATGTGCGTTTCTCGCCTGAGTCAAATAATAGGCAAGCAGCTAAATGATTGGAGCATTCTTAAGTAGGTTATGCATGCTAGTCAAAGGTGGGATGCAGCTATGATAAATCACTTTCAATTCATGGTCTCAGTCCACGGGTATTGTTTGTGTACGTGCATTTATGTGCTTTAATAGGAACGACAGTGAATATGTATATAGCAAACATGTACAATTGATGCTCATAATTTCATTAAGCAGTCGAAGAATCGGAATCAAATATATCAAGTATTACATTCTAGGTAGATATGCAGGGTGGATATATACATACAGATTATATGGCTATATGTACATATAGATCATATTCTACAGGGGTCTTGGTATATAACCAAATGTCTTTGACCTAAGCCCACAAGCTTTTGCTAAAATGACATTTAAAAATTCGCTTATCCGGAACTTTGACTAACCTATTGGGTTTTGACCATCCGGATAATCGAAGATGCACTGTATCACAATCAAAGACAATGATCATAATTAACTTTAAGCTATACACTGAATGGTCGGCAGTAATAATATGTAATTGATTATGCTCACTTTAGTGAATCATACAATCATACATTGGAAGACTGAATATACCGCATGCCATGATGACGTCAACTGTGATTTCGGCTCTTCTTCTCTTTCATATGTGTCTATAGATGCATGAGCTTCTACACTGCGCAAAATGATCAACCTTCCGATAGCTGATTGATATCGCTTATAATTTCATCCTGTACTATTTTTATCTTCCACTACATGTAATGATAATTAATTGAGCATAATTGAACGCAGGTTGATGATAATCACTTGCCTACCTGTGTAACTTTCGTTGGTACGAATATATTCGGATCATCTGATTAGTTCTGTCCATTGCAGGTGATGTCTGTTTATCTCATGCTGGGATTTTAGCTCCTGGTTTTTTTCTTCCGTTTAGATTATCTCAACATCATGGTACTAAGATGACGTCAAGTAGTCTTTCTTTCTTTTTCTCTTTCTTAAAGTAACCTTAAAGTTGCATGGTCTCTACACTGCGCAAAATTATCATGTATAGCTGATTGATATCGCTTATTATTTCATCCTGCAATCAGGTAGGATGTATCTTCCACTATATATAATGATAATTAATTGAACATAAACTGTAGCGATATTTGAGGACTCTAACAACTACACCGCAAGTAAATTACTTGTTTTGAGTTGTTAGAGGGTTATTATTTTTATACATCGAACTAAAACAAATTTTTGTTCAAAAATTGTTGTTGCAGGTGAATTTATGTTCTTTAAAACAGACATGAAGTGGCATCATAATGCTACCTAAATAAAGCCAGCTGCGATATGAAATCGTGTTCTCTTGCCAACTGTATGATGAACAAACACTTATGTAATCGAATAAATGTTAATTACATAATAAGCTGCAAGAAATAGGACAAATTGTACATAGGCGGCACTATAAAACCATTTCATACCCGTTATAAAGAAATTTTTCGACTCCATCGTCATTTTTTTCTGAACATATACGAAATTATCAAGTAGAACATACCAACATCAATATCGACATTCTGGCCCACGACGATGATGATACTAATTTGCTATATGCGGCATTTGTTACACACGGATTCAGTCTATAGATCAATATTGAAGTCGAACTTGACAGTTATTGTGAATTTCATTTTTATTAACTAAAAATCACCTGCTCTAGAATGTCAGGTCAATTATTTCCTTCGCTACTGATTAGGGCATGGAACTCAGTACAACCTGTCCGCATCTATATTATATTACACCATATCTCCTCATTGAATAATATAACTAATCTAATTAGAAGTGGTCACTCAGCCGCAGCCTAAAGATCACAAAACAATGTGCTTTCAGTTTGAGAATATTGCATCAAGAATTCTTATATCACATAAAGGTGTGTCTGGAGAAATATTTCAATGCCGTGCAGGTGTAAGCCAAGTGTATCAACACTCAGTTATGTAGAACAATGCGACTGTCAGAAGAAAACACAGACTGTGTGCTCACTGTTGGTTCTACATTACACGGAAGATATTATTAGATGCATTGTATGTATCAAAGAGTGTCATATGATCTTTTAACGGAGAATGTTGCGCCAGTTAGATCTGTTTACGATATATGTTCACAGCAATTCATCAGTGCAAGTGTGCTTCTGAACACATCAAATTCGCTTCAGAAACTTAAGGATTGATCACTCGGAAAAATGAAGTGCAGCCTTTGGATTGTGATTTTCTTCCTGCTACTAGTGTCATATCCATCTTACGGGAATGTCCGCAAATTTCGCATTGGACTTGTCTTGGCAGACACGGGCAGTACGGTCATGTGCGAAAGTCTCTACGATGAAGGCATAGCATGGCCTGGTGGCTCGAGTGTCGAAGTTTCTATTGTTCCCTTCATTATTCCTCAAATCTCATTTATTGAGGACTACGCTCCCGCTTTGAGTCGAATGAAGAATCTCAATCTAACCGGTGTTATTCATTCGCTTGACTTCACCTTGGCGTTATTGACGAATATGTTGAAAATTCCGTACCTTCTTTTATCATACACAAAAGTCATCGTTCCACCACACGCAGTCGTGGTTACAACGGACTATGAGCAAATCAGCATGGCTGTTCGGGATTTAATCAATTCACTAATTGCACGGAATTCAATAACATTTATTGTCGATAAAAATGTCAATGATGATGCATATAATATTTTGAATTATTTTCCTGCAGATGAAATACAATTTATACCACTCAATGTAACTGCATCTCAGATGGAGATACGAAGAAAACTGCTTTCATTCGTTGGCAATAAAATTAGTGTTACAAACGATGTCTATATTGTCATGATGAGAGACAGTGTCATTCGTCGTCTAAAGGTCATAATGCAAGAAGCTTTCCATGCTGGGTTAGCGACTGCCAATCAATTGTGGATTATTCCCAGCCTATTTGTGACTCCTGACTTGTTGGAACCATTCCGCTTTTCAAATAGTAGATTGGTAACATTGTCTACTTTAAATCGTAATTATAGTAGCATCCAGCAGCTCATTTCAAGTGACTGTGAGGCGGCTGTGAAATATATGATTAGAAATCGATTGTCTAACACAGTAGTCAATCCCTCTATTACGAATGAACTCAGTTTGAGATACATTTCAGAGTTACGCTACGTATCACCTTCTCGATCCGAAATCTACACAAATTCGTTTGATATTGTTGGTACTTGGAAGTGGAACGGAACTAACACGACAAACTTCACAATAAATCGAAGAATTTCATTGAAAAAGAGAAAAGTTAGAGTCGGAGTATTTCATCTTCCACCATATTTCTTGATACTAAGAGACGGAGCTTATGGTGGATATATTGTTGAGGTCTTCAAGGTTCTGGCCACATCATTGAATATTGAAATAGAGTGGGTTTTAGTACCATCTCAAACGGTAGGTGCTGACAGTACAGAGAAGAATGCCTCGAACGGATTGATAGGCATGATACAAGCAGGGTTGGTGGATATCGGAGGTATTCCAATGGTAATTACAAAGGAACGTGAAAAGATCTTAGATATGACAACTTCACTACATCTCGAGGGCATTAGCTTGGTCAGTTATGATTCTGAACAAAGAATCGACTGGGGATTTTTCACCAGGCCATTCAATGTCACCGTTTGGATAACATGGGGAATATCCTTTGTTATTCTTGTTATCAGCTTCTTCATTCAGGAAACCATTAGTCCTAACATTAGCAGAAGTGGGAAAAGGCGTTATTCCCTGTGGGACATAATATTCCTTGTATTTACATCCCTCATTATCACCAAATTGAAGATCATACCAAAACTAGTTTCAACTAGAGTTTACGTATTGTTGCTCTGGTTTGCATCTTTGATCGTGGTTTCTTCTTATACAGCAAATTTGGTTCCATTTTTGATTCGCAAAGATGCTCATATAACACTGAACAATTTTCAGACATTGTACGACGCAAGGTTCAGTCGAAAATGGTTTTGGATAAAGAATCATGGTAGCTTTGATAAAATGTCCAGGAAAAATGATGATATGGACACCAAGATAATAAATTACGCCAAGACCAACTGGCCATCAGAAATGTTTGAACCTGACGTAAACGCTTCCATTCAGCGACTTAAATTGCACCAGAGTGATGTGCTTATTGCAAGTAGCATGGTTGCATCATTTCTTTCTGCAAGTGATTGCAAGCTTGTTGTTGGCAATCAAGTGATGCTCATTTCCGAAATTGGACTGGGAATTCGAAAAAGTTGGCCATTAAAGCAGGACCTCCTATCTGCTTTAAATGTTATGTCGCAAACTAGGGATCTCCAGCGTATTTATGAACGTTGGAAAACAGGATACAAATGTCCTAGTAATTGGACATTACATTGGCAGAGTCTATTTTCAGCATTTGTTGTACTTGCGGCTGGCACTGTGATCAGCATTTTAGTTGCAGTGTGCGAGTACTTCGTCAAATTCTGCAAACCAGCCTTGATGTCTTGTTGCAATATTCGATTAAGATTTGGCCAAACCTATGATGCAAAGGTGAAAGAAATCGAAAAGGATGGGGTTTATGTACAAATTGGAAAAGGAACCTATCAACAAAGACATTTTGTTTCAAGCTATCATCTTTCTCCTCACATAGTGAATAAAAAGCCTCATCACTTGGATGCTAGAAAACTTGGTATTAAGAAGAAGGAAATCATTAAATTGAGATTTTATGGTCCAAATCCTGTCAGCGGAGCTGCAAGGTTGACACGTATTTTATAGGAAAGTGACATCAATTCTGCTGAGAGAATCAATACGCAAATCATCCTTATGACATTCTATATTTTTTACCCATAAATTCTTAAATTGAAATACGGAACTGTGTAAAATTCATAAATTGACTGTACATTTGAATAAATGGGATCTGATTCTTCAACAATGGGTAATTTATGTTGCATGCATTTGGGTGCTAGCTAAGTTATCAGATATCTCATTCACAATAAGACGCTGGATAATATGTAGGCCACTACTGAGAACTTGTCTATATCTCAGTAAAAAAATCATTCAATCTTCTAGAAATTTTAACCTAGATCCTACTCTAGTTCTTCTGTGACCTAAGAACAAAATAATTTTGAATCACAGAAATTGATTCATTAAATCATGAAAGCATTTTTTTATGAGAGTCTTAATATTTGAAAAAGTTATCTTATTTGCATTAAAACCAAAGACAAGTATTTTTGTCATGTTGCATGCACTAAGCTTTTCGCCCGTTATCCGTCAGATGTAATGCGGGAATGATACAGTAATTATACAGTAATTAATTTGATAATGCTGAAACGGTGGACAATATTTCACATTTCTTTCACCACGATAACAACAAACGTGTCACCAATTGCTTATGAATCCATATATCTGGAGCAAATCTTTTGATAGCCAGAATTTCCAGACAACATTAAATGCTAAAATGACGTGATCCACATAACATAGTAAAATTGTCTCTGGCACTGACGCCATAACCATTTATCAATTGACGTGTGATGAGACTATGGGGAGGAAGAGAGCTACGTGGTGGACGCTGATGGCCATCAAGAAGCCACTTCGGAGCGTGTTCCGTGATTCGAATCCCAAGGCTGCGACCTGCTCCGCCACCGCTACTGCAGGTACACACGAAAGTATATATCATATTAGATCAGATAGCTAGTCCATAGACTAGTGCAACGTGCTTTCAAAGTCATTTGAAAGGTAACATGTAATCGATTGGTCGTGTTTGAGCGGCCAGGATTTAGTGGTCGAAACGCGATCGTCCTGACCAAGTTCCTGTTGATGACCTCATTAAAGATAGTCAAATAATTTGTATGCATATTTTGTACAATTCTATTTCACGTTTTAGCTTAAGGAACTAATATTAATTCTCTTACACACCTGGTAGATTTTAGATAGCGTAATCCCGCTGTGTTAACTAGATCCGATATTTTGATTGGAAACAGACCTGTCCTCTTATCATCTGAATGGCAGACTGTTAAATAGAATCCTTTCAATATATAAGTGATGAACACAATTTTGAACAGAACGACTTACTCGCCAATTCATTCCACATGAGGAGGGGCGTTGTTTGTTCTTGCAGTAAGTATTTTTAAATTTTTAGACATTTTAGGATATAACAAGTTTCTTTTAAATCATATCTTGCACCTTTTAAAAATTAACTAGTCATTAGCTTGTTTTTTTTAATTTTGTTACCTTGACGCACTTTGCTACGTTAAATCACCATATGGATTTTTTTATGGCAAAAGTATCAGACATAGACGAGGCTGCGTTCACAGAGTAGGTATATTAGGTGGAGCAGTAACTCAGCATTTATTAAATCCCCAATATGTCTCAAAACATTCACGCTCGTACTTGACATTGTATGCTTCATTTCAGGTAAGATCCTTAGACATTTAAATTAGTTCGTATTGCATGTATGTATGATTTCATAAAATGCATGATGTTTTTTTGATAAAAATCTTGTTCCAGACCTCTTACTAAATAGGATTTATTAATTAGGAGTGAATAGTGTTTTCGGATACCATAAATAAGATAAAAAGTCAATGTGATATCTGGCCGTTTCTATTGATAATTGCGTTCCATACGATTGATGCATGCAGTGAGTGATTATGACCAAATGTAATTTGTGTTAGTATATGCAATTCCTCTCCTTCCAGTGTCCCATGTATAATTTCATCTCATCACCTCATTTGTTATGATACTTGTATCATCCACTATCATCGTGTTCTCTGTTGAGAAATATGCGTTTTGATATTGATATTTTGTGTATACAATTTCGATTTCATTAAATGAACATGAGTCGAGACCCAGTACCACCTGTGAGATATGCAAATTTCTACACTTTTGGAGAAATTAACAGGAATCTGACGGATCATGATAACAATACAGAAGAAGGAATAGTATTCCACAAATCCCCCATGTCATGTCAATTTGAAGATACAATATAGTTTGTTAAATCAGCAATTAGAAGAAAAGCTCAGCTTTATTATAATAATATTATTTTCTTTAGCGTGATCATATCACAAACTGCCACTGAAAGAGCAAAACATCACAATCAAGGAAGTTTATCATAATTAACTTTAAAAGATCTTCATAGGTCCACATTACTATTCAGATTCAATTAAATGGCGCCTTGTGAATAATAAAATCATGCCGCTGAAAATTGAACTAAAAACGTGACATCTCAAGTAAGAAGCACAATAAGATCTCAATTTTTCCTTGAAGACTGGCAGGAACTTGCATTATAATGTGGTTCATGAAATTTCCTAGATCATCAGCTAAATTTTCCGCTTAATTAAGATGCTTGTTAGCGACTATTCATTCCTTTTAATAACCAAAAGGATAACAACCTGTTTCAAACTACTTATAAAGGGGCTTCATGTCGGTAGTATATAAATTTGCAAAATTTTATCTTTTTAAAATGATTTTTTAATTTTTTGGACATCAGGAATGCAATTTCCTCACAAAAACTGAATATTTTCATATAAAAATTTTCAGCGTATACAGATACTTGTGAGTCGACACTACTTACTCTATGGCTGCGTTAGCAATGGAACATTGGAATGGTTACTTTTGAAGAAAGATCTTCCACATTTCATATGCACATGTGCCTGTGTGAGTTGTATTGCATGCACAGAACAAATTTATCAATCTATTTTGTACTCATGTATCAATAGGTTCTCAGCTTTGCACTTTAGATGGCAATCGTTTTTATGAGACCAAAAGTCTTGAAAAAGTTCAAGATTTTCAAAATTCTGTCGCAAATTGGCGATTTTAAATTTTGAATTACTCTTTGTAGTACGATAAGGCGATGGCGAGGTAGAGTAAATAAATACTACACGCTGGAAAAGTAGATTCAAATTTCAAATAATTAGCTTCCAATTAAAGATATTTCATCTCATATTTTCCACAACAAATCCCTTTTAATCGTGAACCTGTATTTTCGTTTTGCAGTGAGTAGGATAAGTTTTAATCAAATCGATCTGTAAGCAAGAAAACTTTTGCGATATTCTCCATGTTGTTTCAGAAGAAATCTCACACGAAAAAGGAACCGTAAACATTGGAATTTCAAAACAATTGCTGTTGAGATTTGTAGGAACTTACGCATGCCACACGTTGTTGATAATGGATAGGTCGTGAATATGTGTTTAGCAGAGGGCACCGCTTTTGTTACGTGCTTTTGATTTACTTACAGGTTTGCGACAATAATACTTTTTCAGTTGGATTTTTCAGAGTTCAGTGAAAACGAACAAATGAACGAAGAATTGACAACTTTGAATTATAGATGTGAGAACTCATTTTCTGAAAGACACTCAATTTTGCCTGACTGACGTGATTGAAATAGCAGGTTTCTAGGATTTCATTTACCTATTATTGCAGTTTCTGAGTTATTCAATTTCAGAGAAAAAGTTGATTAACTTCTTTATGATGTCAGCTCTGAGCAACACATTAAATTCATTTGATGTCTTCAGTCTTCACAATGAAAAGAATTGAATGTGTCGGACTCTTTTTGATGACCATAGGACCTCCGAATGCATAAGCGATCTCTCAAAGATCTCATCATAATCACTCTATTGAGTAAGGGACGAACCTTCAGACCGGATACAGGTTTCAATGGAAGTTGACACAAGGAAAAAGTCATGAACAACCCATCCGACATCCATGGCCATAAACAATAAACAAGCTGCCTGATAGGATTCTTATCAGGAAAGTTTCATTCTATTTATTAGCTTTGTCTCTTAATAATCTGCGGGAATTTACTTTTGAAAAATTGGTCAAATGGCAACAAATTATCAGAAAAAATGAATCTTTTGGTACAGAAATTCGCACTATGGTAACACATTTTGCTTTGAATTAAGATAGCTCATGTTGTCCAAACTCCAAGGAGGATGAAAAGTTAAGATATCAAAGTGTTAGTTTGTTTTTTTAAGCTCTTTACTGAGGTCAATGGGATCGCGAAATTCCTGTGACTTTTAGTTTTTACTTATTTCTGATTGCCAGTTCGAATTTCATCAAATATGGCCGATGGAATCATAAAAATATGATTTTCACAAAATGTATTTTTTGATCGAGATTTTTTGTCAACAAGAGAGAGCAAATTCAAATTCCTTATATACCACTAACAAAGCACAAATGAAGTTTTAATTAAGATGCTCACTTTTCCACGCATACATCTATGCTAACACTGTTTATATTATATGTAAATTTAAATGCTACTCATGATAAATAATAAGGTCAGCTTTGTGCTACAAGTTGTAGATCCCTAGTTTAAAGCGGACAGATCATGCCTTACAAACTTTATGATGCATCTGTTCATGCAGGTTTGCAGTTGCTGTATTTGTTTCTTCTCGAAGAGAGAAGAACTGAATGCTGAGATTCTAGCAGACTATTTATGATATTCCGGTCTACATGTATTTTCAAATAATTTCTATTATAGTTGTGTTCAGCACGGCTTAGCTACCCCAGTGCGAAAAACATGCTTTTACTCCCAACATTGTCTGTAGACGTCTTAATGCGATAGCTGATCAAAACAACTCTCCTATGAAAGTCATCTACTAATAATTCTCAGCAGATACTCAAAGATCACTTTTTTGAAAAATGTAGATTTAAGGCATTGTCCAAGAAAAATGGCGTAGACAAGGCTATTCCTGTTCTTTCATTCGATCCACCGGATGAGCCGTTTTACGTTAGACGGGTCAGTCCCAACTGTATTGGTCCACGGGTTTTTTCCATGTAACGATTGTACATGTTGCAAATATAGTTTTATCCTTTTTCTATTTCTGGAGGCGTTAATTCATTTCCTATTGTGCATAGATTGAGTTGTACGAATAAAGGCGTTAATATTTAATTGCATGTAAGAAATGTAGAAAGCGAAATATTGTAGAGAAGACACGTGAAGCAATCCACCTTGTCTTTCCATACAGTCAATGCAGTGAACTCGTAGTAGTGTATGTCAAGACGTCATCGATAATGCAACCATTGTGCGCTCCTACACAAATAACAGAAATTTGCGATTACTTCTCACCGCCAAGCGGTAACTCTGTTGTTCCGTCTTTCAGTTGTCATATTTTGTCTTTGATAGCAAATGAACTGAAAAAATCTTTTCAAGAAACCGATCTTCACTAACAACACTTGGTTGTTTTGCTTCTTGCATTAGTGGGGCGGAGTGACGAGTCCTCAGGCTTTCTGCCTTACTTTTGATCCATTAATTCTCTGTAGATACTCAAAGATTACTTTTTTGAAAAAAAGTGTATTTAATTTTTCAGCTGCTAACAAACTGACCGAGTTTGGAAAAACTGAAGCCATGATTGGAACGAGCATACGCAAAATGTTGTGTAGTAATTTGTGATCTATTGAATGATGGGACATAGAAATCCGACACTAGAACGGCCATGGAGAGGAGAAACAATAGAACGTGGCGGACATGTGTTGTCATGAAAGCGGTACCTTGACGATGGCGGCTTCCAGCGGTTGACAATAGGAATATGCAGGCAGCTTATCATTGCACTTTTGTAAATATTCACGATTACTATCATTTCTCTTTATACATACCCGCGTATTTTCTAACTCTTTTCTTTCCTGAATTTAGAGACACTTCCTATTCGAGTCATGAAATCTTGACTGCCTTTGGTCAATACCCTGAAGTTGTCATATAAAAGAATTTTGATAAAAATACTTACAATAAATGGCCTTGCGGCAGGAATCTAGCTGTTCCATGTTTAAATAATTTGCGTCTTCGAAAGCTCTAGCAATCGGCGCATTCGAGCATCTGTTACTACCATCAATAAACAACTGTTTTCCATTCTACAGTGTAGTCTCACCAAGTTAAACAAAGCGAAAAGTCGTACTCATGGATGGGAACATCAAAATCAGAGGCGGCTACTGAAACCCCTTCCACTGCATAAAATAGGCTTGACAAGTCTCAGTCCCTCATGCGTCTCATAGGCCCTTATACTCCATAGATGGACGCTATTGCCATCTGCGGGAAACACTGAGGTTGGATAGTTGATCTTGCAAACTCGGAACCGATTGTTGAGAAATCAATATTCATCTTGAAAAGGATTTTCGAATGAATAAGAATCACTTGTCTTTGATAAATTCTGCAAAGTACTGCTCAAAGCAAATTGCAACTTTTTTGCTTGAGACAAAGACTCTATATCAATGGTATGTGATAACAATCGCTACATTTTCCAGTTCGTCGGTCTCACTGGGAAGGAGGCCATATGCAAAGATAGTGGAACACAGAATTAGACTGCCTGTTCCTCAGTCGTCGCTTCCTAGAAGCAGGGGTGGACCATGACCTACGCGGGTCCTGAGGCCGACTTTACCTTACAAGGCCCTATATTATTATCACACAAAACTATTTTTCAACCAATTGTATATATCTTTATGCATGCATGTGCATGTAAAATATGTATAACAATAACATAATGTTCACGCATGAAAAAAGATTCATTTAAGAAGAAGCCTGAATATCTAGAGAGACCTAGATGCATAAAAAGTATTAGATATTAACGAATAAATAAAAGAGCTTCAATACGATTGCACAAGATTTCTAAATGATGGCACATTAGGTTTACTTATATTAGTTTGAAGTGAGAAATAAGTTAAAAACATACATATTTTATATGTAGGCGCAAAACATTTTGACACTTGAAGGGAGCTAGTTCTAAGAATTACATGTATATTAATAATTTACTGTGTCTTATGTTTTAAAGATTTGTAATACTTTGTTTTCGAGGAGGTGTCTTAGGAGAAGTGATTTCGTTTTCATAAGGATCACTCTTATATTCCGAAGCATACTGAACAGAAAAATGATGTCTTTCGTTCTCTAAAAAGGTGTTAGGAAAAGTGATTTCGTTGTATAACGAAACGATAAATCTGAATTACAAGTATTTTATTCAAAATTATTAATTTCATAAACTTGATCAGAAATCTGGAAACATGAAACATGATTGATTTCTGCGTACCGTGACATAGGATTGAAAAATGAATTTCTAGAAATTGCCTCTATAAAATTGCACGGAGCAGATATGACGGCCTAGCTTGCCTCTCTTAGTCGAGTCGACCATAGATGCATCGTATAATTTTTAGGAAATTATTTTAACACTAGCTGAAGGCGGGGGATTGTCATCTCGATATTGGTTCATTGATAAAATACTGTCCATGTGTAGTTTAATTAGAACATTGCTTAGTATGTCGTCCTAATGTGTTGTTCTCTTTAATATTTTCCTAGAAATTATTAATCAGTTGTAAATTACGATTATGTTGTTATTTCGGTACGGGTAACATCAATAACTTAGAGAAATCTTATGTCAAATCATTATAGCCTAATCTGAAGACGCAAGCGTCTTTTTATAATACATGCATGTTGGAAAAAGTATCTCAAAATCACACTACTTTGAGAACCTGAATGCATGGACAAATAACATATTTCGAAAACTAAGCAGTTTTCATGAATTCTACGATTGTGTTTAACAGCTCATTTTGAAAACACACTGAAAAGTTATGAGATTTTTTAAAGAAATATTTGATTATTGTGTTTTCAGAGTAAAAACTGATTCTAAAACATTTCTCTGAATTTGGTCTAGAAGATTCACATAATTTTAGAGTGATTCCTGTCCGGTAAAATTGGAGTTTTGAAAACAATACACCGGGATTGTCAGCTACAGGGTGAGTCAAATTAAATGGTCCTATTTTTAAAGTGCTGTACCTCAGGGAAATTCAAACCAATTTTTAAATGCGATGTATCAATTTAAACCCTAGAGTGTGGACATCATTTCAGCGGCTATTATAAGTTTATAGATATGCTGACTTCATAGATATCTAATGATAAAGAATCATTAATGAAAAATCAAATTCACAGCTAAAAAATCTATTTCAGTGTATTATAGCATCATGAACGCAACCAAAGAATATACTCATTGACAAAATTTGCGCAAGAAGATGCAATTTGAGCCATGGCGTTGATGGACACAGTCGGATGGGCACAAACAAGCTTCACTACATGCTGCTGCCATTGTTCTTTTGCTTCTTTCGGAGGAGGAGGCTTGCTTGTTGATGGAGCACACTGAAAACTTCGGTGAATGGTGAGTTGATTGGACGTCGACGTCGCCGGTGCGCAGTTTTTCTCGAGATGGCGCTTTATTGCACTGACCCCACTCTGGTTGACCCACTGTCCTCTTGTCTTCTTAAACCAAAGAAACAATTTCTTACAGGCATCACAATAAAGGAAAGGGGCCAACAATGGTTTCTTGTCGGCTCCTGAGCTCTCGGCAACCGGTGATATGTCCACTTGCACGGCCTTTATCCTCGAATCAAGATTGCCACTACCACTGGTTAATGACTTCGGTGGCGGAACAAAAGATACACGAGCAGCAGAAATGTGCTGCTGCAGAGTTTTTTGTCTACTTCGAAGAACTTATTCGAAGACATCGCAGCGACGACCTGCATCATATAGCTCGGTTCCTCTTCGGTCTGCAGCCTAATGAATCATCGCCAAGCGTCAATCAGGGGAAAAGAATGTTTTGCGAGCTCACATTCCCTCACTTGAATTGTCAAAAGTTGCGCAAGTGAAATTGATCATGCAGCGCACGGGGCGAGAGAATCGGTCGGTCACTGACATGGATACTGCATGATTCTCCTCCCATCGGTTGACGATGCGAATTGACAGACAGCCTCAACAGATAATTACATAATCCAGGTTCTCTCTCTCTCTCTTTCATTCAAGACCGATATTAGTCTTCTTATAACCCTCTTCCGTCAACCTGGGGTCAAATTGATCCCACGAAACTTCAATAGTAGATCATAATGTCAAATAATACCTCTCTTATGGCCTGCCTGACAAATATCTTTCCCTGCAACAAATTTAGCACAAAAAGTTTGCTCTGTATACATTTGATTGAAAAGGAAAGGTACAGTCTGAGGTTTCAGATGATACAACGTATTTCGTCAACCTGGGGTCAACTCGGTTGTCTGTGTTCTGCATGAAATTGCATGACAGAGGCAATAGATATCTGGAATAACCGATCTATTGAATTGATTTATTAGCTGATAGTTGGATATCTTGCCATAGAAGTCACTGCCGTAAGTACTTTTGTGCAAGATAACAGAAGTGTTAGCGTTCGATGCATTATTCATTCCAACGTAGGCCCATAGAGATAGGATTATCAGCAGTTTGCACTGACTGTGTTTGCACAGCTATCGTTGCATAGAGAGGTCAATTGTGATTTGCGTCATATGCTAACAATTGCACCAAAAGAATGTAGCCCGAAAAGAATGAAGCATTCTCGGGGCGCTGAGTAGTAATCCACGCTTGTGTCCGCTGATGGATATAAATCAAATGTCTGATGCACGCGCTTTGTAATTTACAATGGCTCGCAAAATGTACACAACGAAAGACGTAGCGCGACAAATAATGGATCGCGAAAGTGGATCTGATGTTTCTGATATTGAATTGACTGAGGATGTATCAACTGATACCAGTGATGTCAACGATAACGACAATCAAGTGACTGATTCCAATGACGAATCCAATGACTCCTCCGATGACAGCGAAGACTCTGATAACGATCACCCTCCGCCTTTACATCAACGAGTCAACATACCACATCAGCTACGAAGCAAAAATGGGCGAATATGGAGTACAAATCCGGAAAGGCCGACACAAGCTCGTGCTTCAAATGTACTTCGGCAACAAAGTGGGCTCAGTAGTGCGAGCGTCAGATCAGTTTGTACTATATTTGATAGTTTCAAGCTATTTTCACAAATGATATGATACTTCTAATTGTTCGAGAGACAGACCGTAGAGGGCAATCTACAGCACGAAAATGGAATCAAACACATGAGAGAACCCATGGTTGGCGTGAGACTGATTCGTCTGAAATAGAGGCTATGATCGGTCTTCTGATTTTGGCAGATATGTGACGATCTTCAGGGGAATCTCTAGACGAACTATGGTCAGCGAAAGATGGCAGACCCGTATTCAGGGCCACAATGTCTGTTACGTGTTTCAAAGAGTTGTTGAGGTACTGTCGATTCGACAATCGGGCAACTAGAGAGCAACGTATTTAGCAATATATTATCACCCGTTTATAAGCCAGGCAGTGACATAACAGTCGACGAGCAATTGATAGCGACACGAGGGCGGTGCAGTTTCCGGCAGTACTTGCCCTCGAAGCCCGGAAAATACGGCATAAAAGTATTCTGGGCTTGTGATAGCGAAACGTCATTTCCTCTTCTGTTAACGTTATTGTTGTCTTCTATGCACCATGATGAGTCTATCGATGAAGACGACAAATATAAACCTGTTATTATCCAACATTACAACAAAACCAAATCTGGCGTAGACAATCTGGATCATTTGGCAAGGCTTTATACTAGTAAACGAAAAATAGAGCGTTGGCCAATGGTATTCTTTTTCAACATGATAGACTGTGGAGCAATTGCAGGTTATATTACGTGGTACATGAAATTCCCAGATTGGAACAAAGGCAAATCTTATAAACGACGACTTTATCTGAAAGAACTGGGATTCTCCTTAGTTGAAAGGCAAATCAACAAACGTATTCAAAATCCTCAAGCTCTACAGTCACAAGTAACTGTTGCCATGCGATCACTGGGTTGTCAGCTTCAAAATTAAACTTCAAATCCTCCAGCAACGGGAATGTTGACTCAAAGACGGAGATGCTTTTTCTGTCCCAGCTCGATTGACAAAAAAGGTGAGCACACAGAGTTTCCGTTGCAAGCGTTCTTGTTGTAAAGATCATGGAGTACTTTTGTGCAATGAATGTGTCTAAATCATGCAAATTTGTTTGTGAAATTGCGATGATTCACAGGGATAAGATTGATAAGCCAAGAAAGAATTGTTATGATGATGGTTACCGACCCGTGTTTCGTCACCCTGACAGAATCATGCTTTTTTCAGACAAGGACAGCCTGCTTACTGTAGACACACCTGCACAATGTGCATGTATAAATGTTGTATTTTCACTTCAATCTGTGCGTCATTCATGAGCGGCTTCGCCTAGTCATCCAGTAAGATGAGTGCAACTACAGCCTGCATTCTCGCTTTCTCACTAAAAAAGAGTTGATACTTTCAAATAAGATTTAAATTTATCTTATTTTGGTGATCAAAATTTTCATTTAATTCCCATGGGATTCCCATTCCCACGGCAAGCCTGACCGCTAGGCATGTTCTGTCTTCCCTGAGCATCAAAATGAGGTCCTATCACATTGTTTAGCCTCTGATACATGCAGACACATGAGACGCAAAGTCTATATAACAGGACTGCCAGCTATACTAACTTATATAGCAGATGTTGCAGCAATGTCACGTATAGCCACGGATGTTTAGGGGCATGTGCTATTACGCGTGAATTACGTGTAATTGAGCGTGGCACGTCGCTTGGTGTTGCTTGCAGAGAACACATGTTTGAGATTGTTGCACAGGTTGCATGACATTGACATATATATACTCATTGACAAAATTTTTGAAACATTTACTTCTTTAACTTCTTTCATTTTTGACTGGTATATATACATGTATGTCTGATATCATATTGTGTATATACACACCTTGATAATTAAGTCACAATCTCCAACAAGTCGCTAGCACAGAAAAACAACGCATGTAGCAGATTCAACTTTAAAAGCGCGTGTGCCCCCCTCTAGCTCCAATACATTCAGTAATCCGAGATGGCGTGGATTCACAAAGTTTCTGAATGAAGGATGTTTCAAGGAGAAGCCACTGCTCGTCAGTCTTTCAGAGAGAATCTTCAGGGACACTGGTGGAAGTGAATAGCGGTCTCTCACTCGCCGCCCAAGCTCGTCCCATAGGGTGACAAGTCAGGTGAGCGTGCAGGCCAGTTAAGGGTTTGAATGTTCAATCTGCTAACAGTGGCAATGACAGCCGAGGAGCGATGTGGTCTTGCGTTGTCGTCTTGGAAGACGAGATCCTCCACCCTGACCACTGGGGGCAACAACAACAGGAATCACAATTTCATTGAGATACCTCTCTCCAGTCAACGTGCCTTTGATGATGACTGCTGTCGTTCGTCCGCCATGCCAAATGCCACCCCACAGCATAACACTTCCACCACCATATCTGTCGTGTTCTTTAATACAGCATGGGGCAAAGCGTTCACCTGGAAGACGATGCACTCTGACACGACCGCCATTGAAATCCAGAGTGAATTTCGATTCATCGGTCTACAAGACTTTCTGCCAGTGATGGTCATTCCATGTGCGATGGGCATCACACCAGGCAACTCGTCTTCTGCGGTGCTCAAAGCTCAATGGAATTAGGACAGCTGGTTGTCGCGATTGAATTCCAGCTTCTCGCAATCTTCGGTAAGCCGTTCGAACGCTACAGTCTATATTTGAGGCACTCTTCCAGTGTACGACTAGCTTTGGGAATGACACAAATCTATTCCTCTTTGCAGCTAAAACTAGACGTGCGTCTGTCCATCCTGCAGACTTTCTTGGTCGACCAGATCCCTTCTTCTTTTTAACATCTTCTGCTTTCCATCGACACCACCACTTTTAAACAACGACTCTCGATAGTTGCAGCTCTTCGGCAACACTCGCACAACTTCTACCACAACGAATCATTCCAATAGCCATACTGTACCTCTGGGAAACTGATCGTGTGCCATTTTATTTTACAAAAGCTGGATTTCAATTCACGTTTATGTTCAATTTGTAATAGCAATTGTGACAGTTTTATCGATATCAAAATTTGAAATTTGACCACCATAGATCTTTCTCCATTCTCTAATGTGTTGAATGGTAATACATACGTAGAAAGCGAGATATTGCATCATACCTGAGAAAAAAATGAAACAAACTTTAATTCAAGCCAATGATAGTTTGTTTTATTAATTATGTCAATGAGTATATTGTTTCGGTGGTCAGCGAAAATCAGCCAACTCCTTCACGCGCCATCTGACAACTAAGGGTTCGATTATTGATTGACATAGAGGATGTAGTTTCACTGAAAAGTAATGACTCCGTCAAACTATTTACATCAAACTATAAAACTAGAGGCATGTAGAGTCAATGAAAGTAAATCAAACGTTCCCCCTATAATCATCATGACTAAATGCGACCTCCATTCCTCGCTACAATTTTTCTGCATCTTCTCGGGATCTTTAAAATAAGGGATCGGCATGTCCGCCGACTCACACTTCGCCAAATGCTTTGGATTTCTGCTTTCAATGACGTCAAATCATTAAATTCTCGGTGAGACAAAATCTCTTTGATTATTCTCCGAACATTTTCAATAGGCCAGCAGTCATCAAACTTCGCGTACTGAATTTCGATGAGAATTTGATCATCAAATAGTCGATCAACTTCCTCGAGTACTTCCTTTGTTCGGTGGATTGAGGCATCATCATCTTGCCAAATGCAATTTCCACGGGAATAACGGCGCGCTAAAGCTGGACAGATTACTTCACGTAGAAGAATTGCATATCGAGCTCCAATCACTGTTCTGCGTTCACCCCTTCGGAAGTGAAAGCGCTGCTCCAACCACTCTTCCATAAAGATCGGTCCATTCACTGGTATCAAATGATGTACCATTCCAGGAAATGGTTCCCTACAGCATAGCGCCTCGCGAAAACTTGTCAACTCCAGCTAAAGCGCCAGCCGCGTCCGCATCTTCACGAGACAATCATCTCCTTCTTTGTGTTTGGGGGGGGGCTGGTTACTCGGTACGGCTTGAAAAAATCAGTATTTACAGCTCGAGTCAATCGCTCTCGACGGGTGAAGAAGGCTGGGTCCGAAATGACGAAGCAATTAAATAAATGTCTCGCAAATCGCACGCGAGTCACATGATGTCGCTCGGTAAGACGACCAGTCTTTCGGCAATGATTAGTCCTCAGTCCTGCTTCTTTAAGAGTCATGCACACGGATGCTTGAGAGGTGCCAAAGAGTGATACCGGTCCTTCTATTTCCCCCCCCCCCACATTTTTGTTGTTGGCACCCGGAAGTATTGCATCGTCAACGATCTTCTCTTGATCCTACTTGTTCTCATTAGCGTTGAGTGTGTAAAACTCCTCTTATCTGACTGGTAGAACATTCGCAACCTCAGAATTAGACAACTGCTCGTCATTTGTCTGTATATAACAATCAGACGAAGTTCATGATCAAAGCTGTGCCTTGTATTCTAACTGAGTATCCAAGGGACCAATCCTTCATCCCAGGGTTCAAGTAAGACTTCTCAGTGTCACACACCACACACGATCTACAGTCAAACAGTAAGTCGTCACTGAATAAAGCAGAGCCTCTGATAGCAGGCAGTGGCGTGCGTGTCATACACATCGAGCTATTCGGTCGGTCACACTTCGCTATCACAGTACCAGTCATTGATAAATCCTACGAAGAGATGGAGCAAACTAAATATCTCACGCCTGCCAACTTCTAAACAAAGAATCTGACAAACCAACATTAACGAGACATTTGTGCGCAATTACCTGAATACTTCGAATCTGAAGGAATCGTGACAATCGACGCATTTTGGAGGAATTCACAGAAATCCTCAAGCGGCGCACGATTGTTTTTCCCTATCCCTGTAAGGTATTAGGATTCCTTTTTTTGGGGTACTTACTAAGTTCCAGCATGTGCCATCGTTTTGAATTAGTCTTCTAGCAAACTGAAAGAGTTAAACATTCTGATTCTGTGTTGTGGAAGAAGAATACTACATTCTTTGGACACATGAGTGAGGGTCGCACCAAGCGATTGATTGCAAGCTAAGTGACAATGAGTAGCTGAGCCAAATTACTTTCCTTTTTAATAACAGTATTTTGAATATTTATTTGACAAGAAAGTTATCCTATAACGATTGCCAATCACTTTGGCAAATGTAAATGCACTATATAATATTCGAAATTATCCGTTACAGATCAAATGCTGTTTGTCTTATCAATATTTACATTGAGCACACCAATGTCTGTCATTCATAATCCGACGTCTGAAAGTTATGCGAATGCGTAGAAAACTTGCAATTGCTTTTGTGATTGTCATCGTCGGCTGAGTGATTTTAGACTTGCAAAATCCAGCCATACGAAATATTTTTGTTTAATTGGAGTGTTATCAGACAAAATATCTCGAAAAGTGAGTCGAAGTTGCTTCGTCAAGGCACTTTTTACATACATAGAAGAACATCATCGTTTAATGAATCATCAAATTGAGCTCAACTAATTATTTCATGCGACGATAGTAAAATCTACAAGGACATTATGTAGGCCAGGATGGGTAGTATTTTAAACAAATTGTTTAAAACATTTGTTTGAAAAAACGTTTTAAACATGTTTTCTTTCAATTAAACATGTTTGTACTCACCCTGATTTAGACTGAAAAAATACAAAAACGCTAACAAAGAATATGTTTCCAAATGTTGCTTGATTAATTCTTACATGCTGCAGTGGTAAAACCAACGAGATCATAAATAACATGCAGATATGTAGGATCATAAATAGACATTTATGCATGAATCGAATGGCCCATGTTCATTTCTTGTTGATAATGCAGTTATTATTCAATCAAAGCAGTTGCCAACCAATACGAGAATCTGGTCCTTTAAATTGTATGATTCGGTCAACTCATCAACAAAACTGGGTGCTTCTATTCTTCCTTCCTCCACACTTTTGTTGTTGACATCCATGAGTGTTGCATCGTCAACGATCTTCTCTTGCTCCTAAGGGCAGCCTCACGCCTACCGTCGCAAAAGAGTTCAGCGTGTAAAATTCTTCTGACTTGTAGAACATTTACAGTTTCAGAATTAGACAACTGCTCGTCATTTGTCTGTAGACAACAATCCCACGAAGTTCATAATCGCAGCTTTACCTTGTATTTTTTCTAACTTAGTATCCAATGGACCAATCCTTCATCCCAGGGTTCAAGAAAGACTTCTCAGTGGTGTCGTGCTGTCACTCAGTGACAGATGAAGTCCATTCTAAATCAAATTTGACTAAATTTTGTTGATGTTGTCAACCTTCCGAGATCGAGATTTCGCGATCGAGCAGTAACGATATCTGATACTTTTTTCAAGTAACTGAAAGAATGTAGTGATTGTAGTGCTTACTGTAGACCTGGCGTTTAATTTTTACAATTGTGTCTAGCAGAGGAGGCATGCAATTGGCATGTCATAGGCCTATAGACTCAGTCTTGTTTGCTAAAGTTGAAATGAATGATATCGCGGCCCATGTGTACCTACGTGATAACGATTCGAATGCAAGTACTAGATAAGTCACGATGACAGGGACTCGAGAACTTGGGGATGCGTCGTCAACGTATTCCAACGCATATGAAGGCGCTCTGTATGAGAATAAATCATTCACATTAAAGAAATTTAGGAAACGCAGTGGCATCCATAGTGCTGTCGCTACCGATCGAATACTAAAACAGATATCTTTGATTTAAACTGCTCGGCCAAGAGAAATCATAGGGGCCTAATTACAGTGCAATATATTTTTATATTCTTTCAAGGAATATCAGACATATAAAATATTATTTTATTAGGTAATTGAATAAAAACTGAAGATATGTTTTTAAACTAACAAAAAATGTGGATTATATCATCTTCAAAATATAATCGCGGAATCTCGGACCTAAGTCTGAATTAGTCCGCAATCTGCCATTTATACACACTAGAAACCAGCGAACCGGCAAATTTGGAGTCGAATAAAATCTTGGAAAAATTACATACGCGTAGATAGGCATGCATTTGCATTTTTTATTAGCGATTTACTTTGCCAGCTATACCGTCAGCCATCAAAATGTATGCCTGCCAATAGACACATTTTTATAATACATATAAGATAATACTCGTTCATTATCAGAATGAAAATCAGACAGTACAGAAGATGCTTTGTGATAGTTTACAGCAACAATTGATCCAATTACGAGACGATACATCGATAAATTTCAAAGTTAATGATGATGTACTGTGTAAGATATTCACAGACGGTGAAGAACCCGCAAATCGTGTATTAAGTCAAGGTATCATTGTATAATGATGTACAGTGTGGTATATATGAATTAAATCTTCTTTATGTTTTGCACAAGGACATCTCATATCGCAGCGCTAGAGGAAGCAATGTATGAAGAGCATGATTGGCGTCAGACATAGCCGAAAATAATTTCAGTGACTGATTTTTTCTTCTTGAGGCGAGGGTAGGAAATTCTACGCAATCACAATGAAGACCACATATTATGTGATGATATCGCCTTTGAATCTTCTCTAATTTCTCGGAATTTTTGTCAATCAAACCAATGAATAAAGGGTCACAATATTCCAGGAAGGTAAGACAAAATGTTTGTAAATACAAATCAGATCTTCACTTGCTAAAAGTTTACATAAGGTTCGCATCAAAAACAGATGCCTTCCAGCTTTCTTGCATTGGTTATCAGCATGTAAATCCCAAGATAAGTGGTGGTCATAAGTAACGCCAAGAACTTTCATAGATTCTACAATTTTAAATGATGATATAGACATTGATATAGTAGGGATGTTTTCTTGACCAATATGATTTGAGTCTTTTTTTCGTTCAATGTCAGACCATTTTGTTCGCACCAATCTTTTACATGCCTAATTTCATCCTCAAAACAATATTCAACATTGGACATTTGCTCATTGGGAATCAAAGTGATAATGTCATCCGCGTTCTTGAACATGAAATTATTTGAATTGGACGATTGGAAAGAGCCCATATGAGCTGCAAAAAAGAAAGGCAAAATAATATAGCCTTGTAGCACTTCAGAAATGGCACCTGATTCATCAATCTTTATGTTGGAGTCCAGCACAACTCTATGACGGCGGTCCTTTAGATAGCTGACACACCATTGGATAAATGAGGAGGGTAAATTTCCCCGTTGCAAAGTTCTCACAAGACAACAGTGATTTAGAGAGTCAAAAGCTTTCGTTATGGCAAAGCTTAGCATTGTAACATCACTATTGCTGGGCTTATCGAAATTGATAGTTAATTCATGAATGGAAATGTGGACATGAAGAGTCGAAGTACTAGGTTTGAAGCCGAAGCTGTTGGGAACATAGACACTCAATAACTTTGGTTTGACGAACTTCAATACACAGGATTCAAGGACTTTAGCAAAAATAGGTAGTTTAGACATAGGCCGGAACTCGTGGATTGTTTTGCACGCGCAGTTTATGGCAACGGAGTCACATCAGCTAATTTCCACATGGATGGAACACTTCTTGTTAGGACTGATAGGCAAATCAGATGAGTGAGGGGTGGTACCAGAACGTCTCGAGCTGCTTTAACAAGGCGTGGATGATGATCGTCATTACCGACTGATTTATTTGTCTTTAGTCCAAAAAGACAATCTTCAATTCCAGCGACACTGACTTCAACTTGCCAATCTGACTGTTCAGCTTCACCATCAGGGGCAAAGGAATATTCCTGCCAAAGTGTAGGCTCGGAGAAATTCTTCGTTAAGGTGTCATCAAGGCAAAGAGATTTAATATTATAAAGGGCTAGGTAGGAAATAGACGTACTTTTACCTTATGTGTACTGAGGCCATTGTAAATCAGCTGATATTGCATGAATTTAAAAATATTTGTAAGCGAGCAACAAATATTCCTTTTCATTGCTTCATTTTAGTAATTACAGAACTAAAACGCATTTTAACAACAAATCAAGACATTTTTATATATGTCTAAACACAACTTCCAAATTGCAACAAATAGCATTCTAATTTTTCAGATGTTTTGTAAAACGCAGTTGTAAATAAGATCTGCTGATACAATTCTTTCAATTAGACATTATTGCATTATCATACGTCAGTTGATTATTAGACCTGAAGAGCGCATGCTACATAGGAATAATACAAATGAAAACCAATTGCTTCATTTTTGGATGATTAAAAAGGAGTAAAGTTCACCTACAATTCACCAAAAGCATGACTATAAATGACTTTCCTGAACAGAAAAATGAACCACGTCTTTACTTGTGATCATGCAGTTGGTTTGTTTCATTGTAATGTACAGGGCCTGGCTATGGTTGTACATGTATATCGTTAGTAGTAACCCCGTGGCAAATTCAAGCCCAAAATGTGAAAGGATGAGTCATCAGGCTGACTCAGCCCCCCCCTCGGGAAGGAAGGTGAGGGAGGTGGCCAAGGATATGTTGGGAGGAATGGGTCCGTGAGGAGAAAACCGCCCCCCCCTCCTGCCAAACTTCCAACTTTGTTTGTAGACATCGTACAAAGTCGTGCAATAGCTCATTTGAAAGCTAAGAGTGAGACAAATGCAGTGGAAAGCTCAGTTTGGACTAATTTTTTGGGTTTAGGGAGGAAAATGGCAGGAAACCGTCAGAGTTGGAAAAGGCAGGTGTTGGAGGTTTTGGGATGAGAAAAGTCGTTTTTCGGGCAGAAGGAGACCTCGGATGGGAAAATGGAGTGCAAATTCGGACGTTTTGGTCAAAATTGGGTCTAGGAACTTCTTCCCAACTCAATCGGAGAGAAAAAGTTCTGCCCCCCCCCCCTCGGCAACGATCTTCCAACTTTGGTTGTAGACATCGTAGAAAGTCGTGCAATAGCTCGTTTGAAAGCTGGGAGTGAGACAAATTCAGTGGAAAACATGGCTTGTTCGTATCTGCCTTCGTTTATAGGTGAGATGTTATTGAAATTTTGGGACATTGACGAAAAAACGACAGAGTTAGAATGTTTATGAAAATCGCTCTAGCGGGTGAAGCAAGCCTCGGACGGGAAATCAGAGACCAGATTTGGAATCAGCGTCAAATTCTGCTTCGGCATGGTAAATTTGAAAGCCATCGGAGAGAAAAAATTTTCAACATTTTTCGGAAAAACGAGTTAGAATTTTTTGCGATGGCTGCCTACTGTAGAGCCAAACCGAAGCATCGGATGGGAAAATGGAGGGCAGATTCGTATTCAGCGTCAAATTCTACATGGAAATGGTGTATTTCCAGCTCAATCGGAGCACTAGAACCGGAGATGGACGGGTTTTTGGTGTTTGGATGATGGCTATTACGTCATCAGCTGATCGCCACACACTATATAAGTGGAAACTCTGCTTGTGGAAATCAGTTCTCCTCCCGACTGGGTTGGGGTAGGTGAACTCCGGAGCTCCGATGATAGCTTCGAACAATTCAAATTCCGGGTTTTTGTAAGAAACCGACTTAGAAAATTTCATTGCTGAAGTCAGCTAAGGCGTCAGACTTAAAGGTTCGCCAGGAGATGGCCTTCGTCTCCAGGCCATAAAAGACTCCAAAACTTTAAAGGCTTGTAACTTTGCTTTTACAAGTCTGTTTGACTTGATTCTAAAAAGGTTCGGTTGCTATTGACCTGCCCTAAGTGATAGACTACTTATAAAATTTCATAAGTAGTGCTAAAAAGTCAAAAAATTAAAATTCACTAGTTTTGGAGGTTTTCTGGGGTTTTCGACTCTGCTGAAGTCAATGAAAGGATTTTTAATGATGTCTGAGCCAGTCTTCTCATGGTATAAGCAACTTTTCACTGAAAGCAAGCAAGACACGGAGAGTTTTGCTGTAATATTCCACTGACAGGGTGTTCCTTCGGGACGGCGGACGATGCCGTAGTGATAAGTGTGGCAAGGGAGTGTGTCATAGTTTAGACCGAAACCGCTGGGGCAACTAATGTCTCATGTTGGGCATTTGACACAGTTCTCAACGTAGCACTATGAACGCCAATCGGTTGAGTCTTAGCTATCTTGTCATGGGTGGCCTCTAAACATCTCCATTGCAAAACGCTGGTGAATCAAGCTCTCTACGGCTTGCTATCAAGCTGATCAAAGCAACGACTTACCAACCTCCTGTAAATAACTCCACCGGTTTTCATGTCTGGCGATCAAGTCATGGACGGTGCAAGTCACGGAGATTT
The DNA here is from genome assembly GCA_907163375.1 of Prostheceraeus crozeri. Lineage (NCBI taxonomy): Eukaryota > Metazoa > Platyhelminthes > Polycladida > Euryleptidae > Prostheceraeus > Prostheceraeus crozeri. Next base: position 378,570 of record CAJQUW010004580.1, on the reverse strand, counting down.
TCGGTGTGATACTTCCTGTGGGCGGGCGTTCTTTCGAGACAGTGGTGAAGTCCGTAGCGATGAGTACTGCACGGGACGTTGGCAATGGTAATCCTTGTGAAACCTCTCTGCGTCATGTTTGCAAGTGGTTGCCTTTCGTCTCAACGTTGTACTCTGACTGCCAGGGCGACATTTAGCTATCTGCCACTGGTTACCTCATAAAATCTCCATTGCACTTTTCTCCCGACAGTTGGGCAACCATGCGAGAATGAACCATCAGTTCTTCTTGTCTCTATCACAGAGACGAAATGATGAAGGGTTGAAACGGGAGGACATTCATGCGCCACACGCAACACATCAGACTTCTCTCTTCGCTAGTGAACAAGCTCTTGTCAGTGTCGTCAGAAAGTGTATCATGGTTTGCAAAAGCAAAGTTTAGTCAAATAGTTAACCGCGACGCACGTTTGAGAAAGTAAAGTTTGATCATCGAAGTTTATTCGTGAGTGTCATCAGAAAGTGCATCATGGTTTGCAAAGTTAGTGTAGTCAACTAGTATTACTGCGACACATGTTTGTGAAAATAAAATTTGATCATGACGTTTTATGAAACACACATGTCATAAAATGTAAGTGCTAGTGTAGTCAACCAGTATTACTGCGACACATGTTTGTGAAAATAAAATTTGATCATTGAAGTTTTGCGAAACACAAGTGTCATGAATTGCAAGGGTTAGTGTAGTCAACTAGTATTACTGCGACACATGTTTGTGAAAATAAAGTTTGATCATTGACGTTTATTCGTGAGTGTCGTCAGAAAATGTATCATGGTTTGCAAAGTTAGTGTAGTCAAATAATTTACCGCGACGCACGTTTGTGAAAATAAAGTTTGATCATTGACGTTATATGACTGACCGAACTCATCACAGCACTATAAAGTTTTATCGAAAAGGTTTTACTGCACAGTGTAGATTGTCTTGTAACTTACTTTCACAGTGTTAGAAAGTTTTATTGGAGACAGTTGGCAAATGTTCCCTTATTAGAAAATTCAAACTTCATGACTGTTAGATTAGCTTCATCAGGTTTAATAAAAGCAGTTTTCTACTGCAATGAGAGTTTAGAATGTTATATGAAAACAGTGTTCACAACAGCACTAGAAAGTTAAGCACAACACAAATGTCATGAAAAAAATACTTTATTTGGTCTTTGATTTAACATCATTGAAACAATATGATATTGATGACAATATGGTTTATTTTATTCAGAAGCAAATGATTGCCGTAACCATGAAAGTTGTCCATCCGAGAAACAATCTTCCGCAGATGTCGTCCATAAAACTCAGAAGCATCAGTAACATATTTTTGTCCGTAGGAAAGAAATTGAAAATCAACACTTTCCGCTACTTCACCATGTGGAAAATGAATGTAATTGACATGTGCAATTAAGTGAGCCTTGATCAGACTGTCTTTGAAGTAAGATATCAACTCCATAAATATTTCTCGTGTGTAGTCTAAACATGCTTCCAATTCTGTCTCCTCCCTTTGAAACTCAAGGATGTAATCTTGTATTAAGCCTCCGAAGCACTCTTGATGAAAACGAATCGTACAATCACCATGTTTCAATGTATTGACTTCAGGTGCCATGGTTGAGTCTATTGCTAAACAACATTTTTGCCTAACACGATTTCAATAACGCGTTACAAATGTGCGTACGCACATCGGGAACTCTAGCTTGTCTGTGATTGGACGAGAGGTCTGATCCATTCACCGCTTAGGAAAATCTTATAAAAGGCAGTGCACCAGCTCTGTCCTTCACATTTATTTTTCACAAGGTGAGTGTCGGTGAGCTCCTGCTATCAGGTTGTTTTGACTTGCTATCAAGTTGAATAGTCTCTTGCTATCACATCTTCTGCTCATAAAACATATCATCGCTGTAATACCTCCTTTGCTCGAGCGTTCCTTCGGGACGGCGGGTACTGCCGTGGAGGGATTGCGTTGCACGGGTTGTTCGTCGTTTGTTAGACCGAAACCTCTGAGCCGTTGCTCATGTTGGGCGTTCGACTTCATACTCAACGTGACGCTTTCTCTCGCCAGGTCAGAGTACTTCAGCCACTCGACAAAGGTTAGTCTTTATGATATGGAGTAGAGTGAGATGTAACTCATTAGATGTCACTTCAATGATTGTTCCCAAACGTTGACTAGGCAAATGAAACGATTTTCATCTTTCCTTTTCAGTGATTGAAATCTACTAACATAATCTGCTGTCTGTAATCGGACAAAAATGGAATTCGCAAAAATTGAGAACTATCGAATTGCTGCTGAGATGGAGAAAGCCACCATCGAGCAATGTGAGTATTTGTAACAAGGTTGACTCTATTACTAACATCATTAGGGTAGACATCCTCATTAAAATCAACAGCCCCTCCCTTATTTTGTTCATGTTTAAACCGAATCCAAATTTTACCTCTGCTTATCTTTGCTGTCATTCTTTTTCAGTACATGAATGCATTCGTAATGGGGAACCCGTCCCCCAAGGAGCAATCGGGGAAGCCTATGAGCTGCTTGGCAAGTGTAAGTATCTTTAGCATTTTATGTTTATAATGTTTCAGAAATTCTGCATCATCCTTGTCTCATTATCTGATCTCTTATTTCTCTCTACAGATTTAGCAAGGCAGGAGAAGTGGAAGGAAGCCGCGAGGAATTTCCGGCCCTACCTTCCCGCTCACCTACCTCCGCCCAAGCTGCGACCCCTTTCTCGGGCATCGTTATCGCCCCACCTCCACCGCCACCAGCTCCGGTACCTGCACCCGTCCCTGCGCCAGTCCCTGTGCCAGTCCCTGTTCCAGTCCCTGCTCCTCGCCATCACGTCCCTCCGACACCGAAGCCCAGGACCATTCCACCCTCGGCTCGTGTCCCACTTCTGCCTCCTCCGCGCCCATCCTTGCTGCCGGAGTTACAGCCCTTAGATGGTAAGTAATCGTGATTGGGAAAAGGGGGGCTAAGACTTCAAACTTTAAATGTTGATCATGTTACTAATCTCTTTTCTCTTTTTCACAACAGATTTGGCGGCCTACCTCCTGGACGGTGACGTTCCCTCCCGTCCCATCGTCATCCCAGCATCACCACCACCACCTTCAGCGGTCGACCTCCCTCTCCTCTCCGTCAAGTCGGTGGAGAGATTGCTGGAGCAGGAGGAGTTAGAGATAGTGGGAGAGGAGAGGGAGATGGAAGTCGAAAAGAAGGAGGACTTTCAATGCCAGCGGTGTGACAGGCGCTTCGCCTCAGCCTACAGTTTGAGACGTCACACCGCTGGGCGTGCCTGCAGGGGAGGAAAGCGCCGACCGATCCCTCAACGGCCCAAGTGTGAAGGTTGTGGACGCACGTTCTACAACAGCGCCAACTTGCGAGTCCACATCGAAGGCGGTTCCTGTGGCAGTGTGAGGCAACCACCGACAACAACAGGTAGGAAGCATCCTTCATCGCACGTCGGCTTTTCCTGTTCTTCGTGTCAGAAGACCTTTCCTACAGAGTTTTTTCTTTCTTCACACACTCTGTCACACTCATCCCACTGAGCTTTACACTGACAACAACGTCACTCTAAGGCTGAGCAAGTTTTACCTTGAGAGGCTCGTTCGCGATTATCAGTTAGAAAGCTCTGAAGCTGTGCAAGACATTCATCCTTTCTTGATGAAAATTATAGGCTTAATTCATCAAATGTTGGCGAGCTTAGATAGATTTTTACTTAAGGGCATGTTCTATCTCACTGCTCGTTTCAATAAGGTAGACAGTAGCACGGGAGAAGTAGAGTCCACTGTGACCATTAGGATAGCCTCCTGTGCTGCTGATCTCATAGGTGATGTAAACGAGTAGATAGAGAGACATGCGACCTATCTCGTCAGCAACTTAAATAAATTTAATGAAAGAGACAGCGGTCTGGTCTTTGATGGGATAGAGAAGGTAGACATCAAAATAAATCTTTTAGAAAATTTACAAGGGAGCGGTTGTTTCACCCTCCCCAAAGCACTGGCTGACAAAAAGGCTGTCATCAATGTAGAATGTCAGTCCCAGTGTTTCAAGTATGCCGTCCTCTCCATTCTTCACTATAATGATGTAGGTAAGCATCGTCAAAGAGTCACCAAGTATTGTGAATGGGAGGATGAGCTTAAGTTTGATGGGTTAGATGTCAACATATTAGATTTTAAAGGCATCGCCCAATTTGAAAAACTCAACAATATTAAGATTGTCATCCATCTCTGGGAAAAAGGTCTGAAGGGCGTTAGGTATAACAACTGCCAAAGTAACTTCGACAGGGTTGTCAATATCCTCCTAGTCTATAGCGACAACCACCCAGAATGGCATTATTGTGGCATTCCCAAAATTTCTAGATTGTATCACCAGCAAAGTTATGATAACAAACATTATTACTGTGATCGCTGCACACGGCGCTTAAGGTCAAAACCATTTTTCGAACAGCATTACGAGTGGTGCTCTCGGGGTAAACTTCAAATGGAAGTCATGCCCAAAGATAAATTTTATAGATATGAGGAAAACGGCAATGAGCTCAGTCCCATATGTACCATCTATGCGGACATTGAATGTTATATTGAACAAGAAGACCTAAGTCATGAGCCAGCAGCCATTGCCTGCTATGAAGTTTGCCATCCATATTACAGGAATCAAAATAAGATGCATGTGTGGCAAGGCGAGGAGTTCGTTGAAAACTTCCTCAACTTTTTAGATAGGAAAGCCCGTTTTCATCAACGCTATGAAACGGAGCTAACTAGGAAACCCATGTGCTTCACAGAAGCCGATAAAATCAAATTTGATAAGACCACGGAATGTCCCCGCTGCTGTTCATCCTTTGATGATCAGCAACATAAGAAAGTGAGGGACCATTGCTATCTCAGTGGTAAATTTAGGTCTGCCTTATGCAGTAAATGCAATATGAAACTTAGGCTCAAACGGCGAACGCTCCCCGTCATCTTTCATAACTTCAAATGTTATAATGCTCACATCATCATTCGCCATGGATTTGGTAAAATGAAATCCTGGTCATCCAAAGTGATTGCACAAAGTAAGGAAAAATTTATGTGCATCACTGCTAAAGTCCAGGTCGATGAGACGAAGGAGGGGAAGCCTGTCTTCTATGACATAAAGTTTCTAGACAGTTTCCAGTTTATGTCTTCTTCCTTAGCCGCGTTGGCTAATAATTTAGAAACACTTCCCCTCACTCAACATTTAAAGAAAGACTATCCCAACATAAGTGACAGTCTGATACGACGGAAAGGGGTGTTTCCTTATAGTTATTTTAGTTCAATGGATACATTGAAGGAGACATCCCTTCCGTCCATCGATAAATTTAAAAATGATTTGACGGGTGAGGACTGGTCGCTGGATGATTATAGGCATGCAGAGCAAGCATGGTTAGAATTTAGATGTCGCACGTTTGGTGACTACATGCTTGCCTACTTCAAATTAGACGTCTATCTGTTGGCTGACGTGTTTGAGACTTATAGGAAAGTTACATTAGAACAGGACGCCTTGTCCATTTTGTTAGTCTGCCGGGTCTGACCTATCAGTCAGCCTTCAAGATGACGAAAGAGAGCATTCATTTACTGCAAGATGCAGAAATGTATACGTTATTTGAACGTGGTATTGGGGGTGGCTTAACATTTGTTAACAAACATGTTGTCAACAGCACCCAAGACATAGGATCGACCACGCATTTAATGTACATAGACCAAAATAATTTGTATGGGAGTGCACTCTCCAAGCCTTTGCCACAGTCTGACTTCCAATGGGTAGAGCCCCATGACATTGAACACTTCTCCAATCCAGCACACATTATGGCACTGAATGATGAGGCCGACATAGGTTATTTATTTGAAGTCGACATCATCTATCCAGACTGCATTAAGGATATGACCGTTGATTTTCCTCTCGCACCCGAATCTGGCATAGTCAGTCCAGATATGTTCTCTCCCTTTATGGAAGAACACAATAAGAAATATGAGGCGGAAAATGACTTAAAGTATAAAGCCACTAGGAAGTTGTTGCTCACCCAATTGAACAAGCAGCATTACATCGTTCACTATTCCATCCTCAAATTCTATCTAGGTATGGGGATGCAACTTGATAAAGTCCATCGCGCTATCCAGTTTAGGCAGAAGCCCTTTCTAAAACCGTATATAGAATTTAATAGCAAGAAACGGGCTGAATCGAAGAATCTTTCGAAAAGGACTTCTTTAAATTTAAGAATAATGCCCTCTTTGGTAAAACCATGGAAGATGTAAGAAAGCGCATGGACTATCGCATCGTAACTGATCCGGAAACGAGTATCAAGTTATGTCGCTCGCCGTTGTTTTGCCACCATGATGTCATTTCCGAAGACATCACTGGTTTTAAAATGTTAAAATCTAAAGTAGACATTTGTAAGCCCATTTATGTCAGTCAAGCTGTCTTGGATCACTCCAAGTTAGAAATGTATAAGTTATTTTACCACACTTTTAATACATGTCCACTTCTCCAACGTGTGGAATTAGTAGGAGGTGATACAGACAGCTTCTTCCTAGCTTTGACAACCACGAGCCAAGTCAAGCAGGAAGACATTTTAAAACATTTAGCACCCAAGTTTGATAGTTCCAACTATCCCACTGACCATCCGCCTTACTCTACCTCAAATAAAGCGAAGCTTGGCTGCTTCAAGGATGAGTGTGCCGGCAAACAGATAGAGGAGATGATCTTGCTTCGCCCCAAGATGTACTCCATGAAGCTAAAATCCTCAGAGCTTTCTATAAAACGGGCGAAAGGCATCTCGAAGTCATTCGTTAGAAAAATGACACATAGGGTCTATCAAGATGCCTTAGATTCTCTTAAAATTAAAAAAGTAGAAATGACGATTTTAAAATCTCAGTCGCATCAAGTCAGAACAACGACGTTTAGGAAACGAGGTCTCTCAGCTTGGGAAGACAAGCGATACTGGATGAGTCCTAATTACTCATTACCGTACGGCCATCCAGACACTCATCTACCTCCACCCAAGAGACAGAAACTTTCTCCTCCTCCGTCCGGCGATGTCTGATGATGAATGCTTCCTCTCTGTTGTGGTTGATGTTTTGCTTTTTCGCTCCATGGCGTTTTCTATGGGATGTTGTGAGTGAGTGCCTTGGAACATGCGTCCAACTCCTGATCACTTCATATCATGACTTACATATCAACTGGTTTTTCCTGACGTTGTTTTCTCCCTGCATATGAGTAACTTTGTTTTCTCCCTGCATATCAGTGACTTTGTTTTCTCCGGTGATGTGAGCCATAAAACTTTGTTTTCTGGTACCATCAGTATTAACTGCATGTGGCTGTGATGAAAATCGGTTGTGTTGATGAATAACATATCATGTACATACTCTGTTGTTTTTCTTTTGACATAAAGATGGAATTCTCACTCATTAGACAGAAGTAAAAATTTTAATCAGTTTGTAAGATGGGTAGGGTTAGAAATAAAGTTGTTGATTGTAAGTTAGAAATAAAGTTATACCCATGTCGCTGTTTGTAAGATAGGTGAAATATAAAATGAAGTCAGAATCACTTCACTGTTTGTAAAGTTAGAAATAAAGTTGACGTTTGTAAAGTTAGAAATAAAATTATCACCATGTCGCTGTTTGTAAGAGAGGTGAAATATAAATGAAGTTAGAATCATTTCACTGTTTGCAAAGTTAGAAATAAAGTTGACGTTTGTAAAGTTAGAAACAAAGTTGATGAATGTAAAGTTTGAATTAATGTTAGAATCATCTCACTGTTTACAAGATAGGTAAAGTATAAAATAAGTTATAACCATATCAATGTTTGTAAGAGAGGTGAAATATAAATGAAGTTAGAATCACTTCACTGTTTGTAAAGTTAGAAATAAAGTTATACCCATGTCGCTGTTTGTAAGATAGGTGAAATATAAAATGAATTCATGACCATGTAAGAGTTTGCAAAGTTAGAAATAAAGTTGACGTTTGTAAAGTTAGAAGCAAAGTTGATGAATGTAAAGTTTGAATTAATGTTAGAATCCTCTCACTGTTTACAAGATAGGTAAAGTATAAAATAAGTTATAACCATATCACTGTTTGTAAGATAGGTGAAATGTAAATGAAGTTAGAATCACTTCACTGTTTGTAAAGTTAGAAATAAAGTTATACCCATGTCAGAGTTTGTAAGTTAACATCCTCACCAGCGAATGTGACATCATGGCAATTTCTTCGGCTTAGGAAACAACAACCACTTTGCTGACTCATGTCTATAAATAGCTCTGACTCATGAAGGAGTAAGGCGCCAGTCAGATAGATAAGAATCTAATTAGTCTTGTTCAACCTTTTCACCGACATGTGTGTGGGCGTTATTTATCAGACAAAGCGATGGCGCCTCACGTCAGACAGAGTGACCTTTTCACCAACACGTGTGTGGACGATAGTTCATTGCGCTGACTCATTCAAAACGCATCATGTGATTAACACGATTCTATCAACTGTGACTCATACAGATAACGCATTAAAGAGTTAACAATGTCAGCTACTTTACTGATATCACGTAAACCAGTCATGATACAATGTCCGTTGTGAAACACTGCAATATGTACAGGATGCCACTTCCGAATCAGAGCAGCAGGAAAGAGTTCAGTTTCATAAAATATACAATGATTACTGGTTTTAATGTTGGCTAGATTCACTAACATCTTCAATTGAACAGACGCTACTATATTCTTCAATGTCAGGGGACTCAGGCGGAGATGAGGCATGAGTGTTCGCATTTTCTTGACGACTTCGTAACACATGGACTGCATCACGAAATGAGAAAGGTTTCCTAGGACTTGGATTTTGCCGCAGCGAAAGATTTGAAGATTTCGACCGTTGCTCATGCGAATGACCAACATTTGTGGACGACCGCGGTGATAGACTGAATCGGGAAGATGGGTATGCAACTGTTCTAAATCGATGTCTCTTCTGAGATTCATTTCGCGCATGGCGTTGATGATGCGGATGGGGAGCATGACTCACAAATGAGATGAGGGTTGAGTGAACTTCCCTTTTATACTTTTCCCATGAGGGTTTTGGAATCACAATGTAGCAGTGATCATTATGTAGAATCATCTCTTGAATGCGAATAAATACAATGCCGTCTCCTACGTTAATGACACGACAAGAGTTGGATAGGATAGCGCGATGTAACCTTCGTAGATGAAAGCGTTCTAGAGTTATCTGAAGTTGACGTTTCGTATCATGAAATGTAACACACTGACTTTTCCCTGATACATGGAGCCATGCTGATAATTTCCACATGATTAAAACTTGAGTGAAGAAGGGTATGCCTAAGAAAGAAGGAGAGAGAGAGTCATGTTCATGTGTGGCATGGTGAGTGTACATTTTCTTTCTTGATACGGTGGCCGTTAGGCCTTGGTCTCATAAAAACCGATGGTGCGTTCTCAGTGTGTGGAGAGTGTTACTGTAGTTGATCATCATCAACATGGACATCATTTTTAAAGGTGATGGAGACAAGATAAGGATTCAACTTAAACAACCTTCCGTCCCTGCGCGGACCCATGTAGATGGTTTGAATTTTAATTTCGAAGGAGTAGAATCCTTTTCCCAAGATGGGGAGTGGTTTGCAATTGAGTAAGTCGAATTCGCTGCCCTCCTTTTCATGGATGATGAGACAGTGTCTATCCATATGCACATACATGTATCGTTTTTCCATGATGGGAACTTGTGGCCGCTTCCCATTGTGTCGAACAATTTCTTTGGGAATGGTGAGATTTTCTTTCAGGAATGTTTCAAGAGTATTGAATTGTAACCGTGTCCAATATTCTAACGGCACACACACGGCCAGTCCATACTTTGTTGACATAATCTTCAGATAATCTATCCGTTGACTTGGAGTTTTTATGGTTACGGCTTCTCCACGATGAGTTATCTTTTGATTGAAAGCATTTCTACCCGATGCTAAAGTAAGGGAGTTCAGTGTACCTAGTGCGAGAGCAGAGGAGTTGATGGCTTCGAGCAACTGCATGGTTAGCGCAAGGACGGAAATGATTGCCATGCGCTCAGTCGTTCGTTTTATAAGCAGACCTAGCTCCAATCACATGCGTTTCCCTTTTCTCGTTTTCCCTGTCTTTGTGATTTGACAAAGAGTGTCACACGTGAACTTTTGACTGCGTGGATGGAAACCTTTCCTCTTACAAAGTCGTTCTAGTCCTCACAAAGACTTGAGTGACACGCCCTTCTAGCGAAAAAAGACGCATTCATTTATCTAACAAAGAGCCTGATAGTAATGCACAAAGCGCAATGACTCATGTTATGACACGCCCCTTTTCTCGAACAAAGACGCATTCATTTATCTAACAAAGAGCCTGATAGTAATGCACAAAGCGCAATGACTCATGTTATGACACGCCCCTTTTCTCGAACAAAGACGCATTCATTTATCTAACAAAGAACCTGATAGTAATGCACAAAGCGAAATGACTCATGTTGCTCTATACACCATTACAAAATACTCAGTGAAAAGAAATCTTTATTGCATCTACGCAATGTGTCGCACATCAAACAAAGTCGTGGATGTAAACACACTCAGTTGAATCATGATATGTTTAACAACGTATGAATTTCCTTCCAACGTCTCTTCTATTCTCTCCATAATTTTCTCCATATGACGACCATAAAATTGATCACTAAGAGTAATCCATTCTGTGCAATTAGATCCAAAACGAAGTGATATTTGTAAATCTTTCAACTCTATATAAGCAACGAGTCTACCCTTTACATCTTGAGGTTGTAAACTCTCCATCAATCTTTTGAAGAGAGGAAGGCTTTCAGTGAGCACTACTTTCATATCATTCATCTTCATTTTAAATGTAAGTTTCCAATCTTGTAAAACTCCATCGAATCCTTGTTGATCAAGTGTCAAATGACACATGTGGTTACTTAAGGTACGGTGCGCCATCATAAACGTTGTAACTATAGATTTCACATTGCTTCAATGACTTCCACTATGAATAAAACAGAAATGACAATCATGTTCCACTGTAACTTTATTCAACACCAGACAAAATTCACAAGTACAGAATACACTTCATAAATGATCATCATTAATTCACAAGGAGCAAAAACATGTTTTACATAGACCCATGCTGTTGACAATAATATAGATACAGTTCATAAACGTCATAGAGACTACAATGCCAGCCTGAAGAGAGTTTTGCAATGTAGGTAGCTTTATTTCTAGTATTACAATGGAATGGTGGTCTGTACAGGTGATGCCTCTCACCGAAACATATAGCCATGTCAAAAATTATTTCATCTCTAAACTTCTTTTGATCACAATGCATATGATAGTCTTGTCTTACACGATCTACCCAACATGGTAAATATAAATTATCAATGTGCAACTGAAGTGTTGTTGCTTCTCGTTCAGAATCATTTCCTAATATTTTAACAATATGAAAACCTGACAGCCACCGTTTGAAATCACTTATCAAATACGTTTCATTTACAAATCCAATATGAATCAAAATAGAAGGATCAAGTCCATGCACATGACGTCGTGACCATTCGTCTTTGTGTGGAGGACAGTAGGCAAATCTATGATATACACTAACAACAGTTTGATCACTTTCTCTAATTGCAATAGCACTCAATTCCTGCATGGTGTTCCTTCACTGTCTATGAAGATGACAACCTACAATATCAAAAGGAACTTTACAAGGATGTCTGTCCTTTACATAACAAAAGATACATACAACATGATGACAATGTTTTATTTGAACATAACGCGCAAGGCCGCGTTTTCCACATTCACTACATACTAACTGATTACAATACTTAAGATTTCTCTTCGGTGGTAGCACCAACTTTCTTTGATGCGCGACGACGTTTAGGTTTAGTGGCAGGTTCTTGACACTCTTTGACACAAGAATCAATGACTTTCTCAATGTGATCAAGTCCTGTTAACTCAGGTTGATGATGAATTTGAGCAGTGCGCGAATTGAGAGAAATCAAATTACCGTCAGATTGATGAGGTCCCACATAAACAGGAGGCACCTCAATATGAAATGAATAAAAGCCTGCACCTAACGATGACAATTCTGTTTCAACTGATTGTTCAACTGTCACTCCTGAAGTGACTTTACAATACTTGCTTTGTAAAATATAGCAGCGAGTGCCGCGATACAATGGTTTATAATAAGAAGTTTTCTCTTCTGGCCACAACTGTAATAGTTCAGTAGGAATTAGAGCCTTTTGCCTCACAACGTCTTCTAAAATGTCAAGCTGCTGTCGCAACCAATTATCAATAGGGATACTCAGGTTTTGACCGCAACGATTTACTTGCGTATCCACTTTTGGTAAGTATACCGCCGGCGTTTGAAGATAGAGTCGAACACCGTTGTAGCGCACTTGTTGTTTGTAGGTAGGATAGCCGTGAATTACCTTTTCAATTTTCGGATTCCACAGCTCGAGATGTTTAGGATTCAGTGATGCAGCAGTTGGAGTAGGATTCATGGCCATGGCAGTCTGTAACGAAAGAATACCACTAAGTACATTCATGATCATCAGAGAAAAGAAAATTGTTAGCTTATCAGTGACATATGAGGTGGCCCTTAAGAGGACCTTTTGGAGCGTTCACAGGATTTAAAGCTTATCACCAAAGTCTAAGTCTTCGTCATCGTCCAGTAAATTAAATGTCTTGGGCTTAGGACCCGAATTGAGTTTCAATTCCCTAAAAGATTTAAAGGTAAAGCGTCTAGGTGGTGGAGGCGGTGGCGGTGATGGTTCAACAAAATAAGCTTGTACAATCATCGACCACACACTCTCCTGCGTCTCTCTTCTAAAATTCTGGTCAGGTTTAGGCCAGACAGTCATGACACTCACTTGTAAATTTGCAAACAGGATTGATTAGACAAAGTTGAGAGGGAGAATGGCTTCAGCAAGTCACACACGCTTTCCAAGTCAAGAGAATGAAATGAAGAGAAAATGGGGAGACGTCTGCTTTCATAATCTCCTGCGAATCCACATTTGACACTATGTGAGCCAATCAGAGACCTCCGTTTCTCCCCTGACTTCGTTGCGGCAGGGAAAAGGAGGCACGCGGACGTCTGACTCATGAATGCTTTTCCCAAATCTTGTAGTCAAATCTAGTTTAACACATTGAGTTGAATATGAATGTGTTGCATGCGACATAAGAGCAAGTTGGATCCATGCTCATGAAATGAATCTAGTCGAGATGCAATTTTTGCCATGTGTCGCTGATAGAAATCTTTGGCATCATGTATCGTCTCTGCAGAATAGGATGCAAAATGAAACACTACACGTTCACCTGCATGTTCATCAGTCACTTTCTCAAATTCAATCTCTGCAACTAATCGTCCTTTCACATCTTTATTCATCAAACTGTCCATAAGCTGTTGGAAAACGAAGAAACCTTTAGCGATAGCAAATTCTAAGTCTGCCTTTTCATGATGAAAGGAGATGATGTAGTCCCTAATCACACCACGAAGACTTTGTCGATGAAAACGTAGTGAACAAAATTCATTCGTAAACTTTACTACTTCTGTCATCTTTCTTCCTTTCACTTCGGAGACATAGCATGAATGACATACAGGTGTAACATGACACGCTGATGCCAAATCTGGTCTCTGTTTTCCCGTCCGAGGCTTGCTTTACCCGCTAGAGCGATTTTCATAAACATTCTAACTCTGTCGTTTTTCGCCAAGGTCCAAAATTTTCAATAACGTCTCACCTCTAAACGAAGGCAGATACGAACAAGCCATGTTTTCCACTGAATTTGTCTCACTCCCAGCTTTCAAACGAGCTATTGCACGACTTTCTACGATGTCTACAACCAAAGTTGGAAGATCGTTGCCGAGGGGGGGGGGCAGAACTTTTTCTCTCCGATTGAGTTGGGAAGAAGTTCCTAGACCCAATTTTGACCAAAACGTCCGAATTTGCACTCCATTTTCCCATCCGAGGTCTCCTTCTGCCCGGAAAACGACTTTTCTCATCCCAAAACCTCCAACACCTGCCTTTTCCAACTCTCACGGTTTCCTGCCATTTTCCTCCCTAAAACCAAGAAAATTAGTCCAAACTGAGCTTTCCACTGCATTTGTCTCACTCTTAGCTTTCAAATGAGCTATTGCACGACTTTGTACAATGTCTACAACCAAAGTTGGAAGTTTGGCAGGAGGGGGGGGGGGCTGAATCAGCATGATGACTCATCCTTTCACATTTTGGGCTTGAATTTGCCACGGGGTTACTACTATCGTTGCTGTGCCCAGATAAGCAATCATCTGTTCGTGTTATGTAGTTTTGCGTAAGAAATTATATGATGCAAGAGAAAATAAAAATATGAACTATCAGAAAATTTGACTTAAAGTTGGCTTTAGCAAATAAAAACAAACGACTGCGTGTTATACAATGCACCATAGATATCATAATCCGGTGTCTATCCATTGACAACATCTTTGATATTAATAGACATGCAATGATCGATTCTGGTTGGCCCTAAAATGCCCTCTGTTAATTTTGCAATATATAGATCCATATTGTAGCTTCAGCGGTGAATAACTCGAAGAGCGTTGTTGACATGACTGAGCCTCATTAATAGCCAATTCCTCTGTAATATTTGGATTCTCACTGAATTTGTTAATAGTCATGAATTCTACAGAAGGAGTTGAGTGTTCATCAACAGCCCATCAGTCTTCATCTGAATATTTTTTCTTCCAAATTGACAGTATTGCATTAAATTGCTGTATTACCGCTCTTATCTTTAACAATTTTTTTTTCAGAGAAATTACTGAACGAATATTCTTGAAACGCATATAATATCAGTGAATTATGCTTTACATCATGTGCCATTTCCAAGGCTTTTTGTTGCATTGCACATCGTACAGCCGGCAAAAACAGCAATTTCGCCCTATTACCGTAATGCCTTTTTTGCCACGATAAGAACCGTACTAAAATGGGTTCAAATTTAGGCATCTATTTCTCATCTAGCCTTTTTAAACAAATAAACATCTTTGCATCAAGGTGATTAACAGCTTCAAGAGGAGAATTGAACTGGGAAAGAATTTTGGAAAAAGGGTTCCACTTATGTTTGTTCGTTACGTTATTGACGATGTTCCATCACCCTTCCTGTTTACTACGGGTGTTAGCATGCCAGTTGATTTTTGCCTTAGCTATTTGAGACTGTACCTTTGATTTTAGTGAGTGTATTAAGTAAAATTTCCGGATCGAAAAGCTTCAAAACGTTTGTTGATAAGGTCTTTGATTACGGGTGTTATCCACGGCTTATCGCGGTTGTTAATTGGAATAAATTTGCTTGATATTAGATTTTTTGCATTTCCATGATTTCATGGAAGAAGAGGTCATTGAAGTGGTCATACGACGGAAGGAATGCCAAGGAAAAACTCTCAAGGTATTTTATAAAGTTGTCAATGGGGTGACTCTGTCGATAATCAAAATCTTCACAAAACACATGACATTGACTGACTTGTCTTTGGGTGGACGGTGCACGGAAGAACGGTCCGAATTTCCGAGTGGTGGCTCTTCACTGACACCAAATCGGCGCATGAAAACATCAAAATTCTGACTGGAAAATACGTATGTTCAGATTCAGGATGTATAGAAGATAAAAATGGAAACATCCTCATGGGAAAAGAAGTAATTCTAAACAGATGGTCTGACTACATAGAAGAGCTCTATTCTGACGACAGGCAAGAAATTCCTGAAAGCCCATAGAAGGTCCTCCTATTCTGAAATCAGAAATCAGAGCAGCCATCAGAAAGATGAAACGTGGGAAAGCTGCGGGCGCGGATGAAATCATTATTGAAATGATACAAGCACTGGACGAACTTGGCATCGAGTATCTAACGAAAATCGCTAATGACATTTACGACAGCGGTGAAATACCTCGCGATCTCTACAAGTCTGTCTTTATTGCGATACCAAAGAAACACGGTGCCATCAAATGTGAGTTTCATCGAACAATCAGCCTAATGAGCCACATTGTAAAAGTCATTCTTCGAGTCATCATGGAACGAGTTCGCTGTCACATTAACCCCAAAATTTCAGATTCACAATATGGTTTCAAGAAAGACAATGCCACAAGAAACGCTATATTCACATTGAGAACCGTAACTGAGCGAGCAGTCGAATTGGATAAGGACATGTGCATTTGCTTCATTGACTATGCAAAAGCATTCGATAAAGTCAAGCATAGTCAACTGTTCGATACATTAAAACAACTTGACCTTGACGGAAAAGATATTCGTCTAATCCGTAACCTGTACTGGAAGCAAACGGCAGCCATCAAAGTGAAAGGAGAAACAGGTCAATTCGTTAACATTAAAAGGGGAGTACGGCAGGGGTGTGTTTTGTCTCCAGACCTGTTCAATCTGTAGAGCGAAGAAATTTTCGACGAAACAAATCACATGAAAGGTTTGAACATCGGTGGTCACAAAATCAATAACATAGGATTCGCAGATGAGACCGCTCTACTCGCCGAATCGGAGAGTATGCTGCAACAATTGCTGGACGGTGTAATTAAAGAAATTTCCAAGAAAGGTCTTACAGTAAACATAAAGAAAACAAAATTTATGACTATTAGTAAGAAAGGGGTGACTCCAAGGTGCAGGATCCACGTGAGAGGCGAACCAGTGGAGCAAGTCAACTCTTTTACCTACCTTGGAAGCATAATAACATCTAACGGGAAATGTGACGAGGAAATCAAAAGAAGAATTGGGATAGCAAAAAGTGCCTTCCAAAAGATGCACAAACCATTTAAAGACCGGAAAATAAACAGCCAAGTCAAGAATAGAATCCTCGAATGCTACATCTACCCCATCCTGATGTACGGTTGCGAATGTTGGACTATTTCCCCGGAGAACGAGAGAAGACTGAATGCGGCGGAAATGTGGTTTTACCGACGAATTCTAAGAATATCTTGGACCCAGCATGTCCCAAACGATGAGGTGCTGCGTCGGTGCAGTGCAAGGCGCAGTGTACTACACAATGTAAGAGTACGGCAAGCCAAGTTCTTCGGGCACGTGATGAGAAAAGGACAAATGGAGAACATCGCCATAACAGGAAAGCTAAATGGACGACGAGCAAGAGACCACCTACATCCGTAGTCTCTCTAACTGGCTACGGACCGGAGAAGCCGAAGCAATTCGATCAACGAATAATCGAGAAAGATGGATAACCATGATCGCCAACGTCCGCATCGGATAGGGCACCGGGAGTGAGTGAGTGAGTGGTGCGATGACAGGTTGACCTTGACTTTCCGAAAAAGGTTTGGACATCAGAATTTTGTCTAACGTTGTTGAACCACGGGCAGGGGCATTCACAACATTATTAATTCTGAGGTTTTTTCTATGAGTTAAGTGACCATTGACTCAAATCACCAGCAATTATAAGCTCACTTTCAGGCATAGTTCAGGATGGCATCTGAATTGCTTATTATAGATTCACTAATGTAGTGAAATTGAGTAGTGCTGATATTTGGAGGAATATAAATTGCCAACAATACGATGACAGATCGTGGGAATTTTAGCCAAATATGTTCAGTCTCTGCCGATTCATCTTTTCTAAATGTGATTCTTTAACATCTCCAACCATCGCGCACATACACACAGACACCACCTCCACGTCTACCGTCACCTCGATCATGGCGAAAAAACTCGAATAATTAGGAATAGCCAGGAGATGGTCATCAATGTCTATGTGTATGTGAAGCCAAGCTTCACAGATAATTATGATATCGGGTTTAAGGGAGGAAGTAAAAGCGTATAGTTCATACAGCTTGCGTATAATAGAAATAAAAAAACAATAGATAGTATAACAGGTATTTTACATAGCCATTAGATGATACAATGGCAAATTGGAACTTGTGAAGAAACAAGTAGTGAAATAAAAGCGTCTTTACTTTTGTGAGACTGCTTGCTTCACCATTTCTGAGAATATTGTTTACCATTTTTTATAACTCAACACTTTTTGAATAATATCTTGATGACGCTAAATTATGAATAAGATGAAAAATTGATTTGACATTTAACTTATCCTTGGTCTTGTTTTACAAGAAAAAGTAGCTTGATGATTAGGTAGGGACTGCCTCTCGATCGGGTTGTTACCTCAGACTTGTTGAAAAAAGTCCTTCGGGTTTTACGGACTGAAAACGTAACCCTCATCCGTAACCTCCAATTCGTTTCATACATTTTCATGAGCTATGAAAATGAGTATCATGGACAATACACATCTTCATGAGCTATAAAAATCAGTAGATTCTATCTCTTCTCTTTTAATCTTCAGAAAGTAATAATTGAGCTTTACAACAAGTGAATATTGGCTGTGACTGTCCATGTTTCCGCTGTACGTAATTTTCATCTTTATCTAATAGTTTATCTAACTGGGATTCCAGTCGAAATAAAAGCGATTATAAACATAATGGGCTCACTCAAGGTCACACAAGCACATACAGACAAGTGATTACAAAGACTAGAAGCACTGTAATGTAGACTAATATTGGATATGCTTAGCAATAGAACAACTTGGAAGCTCGTGTTCATGATATTGAGCTCCTGTTATATGATTGATGAAATCAAGAATTTCATTCAGGAGCCACAAGCCATTGAGCAATACGTGGCACATACCTCATCTGTTTTGAATAACTCTCGTTTAACCATAGAGTAGGGATATATAGGTAGAGTGTCGACTCAAAAAAGTATCCGTATACAGTGAAAATTTTTATATGAAAAGATTCAGTTTCTTGCGGAGAAAGCGTTCCCGTGGTCCAAATAAATTATTTGAGCAGCTTTAAAAAAGTCAAATTTTTGCCAATTTATATACCACCCAGATGACTCATTTATATAAGTAGTATGCAACAAGTTAGATATCAAAAGGAATGAATATTTGCTAATAAACATCCTAACTAAGCGGAAAAATTAAGCTGATTATCAAGGAAATTTCATGATCCGATTTATAATGGAAGTTTTCATGAAAAACTCGACATCTTATTATACTTTCTTGGCTGAAAGTTCATATTTCTATTTTATGAAAGCAATAGCAAGTCATCGAGTTGCCAATTTAACAAATATTACCTCTCCATAGCTGTCATGACACGGACGATCTGTAAAATAATATCATTTCATTCTGCTTTGCTATCATGATCAATCAGTTCCGTTATAATTTCTTCAAAACTCACATTTGGAAACAATGCCACTTGTATCTCCATTATATTCATTAAATAATATCGAAAGTGTATACACATTGGGGATTTAATAAATGCGAAATTACCACTCTACATAACATACTTACTCTATGCGTTTAACAACCTACCTCTTCAACCACTTTCAATGAGAACCCAGCATCTCAAGCTTATTTCAATGCCACGCTTAAATCGTGTAAAAGCGAGCGAGATATAGACTAGGATGTTGCATGTGAGCAATACTCGGAGAAATTCGGAGAAGTTCGGTTTTCTAGATTCAAGGCTTTTGTGACACAAGGAAAACTATCAAATTTTACAGGGAATCAGGTTATGTATATCATATTTTACAATATTCAGAAGAAGTCCTTAGTGGTAGATGCATGCTCTGGTGAAATACATCTATCTGCTCGAATGTATTTTAGGTTTTATACAACATTGACTTAATGCAAAATGCGATTAGCGCCATAAATGACTTCAGACCTTCTTCAGATGTTTTTCAGGTGTTTGATGTTCGTGTTAGTTTCGACCTTTACTTCGGTCCTGATCAAAACTAGAAACTAGTGAGTGAATACAAATGTCGAACATCAGTCTGAAGAAACCTGTCGCTTTCACTATGAACAATACAATGATGACTGACAAAGTCACGTAATCTATCTTTAAGGAGAAAAGACTGTCCAAAGCATTTCAGATTAGACTTTTGAAGCCATGTGTGATTCAGACTAATCATGTCGGCAAAATATCATTTTTTAGAGTTGATTTTCAGTTTGTTAGAGTCATTTTTTAGTTCATTTAGTCATACATTCCCATTTCCGATGGCCAAGCATTATGGATCGACCTGAATGTATTCAGCTAACAATGTTCGAGATTCACAATAAATAATAGTGTTCTGGTTAAAGCGAGCAATAAAAACATTGCCATATCGATTGGGAATAGAAGCAGTTATTAGATTTCAGATTGTTTCGACGTTTAAACAATCCAAATCAACATTGACTTTATTTATACAGTCAGCTAGATCAGTGGTGACGCTTGATAATTAATCAATGAACAAGGTACATATCGAATGAAAAAAGTCCATTCTAGTTTTTCTTTCGTCAACAGAGCACTCTCTTAAGAAAGCATTTGCCCTTGTACAAATAATGAGCGCGAGAACTTTACAGTTGTCTTCAAATATTAGTGTAGAGTTATGAAACCGAATTTTTTGTTCTGAAACTTGATTGTAATTTCCGAACGAAATTACAACCAAATAACAAAATTTGTGCGAAGCAATAAAACAAATTTACCAAAAATAACCAAATAACAAATTCGCGTGAATATGCATCAGTCGTAGGATGGGATGATATATTATAGAATAGCTTTTAAAAACTTGTCTTAATTTATGAATGGGACTCTCACAGAATTAGATTCATCTCTTCCTAGAAAGGAAGAGTTATATGTAACTTTATTATCGATGGTACATCACAGAATTAGACAACTTGCTCCTTCTCGAATGGATAATTCGTGTATCCCTTGTTATTGGAAATGGCAAACAATAAGTTGTCAGCAGAGGACACCAGAGCCAGTGAGAGATGTGTGCGTGCTGTGATATTACTTCGCACACACTAAAACACACATCCCTGTCTTGGCTAACATTCAATTCAGTGTATGCACTATACAGTGAGAAATGCTGAGGAGAGGATGTGAAATCATCAAGTGAACTGATTTTCGCACGCCTGCTACTTTTTTTAATAACAAACGGAAGGGCCAACATTATGGAGAAAACGTGTGCGCAATGATTTGAATTCTTCGAATCTGAAGGAATTGGGGCAATCGAATCGCTTTGCTTGAACTTACATTAATCCGCAAGCAACCTTCGACTTTTTCCCTATCTCTGTAAGGTATCAGGAATTCTCTTTTGCCCACTTCATAGGTTCCTCGATGTGCCGTCAATTTCGTATTAATCACACTTCTAGGAAACTGAAGCAGATAAACAAAATATTTAATTCTGTGATGGGACTACTTCAGTGGCATTTATTTCATTGAAGTAATTGAAAACACTGCGTCCGTTTCGAAATAACAGAAAATTTACAAGGCCTACATAATTTAGTTATTGGACGAACTGGCCGGAGCATGAGAGGTCGACAATGTGACAAGTGGCTTCATTACCAGGACACACACACTTAAGAAGAACTAGAATAGAACGTTTTACAAACTGAGCTGTCTACTATCAATAAAAGGGTGCTTCATATGAAGAATTTTTCGCTCAGAACCAAACACAGACAAAATATCAACGACGTCTTGAAGGGCAACGTCATGCAAAGGCATGACTTTTCGACGGAAGGTATTGTAGACAATGAGATGCTTAGTTGATGGCTTTGAACGGGAGGTAAAAACCAAAAGTCAACTCCCTCTATAGTAGGCCGAAAGATTTAATAAAATGGCACGCTAAAAAATATGTGCAAGCCAACGTTTCGACAGTCACTGTCGGCATCAGGGCGTAGTAAAAGTAGTTACAAGAGAGAGGAGTGGTTAATATACTGCTGTCTCAAGGCCGAGTATCCCTCAATCAATCAGCTCGTGTTTGCGGTTTAACTTAGGTTTGTACTTTTTGATGTAGTCGGCTTCACTTAGGCGTGAGATGCTTGAATATTAGTTTTTGAAAGTAAAACAGCATTTTAAATAATAATAATAATAATAATATAGACGTTTATTTCAAAAACCCCAAATGGTAATCGTGGGGCTCAAGTCATACACAAAGACATATATAATTACAAAGAAATACAAGAACTTAACAAACAAAAAAATCATGTTTTCATCCTAAGCAAAAAGACAGCAGGTCATCGGAAATGATACAAAGTGAAACATGCAAGACATTACAAAGTAAATCCGTCATTTGATAGCTTAGCCATAGTTAAAAAATAGCTATTACTTCTCATTGCTGTTTTACACAAGGGAATCAAAAACCTTTCGGAATAATGTAATCGCTCAGGTAACAAGTGATGCAAAGGATGACCCTCATCATCGACAACCTTTAAAAAGAATGAGTACCCTTGGATCGTGCGTCGATAACATAGTGGAATAAAGTGTGCACAATTACAATCTGATTTCTCGCATATAATTCGATGAAAACGTTTTTGCAAACGCTCCAATAAGTCTGAACTGGTGGATTGCAAGTTAACTAATAAGGGAGAACAATATTCCAATACACTGCGAACACAAGAAAAATACACTTGAATGATGAGGTCAGTTGTAAAAAAGTGCTTCAACTGTCGTATCACATAAATCTTTGACGACGCTTTCTTAGCAATGTACAATATATGTTCTCTCCACGTCAATCTACTATCAATAATCACACCGAGTAATCTTAAACTATGAACAGTCTCAATTGACGACAGTTGATATCTTCCAAAATCAAAGTGAGGATTTGAAGTAATAAACATCTGTTTACATTTATCTACATTGATCGACATTTTGTTCATATACGTCCAAACCATGAGTTCGTCGTAGTGACTCTGCATGAGTGGAAAATCAGCATTCTTAGAAATAGAGTAACACAAAGTGAAATCATCGGCATACTTGATTAAACAAGCATTATCACTATCCAAAGACATATCTGCGGTAAATAATCCAAAAAGCATGGGACCAATCGCGGATCCCTGAGGAACGCCGCTCTTTACAGACAGAAAAGAACTGAAATTGTTGTTCCAGCGTACTCTTTGGTATCTGTTACACAGATAATTTGATATAAAACTGACAAAGTAGTTATCAATATTCATGCATATCAACTTCTTTATTAACAACCTATGGGATATTTTGTCAAAGCCTTTGGTTAAGTCAACAGCAAGCAGATGTAAGGCAGTTATGTCTCTGTGTTGAAGCTTACTGCTCACAAAATCTTCAATTTGCAGAAGAGCACACAACGTTGAACTTTTTGGTCGAAATCCAAACTGATATTTATCAAATCGTTTTGTAAGAGCAGTCTTGTAATAATTCAAAATACGACGCTCAAGAATGCGGGCAGGAATCGGAACAAGGGATATCGGTCTTGTGTCACTAACGTTGGGAGGTGATGTTTTAGGTACAGGAACGATGTCAGCACACTTCCATAAAACAGGTAAGTTCGCTTCATACATACATCGGTTGAACAATACACACAAGGGTTTTGACAGAACCAATGCAAGCTTTGGCCAAAGGGCAGTAGGTATCCCATCGGAGCCTGCAGATTTTCGTGTTTTCACCTTTGTCAGCTCATATTCAATATCAGCTTCTGAAAATACAAAGGGAACGATGTAGGGAAAGCTGGTAATGTTCAATTCGTCATCGATGAAATGAGACTGATACGACATATTCAATGTTTCCAGAATTTCGACAATATTCTTAGAGGAATCAGAGTTTTCCAACCAATTTGAATTTCTATCATCACATTTGATTGTCCTGTATACATCCCATATCGATTTATTCGCTTGAATGAGATTGTTGGCCCAGGTCTGCTTAGCAAGAATAATCTGCTCTTTCACCTTGTCACGAAAGTGTCTGTAGAGTTCCCAATTCTTTTGTCGGTATGCAGTATATCTCTTATTTATCAAAACTTTTATAACGTTAGTAATCCATGGCTTATCATTTTTTGATCGCTTTATCATGTCCTTTGGAATCGTACCAATTGCTTGACGAAGCTTTGAATAGAAAGTCTCACAAGCCTGATCAATATCACAGGAAGACAAAGAGTCAATCCACTCTACCGATTCTAGAAGATGTATCGCATTTTCCAACTTTGAGTCACGCATGTCCATCACAGCATAATACATAGCATCATAAATCATTTGATGCTTCGGTCTGGCAATAATCACATTGTGGTCACTACTTCCAAGAGGAGGCCATACATTTACTTGAGTATATGATAGGGCCATTTGATGAGGAATCAAGATCTTGTCTAAAAATGAGTCACCTCTTGTTGGTTGATCAACAACATTGGTAAGGTCAAAACATATTTCAAAGAAACTCGTATCCACGTTATTAAAGTCACCAACGATGATCACAGGACGTTCAGGATGTTCACGAAAATAATTGTCTATAACAGATATAATGTAGTCAGATGAGGTTTGCTTTTGTACTGAAGTCATGCTACAACCATGTGGGAAATATAGCACCACAAATACACATTCAAAACGTTGATGAGACATCTGCAAGAAGATACATTCAACGTGATCATTTGCTGATGTATTTTGTATAAGGGTCACATGAATCTGATTCCTTGTCCACACACAAATGCCACCGCCTTTCTTGTCTTGACTTCGATTTCCTCTGAACAAGTTATACCCTTTAATATGGAAAAGTTCATCACTAATTAAATCGTGCAACCAACTTTCAGTAACAGCAATAACATCCGGCAAATGCTTATCAACTGAGACACAGAGTTCATCAAACTTGTTGCATATTGATCGAGCATTTGTATAAAAAATAACTGGTAAGCAATCAGAGATCACTGGTTGTCAGTTATTCTCGTCTTTTGCAATGATAGTTCCTCGCTTTAGAATAACATTTTCTCCAGATGCCTTCCTTCTTTTAAATTCTTCAACCAGTTTTTTGTCTTCGATTAACTGCATCCGTGTCAAATCAGGACGAAGGAAGATTGTCTGCCTCGTATTAGAATTAAAAGATTTGAGTTTCCAAGCATTTCTCAAACACTTTGCCTTGCCATCATTTATCATAAAGCGAATTCTGACAGGACGAGGTTTTAGACCTTGCCTACCAACACGATCAGCTGCTACAATTGAATCTCGAGAAATATCCAGCTTACTACAAAGTTCCTGAACACTTGGTTCCTCGACTCCAAGGCAAAAAGTGTCAGTAACATCAGCAGAACTTTCCTCCAAACCAAACACCATAACATTATTCTTCTTTACCTCCCTCTCGTTGTTCTCGACTATAGCATCATGAACTGCTCGTGTTAAATCAGCGGATAATGTAGAAGATTTGCTCAGTCTCATCTCCTCTAGCTCCTTCTCCAACAATACAATTCTGTGGAGAACATCACATAATTTCGTAATTCCTCGAATCTGAAGGAATCATGGCGATCGCAGTATTTTAAAAGAATTTACAGCAATCCGCAAGCGACGCACGACTATTTTTCCTATCTCTGTAAGGCATTAAAAATTTCTAAGGCAGAACAATCTAATTCTGTGCATTAGCCACAAGTCATTTGACAATATTTTTTCTCATGAAAGACAATATAAGCAGGTAGAAGAAGAAAGTATATGATAGTTATAATGTTTCTAAGAGCATGAACATAAAGAATGGCGCGTTATATTACAGTAGGAAGGATAATGTGAAGGCGTGAAACCTTTATACAGTCGGTTCTATTGAAGATCATCGCCCATGGATTCCCACCCGCGTTACGGCTGATGGCTAATGGTCAATAACTTTTGACTAATGCCTTTCTTCTGTGCCTACGTAGTCCAAGCCGGTTTATTGCTTTTAGCTTGTGGTTTGTCGCTTACGGCTTGTGGCTCATTGTGTATGCCAGTTCTCATTGAAACTTAAATGCTGGAACTCTGTTTATGGCTTGGGACTTTTCACGTGTTCCTCCTGTCTAAGTTCCCATTTATGTAGTTGCTAACAATTCTTTACTAAAAGAACGAGGGCAAGAACAAAAGGTAGGGACCACAGCTTGACACTTGCTGCTACGCCCATTAGACAGGCCGCCAGATCGAGTTTGTGCAAGCAACGAGGTCGAAAATCAGACTGTTTTGCACTCTATGGCTGAATTTGCAAATCTGGCGAGTTCTACCCGGTTCGTTCCTGTCAGACAGGATCAATGAATGACATTTGTAAGACCAAGCGGACGCAGTTTCAGATTTTCGGTGAATAGGCATTTTTCTATGCTTTCTCTAATTAAGTGAGAATTATTTAGTTTGAAAGCATAATTTTGGGTTTGAAAGGCATTAAGGATATCTTCTATCATGCTCATGCAACTACATTGTACATGTATTCAGATTTGGCAGACATTTTACTAGCGAAACAAATTTGATTAATTTTTTCTACACTCATCCACATTTTCGTACGTACATCAGCATACAGTGTAGACCAGAAATTGTAACTAGCATGACAATGACATATGTACATTACATGATAGGAAATTATCTAAGACATTACATACCAAAGATTATGGCTAAGACTATAGCAATTTTCATTTAGTCACACATTGGCTGAAAAGTCTAGTCTGCTTCCCATTGGACTTGCATTATATTTTTCTGTTACCCTGTCTTACATGAAAAGGAACTCGGCAGACGCACATATTTATGATAGCCATGGGCTGCGCATAATTCTGCGAAAGTCTCGTTTTCGCTCTTATCCTGCAGAAGCTCGTTCTGGCGATCGGAATGTTTAACTTTAATTATAATCATAAAAATGCCAATTCATTATCTATGAAGACTGCTAAGATAGAAGTACCGGTGGTCTGGAGTCGACAAGGATGGATGCAAGCCCTTCAAGATGGGTGTGCATCTTGTGGAATGAAATTATTGAGTGTAGCTTTTTTTGACCTTGTTGTGTGGGTTACCCCGGTTTCCATCAAATAGCGATACATAGAAGAAAGGATCTAGAACACCGATTAAAATATTGCGATTAATCAATTTGCTTTAATGAGATATTCGCAAAGCTAAGACTGCAGCTTACAGGGAACCCGAAGTCCGACAGTGGTTTTTCTATTAGAAATGATCAAAAAACCTGAAATCTTCGTGCGAGTTTTGCGTTACGAGTCGTTAAAGCTCGCAATATGCTTTTGCAGTTATTTTTGTTTTCTCTCCGCTACTGTCTTGCAATTGCGTTAGGATGGACCTCCTCTGTACTTCGCTTCTCGCGATTGAACTATACTTTAGTTTGATGGAGTGAATCCAATCAACAAAATGTTAGGAATGACATACAATGCCCTTGCTCATAATACACATGTAATTAGGCACGATGAAACAATTACTGTGAGTCTGGAGTCCTATCACTTGACGAACTCCGATACCCTGTCCGAAGCCCTACTCGTCGCACCATAGTCCGGCAGCCAGAACGAGTTTCTGCAGGGAACGAGGCCGAAAGTGAGACTTTCACATAATGCGTATGCCAATGCCGAGTACACCCTATGCCTACTGCGAATCTGGACGTCTGCCGAGTTCAAGTGAGTTCCTCTTTTTGTCAGACAGGATCAAAGAAAATCACATGTAAATCCAATGGGACGCAGATTGCAGTTTTTGGTTAAAATGAAATTTTGTATGTTTTCTCTGATTAAGCAAAAAGTATAGGTCCAGAGTCATAATTCTTGGCATGGAATGTCTTCAGGTCATTTCCTATGATGTACATATGCTTTTATCCTGCATCTAGTCATCGGCAATGTATGTGAGAATGTGGTTGAATGTGGATAAAGTAGCTCAAAATGTTTGTGTTTGCCGACATTAAGAGGCTAGTCAAATCTAAATGCGTTTAGCTTTATAGACAGGGGTGCATGAAAATGAAAGGAAATGACCTGAAGACATTCCATGCAAAAAATTATGACTCTGGGCTTAGTACTTTCGTTTACTCAGATAAAACGATTAATCATTTTTGCCAAAAACTGCAATCTGCCTCACATTGTATTTACATGTGTTTTCCTTTGATCCTGTCTGACAAGAAGACGAACTCACTAGAACTCGGCAGACGTGCCGATTCGCAGTAGATATAGGGTGTACACCATTCTGTGAAAGTCTCACTTTCGGCCTCGTTCCCTGCAGAAACTCGTTCTGGCTGCTGGACTACCAGTCCAATTTATTGAAATCATTGATAACCGAACTTGCAATTGTAGCAGGCTGTTTGCATTTACCGATTAACGATTATGACAATGGCATCTGAGCCTCCATGTAATATTACCCGCAGAACAAAAGAGATATTCATTTTACATGACACCAATCAAACTGCACTTCTTCAAAGCAAACAATAAATCTGAATGGACACTAACGCAAATTATATTCCAACGCCGTGTGCTAATGGAAACGCCAGCACCTCAATGCTCAATAGAAATTCAGCTCCCGTTCATTGTTCCATTTCATAACGTCATATCTTGGTTGCTACCATTAGGAATGTTTATATCCCCAACATAATCATATTTGGAAGAATTTCTTAGTGTGCAACAGGTGAGTTCCATATTTTGTATGCATGAGAACAATATAATTAAGAAGCTTATAGTAATTAGGAATAAGAATTGAGAATATCATAGTGAAAATCTAATATAGAAATTGTATTCCTAATACGACCTCATTAGGCACTGTATAGCCATAAATCTTTATGTGATTATGTCATTAAAATTCGATACTTTAAAGGTTGCATTTAATTATGAAAAATATTCACACTTACCATAAAAGACGAACATCTTGCCTTCCAGATTTTAAAGACTTAATTAGTAGGACAATCAATTACTCGAAGCAACTTAGTTTTCGGTCATGCAATTTTGAGTCTTTGAAACCGGATGGTGCTATGACACCCGGCGCACCGGTGAGAACAAGTGCTCAGCCCTTCTTCATTATTGAGATTGAGCATCTGCTTTGCAACTGTGATCTAAAATTCAAATGAAGGGTTCGGTGTGTTGCCATGTGAGGCGGTTTAAGCTATTATTCATTTTCAATCTTGATATTGATTTTTCATCAACTTTTTTGTATTTTTTTGATAATTTTATCTCACGACAAATGATGTAGACCTATATATTTTATGATGAAACACCAGAAATTGATCAATGCTAAATCATTGTTAATACTCCGAGATCGTTGATTTTCCTTGCACTAACAGATCGTCCGGAGTGCTTTCGAAGTAAAGTAGCGGGTTTTCTATGGACATGTCCTTGAACCCATCAAGATAGAAGGTTTTTCCTCGAATACGCACTTCTTATAATAGAAGAGTAAGGTATGATTCGGATCATGATACAGTCAATGATCCGATCCGAGCGTTTATCAAAGAAAATCCGAATGCGGATCCGATCCGAAAGTCATAATCGTAAAACTGTCCAAAAAGTTTTCGCGGAAATCCCATCGAGGTTGAATTTACGAAACATCAAAGTGGATTGTGATACAAGCAAAATAGATGTTGTTGACGAATGTAAGTACTTAGGTATGTGGATATCTTCAAATAGTAAAAAGCACATTCAGGAATTATAGAAAAAGGATAAAAAGTCAGCATACCTAACAAGTAGAACTTTGAAAAACTTCAGAGAGGTCAATGGAAGTATGCTAAAGGATACTCTTGGAGCATTACCTCTTTCTTAAATCAAATATTGTGTAGAATTTTGTTATTATATGAATTTTAAAGATTTAAATAAGCTTCAAGTTCAGTTCTACAAAAGTTTTTGCAATCTGAAGATTACACCAGCAACATGCAGTATAATCAGTGAATTTGGTATAAAGCCACTGGAGTACCACTTTTACAAAGCAGCTCTACACTACTGGGTAGGAATTGTACATAGCAAAAAAATGATCTCTTAGCAACATTATCCGGTACTTATGGGTTATCTCCATCTCACAGGTTTTCAAATTTGTCTAAAATCTGCAAAAATCAATCATTACCAAACTTCAGGTAGACGAACTTAAGTACATTTTCTACCCATATGCGAATATTTATGCAGATCGAGCGAGTTGTAATCAGCACTTTTTGCATTAGAGACGATTACTTGAAGTGCATCGTTGTCAACACGTTGATCTGACTTCGTCTGTTCGACGCATTATTCGTACTCGTGTGTACATTGTTCTCTCTACCTCTTCGTCTTATCCACTGATATTTGAAATCTTCCCACGCCTTACCTTGCCACACCTTTCCAAAGTTAAAAATGTTATTCTAAGACACTGATGCAGAGGCGGAATCTCGGAGTCCCCTCCGGACTCCAGCCTATAACTAGACCCGAAATAATATAATAGAAGCAAACTATTTATTCTCGTGCATACTGTGATTGTCTTGATGTCAACTTTCTCCGTCAAACAAAAGTACAGAGACAGCAGTGCATACAAAGCCTATAATAGTTGAGGGAATGTTGTTGGGTTCTTATAATATTCAAGGGATACGCTAATGGCGTCCATCGCTTCGGGCTCCAATTGGTTTCGGATAGGGCGTATAATAGATCCGCTATTGAATGCACTGAAGTGTCTTTCAGACTCTGATGAAGAAGCTGGAATGACATATACTGAGCGAGCTATTCTCGCAAGAGTTGGCATTGCACTTTTCCTCTCGCGCCAAAACTTCAACAGATCAAAGTTTTCGGAACAAGGTGATGGTATGGAGTTATATTGGATCTTTTCTGTCCGTCCTCATGGAAAATTCACACAAAGTCGCTAAATGTGCTAAAAATGTGTTAAGTGTGAGGTGGAATGAATTCTTTGATATGCACAAAATCATCCAAAATTTTATGAAATCGTTTGCAGAGTAATCTTGATGATCTATGCATAAATGTGTGACGGCCATGACCCATAGCGTGCGTATTATTAACTTCTCAGTGATTTATATTTCTAATGATTTTTATAAGGTTTACTGTATATATATTTACAAAGACAAAGGCGTATTTGAATAAAAAATACACACATATACAAAGTAACTTATATGTATTTTAGCGTCCGATTGAATAGGACAGCTTTTTGATCATGCTTGAGAAAAGTGATCAGTGAAAATATAAGCCATATAGTAGGTCATGTTCATTACATTATAAACATCATTATAATGTTTCCAAAACTAGCCTGTAATATTTAATAAGTATATGTTTCCACTAACTAAAGACGACAGATGTAATGATTCGCATGAAAATGATTGAACCGCACTAGACCCGCATGGGTCACGCGGTCTGACTACAGACCCGTGACCCGACTGACCCGCCAGGAAAACGCCAGATGGGTGATCCGTGATACGCAGACCCGTTTCCATCTGTGGTTTCATGAGATAACAGGGTTTATGTTATTCGCGTATACATATATGTCTTTAGTATGCGTAAACGTGCATGTAGTAGTATCTTTGTAGTTCTATGATTTACCTCCACTTTTCCAATTTTCATCCATCGGTTTCCTGTTGTTTTATAATATCCATTTTTAATTTCCTTAACTTATTGTGACCACTGTCCTATTCTATTTCCATTACCAGCATCTTTAGTCGGTACAGTATATTAGACGTCTGTTTTGAACGTATATGCGGCAGTGTTTGGAATCTATGGTAATATGTTAACAGCAAGAGTGAGTAGTGTTACAAGTCTTAAGATTTCCATTTTTACCAGTTATTGAGCCAAAGCTGATCAATTTTAATTCTTTGACACGAGACAGCTCCATTGAGTTCTTTTAAGAACTGATTTATCCAATGAATACAACAGCATTGCATTTGTACACTTGCGGATTGGAGAAAGCCATCAGTCCTCATCAGGACTACTATGAAAACTACTACAATGAAACTCTACAGGACGAGCTATGAAATCATAACCTTATCGATTGGGTGTAGAAGCAGTTATTAGATTTCAGATTGTTTCGACGTTTAAACAATCCAAATCAACATAAATTTTATTTAACCAGTCAATTAAATCAGTTACACTTGAAAAAATGATCGATGAACAAGCGACATATTGAATGAAAAAGCTCCATTCTACTTTTTCTATCGCAAACAGATAACTCACTTAGCTTGTTATTTATTGAATAGTTTGGGAAAGTCAAGTAAAGTTTGTTTTATCATAATTACTTTTAAGCAATTGAATTTATTTCGACTATAAAAAAGCCATAGTCATTTTCGAGATAAGTTTTTAATCAAATAGAACTAGCGCACAAGGCAAAGAGTGCGCGCGAGAGCCACAGATTAGTCTTCATATTTTTGTGCTCAGCTATGAAACCGAACGCTGATTTTGTTCCGAGGTTTGATTAGAATTTCCGAACAAAATTACAGTCAAATAACAACGATGATTCACGTGAATCTGTATCAATTACAAGATGTGATAATGTAATAGCTAATTAAAACGTGCTTTAATTTATGACCGGAACTACTTCACTGGAATATATTTCATTAAAGTAATCAAAAACAGATCGTCTACTCTGAAACAACAGAATTGTGCGATCAAACTTTCTGAATAAAAATGCATTTCGCGTCAAATTAGCAAGCAATTTTTTCAATCTTGAATGAATTACTGAAAAATAATCTTCATTGAAGCTCATCATCAAGTTTCCATCATGAATTAAGTATCAGTTATTATGTGATGACGACCTTGTCGCGGATTGGAGGTAAAATATTGCTGTTTTATTCAAAAATTGCTTCAATGTCATTTAAGTTGCAACATTTGAGACAGAGTGCAACACTGTAAAGCTTACAGGCCACCGGAGTCTATAGTTGTACAATCTCATGAGCGTAGAGTGCGACATCGGATGCTGTCATGAAATTAGCAAAACTTCAGCTATAGACAAAAGCAAAAATGGACGACTTTTATGTTTTGCGAGCCATCTCATTTTCGTGGTCAAAAGTAGTTTACAATGTCCTCAACGAAGGTCTGTGTTAATTCAATAAGTTGCGAATAAGTTACCGTGGATTCTATTTTAATATTTCTGTTAATATTTCAATATATCTATTACCGTAGATTCTATTTTAATATTTCTGTTAATATTTCAATATATCTATTGCCTGGTTATCTACATGTACGAGTACTGCCAAAAATTATATACCGCCTATCATTCTTAGCTTTTAACGAAATTGCAACTAAAATTCATCATCACCTTTATGGACTCAAGTGCTTGACATTGAGAAAGATCAGCCAAGACTATGTCCATTGTACACTTAATACGGTTCATCCTATATGCACATATCGCTGATAAAAATTACAGACCGAGTGGGTCCCGATGTGCTGACCGGGCCTAAAAATGCAGTCCCATTTGCATGCTGGACACTACACAATGATAGAAAATTCATGGCTTCTCATCATGGCATTCTGTCAAGGGTCCCATAAGTTTCCCATTGTTGTCCTTCATTTTCATTCACATTTTAAACATGATCATTGAGCAGCTTCAATCACTGACAGTTGATATTGCAGTTGTTATTGACTGGCTTATTCTTGTAAGAGTTTTGTAATTCTCTAGTCTCTTCTTGATTGGGTCTAGAATCTTCTTTCTATATACTGTAAAATGGGGGTAATTCGGACACCGTGGGGTAATTCGGACACCTGGTCACTTTTTATCTTTAATCGACTAATGAAAATTGTTAGATGCTTCTAGTGAGACCGAAATGCATTTTTTTAGTTAGATATACATTGATCAACTGAAATTTATCAATAGACGCGAAAAATTTTTTCAGTGTATTCACAGCTACATTATATTTGAAATTCAAAAAAGTCGAAAAAAAAACTAATTTTACTATTTTTCATCAGGTTTGATCTACCACAAAGCTTTGTTGTAGGTTGAAATGGGCTGGCTTGCGGAAGTACCATTAGAAACCCTTACTAATTCAGCCACTCGTTTGTAGCTGGTCAGTTGTCGTACCCAAATACAGACGATGCGAATTCTTGGAATTTCTTGCGCCGGTGGGTGCAGCAAGCAAGGCTAATTGATGCTGATCAATCTGCTGAGACGGCATTTCTCACTGTCTATTGTTATCGCACGCGAGTATGTTGATGAATCACGCGCAAACTTGTTCAGCGATCAAGGATTCAATGTATGACTCACGTGACCAAGTGATGAAGACGACACATGCGCAATCTGTTCAGTCGCCTTTATGAAGTCCAGTGGACCGGACTGGATCCAATGTGTTACTTGTGCCGAGTGGTTCTGTGGCAATTGCAACGGTGGAAGCGTTGATCCCTTTTTCGAGTGTGCCCAGTGTACATGGACTCATTTTAACTTCAGTTTGAAACATTTGCATTTGATTTAGATCGTTTCTGTTCAGTTTGAAATACAAAACTTGTTGGTGTCCGAATTACCCCATTTTTCTTTTTTTAAGTACCCCTCGTAGAAATTATCCAGACAAATTTCTACAAGGCTTGAGGTTACCGGGTCACTACATATTGTAAATAACGCCCCATTTGCGGTTCCTGTAGGATTATAGGATTATGGCATCATAACAAATGACAAAAAAATTTAAAAAACCCTCAAAAGGGTGTTAGAATGACCCCATTTTACGGTATTCCTTTTATGAATGGCGCATTAGAATAATAACGCACTTCATAGCAGAATGATTTGTTTATAACTTGTTTCAAGATTTTGTCCAGATACGTACAAACTACAGTCATGTATCAAGTCTACCAGCAAAGTAACTGGCCTCCAGTCCGGTACATGGTATGAGAGTTGAACGTCCCTTAGATATCTTATATAAATCATAGATGTCCCTGACATCTTTCGGTTTCGATTTCTTTCTGGGTTACATTGGATCAATCAAGCAACGCAAATAATAAAACCTTTCCTGGTATCCGTGCAAAATGACCGAAATATAAGTCTTACATGTCTTAAATTGCTTTAAAAGTTAGCGATTGTTAACTGTCATCATCGATACACTTAATATTGCAGTGGTGACCAACGTATGCATTCAAAAATGTTTTGAATTAAATTAAAAAAAATATGTTATTTTGAATAAGTAAAATACAACACGACACGGTGAAAAATTCGAAGAATCCAGGAAACGGAAGATGCCAAGGTTAAACAACTACCCTAGTGCAGAATCGTGTAAAAAATTAGATAACTTAAGGTCAAATACGAATGAATATATATTAATACTAATAACATGGAGTAACTTGAACCCCAGTGCAGATAAGGAAAAGAAATACATATAATAGCTGCCAACCCAACTATTGAAGAGAGGGGAAACAAATTAAAGCTTATAATCAGTTTTATCTTACAATCAAAGAACTAAAGTGAGAGTTCGTCATTGACATGGCGAGAAGCTGACCAAAAATTATAAACGGTAAAAATCGAGAAACATAACCAAAAATAAGATCGCCATGTTCGGAGTCATCAGGGAGGAACCATGTGGCTGCATTAAGCAAGGTTTCGGCCCCCAACCTCCAACCTGTAACACACGGCGGGGACAGGCCAACCATATCGAATGAACGATAAGGAAGGTCTCTCCAAACCTGAGGGCACTTAGCTAAAGCTTAACCGAAAATCAATTATGGATTTAAGAGAAGAAAAGGAAACATAAGAATCTGGAAAATAGTTGTTAGTCTAACATACCTGTGATGGAAAGGAATTTGGCGAGGCGAAAAACAACCACTCTTATAAACGAGGAACCTATTCCTCGAGAGAAGGACTTTATGCGAGAATTAACTAATGGATTAACCTTGTAGCCCTTTTCCTTGAAGATAGTGAAATTGCCCTGAGCTCTTGATAATAAGGATGTAATGTAAACAGAAATGTATTTATTTGAAACATGGTTATATTTCAATGCAAAAGGTGTGGATGCGGCTGGAAAAGTGCAAAACTTATATTTTTGGTAATGGGATGTGTCAAGAGGGTACAGAGACAGATCTAAGCAATTCATCTCTACCCTTGTCACCGACTAAAAGGAAACAATGTGTCTCATTAGTAATTTATCAACCCACAGTTGCCTTAACAATGGGAACTATAGCCATGACGAGACTTCAGTTCCACAAAATTAATCAGCTGTCTTTCTTGAAATATGCAGTCAATCATGGTTTCCATGTCTGCACAGCAGAGTGAAGAACGCAGAATAAATATGAATATGTTAGAATGACTGAGCACATCCTATTCAATGAAATCTTTTTCTCACCAAAAATATCTCTTCTATGTTTGCAATTTGCAGAATATACGCACGTATTTCCAACTATTAATTGCATGAGATATTCACTCAATTTCACTTATGTACAGACAGCAACTTCATTTCCAATCTTACACAAATGGCAGACTAAAGTTCAATCAGTGACTTGAAGTGGATTGTTGGTTCACATGAGTTGAGATATGCTTCATGTGGCAGAAAAGGAATAATGCTGTATTGCGCTTATAATATAGAATCTGCAAAAATTCAACTTTTCGTTTTGTTTAAGCTGGTGAGACTAGAGTGGGCAATAGCAGTTTGTTGATGGTCATGGTAAATGTTGAGATAAATTGCATTATCTGCGTGTTTGGGTCTGTAGATGATTTTCTTCAATACTGATGGTCACGGCCAGAACTAGTCACGAGGGGCAAAAAGATCAATTTTCCATTTTACGTAATGAAAATTCAAGCCTGAATCCTGCAAGCATTGGCGTTGATCATCGTCGATTTTGATTGTGTGATGTGTATTCATCCCAACATGACGTTGATCATAGAGTATAACGTAAATGTCTATATCCTGTCCTAATTTTAGATATTAAGTGAAATGGCTCTTGGAAATCAGGACGCGTCAGCCTAGAGGGAGAAGGACCACAGAATTAGACAATTTGTACTTTCAGTCTTCGTTCCCTAGAAGGGAAAAGTAGTATATTGCGGCGGCACACACTATTCAAACAATGGGCTGTAAGCCGGCTTTCGGACCTCATCCAGTATCGTGCGTGTTGCAATATCAATTCGGTCACACATCGCTGTCTAGTTTACATTCAGTCAGGAATGCTGAGGAGAGGTTGGTGAAATCATCATGAACAAATTTCCGTTCGCCTGCTATCGTACTTAATAATGATTAACATTACCTAGAAAACTTGTGCGCAATGATCTGAATTCTTCGAATCTGAAGAAAAAGTGGAATCGAAGCAATTTGATAGAATTTATAGCAATCCGCAAGCAAACCACGACTTTTTTCCTATCCCTGTATAGTATTAGAAATTCCTTTCATTGACCATTTACTAAGTTTCAGCATGTGCTATCGTTTTGAATTAGTCTGTACTTCTCACTGTAAACCGTAGACCGACAATTATCCTACAAAATTACTGACAAAATCAACCGACGATTGTCACCTCCAATATCCTGCGATATCCGACGAATTTGTAGGTTCTCCACCTACATCGAAACAGATGCTTTGTGTACAAATTAACTAAACAAAAACTGTTGAATATTGATTTATTTTTTCGATTAGTGATTGCTTGACTTTTGGGCAATCTGTATTATTGTGTGGCAAAACCATGATATATTTTGACATAATTTAATTTATTTCGTACATTTTTTATAAAATTTAAGCTATAATTCATTGATATTCATTTTGTCGCTTTTTGTCAGATATTGTAGGTGTTCAGTGGCAATCATCCTACAAGAACTAACGATGACCGACAAAATAGATTTTGTAGGATAAATGTCTGTCAATTGTCAGTCAACGGTTTACAGTGAGAAAGCTGAAAGACTTAAATAAATCTAATTACGTGAGAAAGACAGGCAGCACAGGCTCATATGTCTTAATATACTCTCATTGCATATATCAAGGTTCTTTTCAGCAAACCTATCATGCTCATCAATTACTAGGATATAACTTAGGGTGCGAAAATGTTTAGAAATAATGTTACAATAGCCATGCTTATAACACAGTATAAAAAACTGATCTTTGAATTCACTATTTGAAGACCATATTTGAAAACAAGCTGCTAAAGATGATTTATGAAATCATGTCTACCCCTGAGCTCTTTCACACTCTCTGAGACCTGAGGGGTACTGTGGACCTTTTTACAACTTCTTAGTTTGCTTGACATCAAAACATTAGGAAAGTTTATTTTAAACTAAACAATGCTTACGTGTAGCAGAACCCATATGTTTGCTCAATATTTATTTGCGCCAACTGCTATACAAAATAGCCCAACTGGAGCCATTGTTATAACAATTTAAGACTAGCAAAATCACTGCGGAGATTCAAACTCATCAAATGCCGCTGTGAAAGTTTGGTCAGCCGTTTATTTTGGTGTCGTTGGATGAATATGCATAATGATACCTATCATCTTGAACATTGATTTATGTTGAGTTATTCATACATGCCAACCATTGTCACATGCGATCATGCATGAAATCAAAATATTCGCATTTGCTTTATCCTGAGATAACGCACAAACACAAGCATGATGTTAACAGTAGAAAAGAGAATCTCAGACATAAGGCACCATCATGGACATACATACGTACAAAATCATTTTTATACTATAGTGAAAATGTTTGAGGAAAATTTCTACACAATTTGGGGGTGCACGCCTGATGGGGTAGGCTACAATGGACATCCTTGGTCTATCTACCATGCATCCACTAGAATGAAAATTCACATGTAGAATAGAAATCAAAAATTATGATTTCACATGGGCATCAACGGCTGAGATATTATCAATAAAGATAGTGAAATAGAAAAATGTAACTCCGAGGTCCATTGGACCCCATCAGGTCGTTGGAGGCTTCTCACACATACAAGTATTGTAATTGCATTGGTCTATGCCAAAAATATGAATTTACCAAGTTGCGACTTCGTTTTGCAGTTCCGCTGAGCAATCCAATAACCAATATTGTTGATCCCCAAATTATCTAGATAATAGACATCATCTGTCCAGTGACGCCTACTTCAATTTTTTTACATCATTAGAAAGCTCATGTCTTCCTGAATTCCTCTGTGGTCATTACTTTCACGTTTTTCTGTGGAATTACTTCGCAATCAACCAAGGGTGTTCTAGATAGCTTGCAATCAATAAGACAGGAATTTGATCAATTAAAAACGCACTTGCTTTCTCTTGATTCTCGCATAGTCGGTATTGAGCAAACATTGACGACGTTGACAGAGACTCAGGATAAGAACAAAACTGAAATTAATATTTTGAAGAAAAATGTAGACGAGTTGAGAAGTTATTGTGCTACATCGACCGTTTCTCTTGCTGAAGACATCCTTTCGGAATTTGAAGAACGTGAGCTTCGTCGCGACAATTTGATGATTTTTGGCTTGCCTGAAGTGTCTGAAGTATCTTTATCGGAGCGGAGCGGAGAGATGGAGATTTACGAAACCTGCGAAAGATGTTGGACGTATTGGAAGTCCATGTTGAGCCATCAGTAGAACATCGTCGTGTTGGAAAGGTTATTTCTGGTAAAATTCGACCTCTGAGAGTCAAGATCTGTGATAGTGCAGTGAGGAGGGATATTCTACGGAAAGCTAAGAATCTAAGATTATCAAACGAATTCAAGAGAGTGTATGTTGTGACAGACATGACCAAACATCAACAAACCAAACATCGTGCCCTCAAATTAGAACTCCAAAGGCAAAGAAA
The DNA here is from genome assembly GCA_907163375.1 of Prostheceraeus crozeri. Classification (NCBI taxonomy): domain Eukaryota; kingdom Metazoa; phylum Platyhelminthes; order Polycladida; family Euryleptidae; genus Prostheceraeus; species Prostheceraeus crozeri. Next base: position 339,238 of record CAJQUW010004580.1, on the reverse strand, counting down.
TGAAGGGAAAGATGCTGTCATCTACAAAGGGGAGGTTTGTCTGCGGGAATCGATTTCAAATTTTCAAAGGCAATTTTATTCCCAAAAAGTGTCCCATCCATCTTGTTGTCAAATGCCCGCTCGTTGTGTAACAAAATTGATGAATTACAACTTCTAGTTTTGAACCTTCTTCCTGACGTTGTTGCAATAACAGAAACCTGGTTGAGTGAAGAAGTCCCTGACAATGTATTAAGTTTGACTAATTATCTCATTTTTCGTTCCGACAGAGAGAGGCGGCTTGGCGGTGGTGTTTGCATCTATGTACGTGATAAGTTGAAACCGGCCAGAATCCAGCAACTATTTTCTGAAGGTATTGAAAGTATTTCTGTAAGACTGTCAGATTTGAATATTATTATTTGCTGCATTTATTGTACCTCCAAGTTTGTCACTTAGTGTTCATAACTTTCTATTTGAAAGTATTACGCATTTAGTGGATTGCTTTCTTGATAATTTTCCTTCAGCTAAAATCATCTTTGTGGTGATTTTAATGATTTTTGTACAAGAAGGTTTCATGTAAACTTTGCCTTCGTCAATAAAGTCACAACTGCGACCCGTGGCACTGCTTTCCTAGACCAGATATGGGTGTCAGAAGATTTACTAGACTCATACATTGATGATGCCGAAATAGGCCTCCTTTTGTCAACATCTGATCATATTGTGTTTTTCTCAGGTCGTCATCTGTTTCTAACTACAATGTAATTGAAAGAAAAACAGTATTTGACTATCGTAGATCTTTCATTGAAGATTTCTTGAGGACGTTGTCATCCTCTAATTTTGAACGAGTTTATAACTCTGAATCTGTAAATGATAAATGTACTTCGTTCTATGAATTGTTCTTTGGTGCATTATGTCACATTCTATCCCAGGAGGTTGTTATAACAAAATCTGATAAGCCATGGATTACACCGCTTCTGAAAAAGATGATTGACGACCGCCGGTTTGCCTATCGCTCCAAGAATTGGCCGGTGTACAATCACCTAAAGGACAAAATAAAAGCTGAGGTGTTTAAAGCAAAGAAGACATGGTGTGATAGAGTGATGAAAAATGGTGGGAATTTGTGGAATGTTGTCAGAGAGTTGCAGGGTAAGACCAAACACTCTATTGACACAAATGGAAGTCATGATGATATAACCCAACTTCTGAGTAAGATAACAAATTGCTTTCAGTTATGTTTCACTGAGTATGTCGATGATGATTTGTGTGAAATATGTGATGAGTTATGGGAAGTTCCAATTGATGCAATGGATGTTTATCGTGCTCTAAAGAAGCTGAATCACAAGCACTCAAAGGGATATGATGGAATTGACGCTAGGATCTTATCGGAAAGTGCTGACATCATCTGTGAACCCTTGGCTGACATTTACCAGACATCTGTGAGGACTCGTTCATTTCCTGATTTTTGGAAAAATGCACTAATTTGTCCTATCCCTAAGAAGAGCAATCCCTCTGTGAGTGATTATTGACAAATATCTTTGCTGCCTATTATTTCGAAAGTGTTTGAAAGGCTCATTCTCTCCAAAATGCGCGACATTTTTATTCAAGCTTTTGGAATATCCCAGCATGTTTTCCGACAGAATTGCTCAACGACAGGCTCACTTATAACAAAGATAATCTCTACGTGCGTCTCACTTGCTTTGATTTTTCGAAGGCGTTTGATAAAGTATTCCATAATCGTCTCGTCAATCTTCTTAAGCAGAAAGAATTTGAAAGTGGCTTTCTACTTTGGTTGACCTCATATCTGAAGGATAGATATCAGAGGGCTTCCATTCGTGGTTGTTCAGGTCCTTTAATGAAAATTCAGTCCGGGGTTCCTCAAGGATCTGTGATGGGCCCGTATTTGTTTGCCATGTTTATTAGTACCTTACAAATTCAGTCATCGAGTTCTAACTTGATCAAATTTGCAGATGACATTGCACTTATCGAGTCGTGTACTAATTGCAATCCCAACCCAAACAACTTGTTGACGATACAGGACTAGTCAAATGACAACAGAATGGAATTGAACAAAGCTAAATGTACTCAAATGTTCTTTACCCGCTCAAAAGGAACTATTCCTGATTCATATCCCGAGATTGTAGTTACCCATTCTACCAACATTCTTGGTGTTATAATCAACGATAGGCTGTCTTGGGATGAACATTTTGAGAGTGTTGTTTACGTGCATCTCGTCGCCTTCATGCCCTGAGGTCTTTGAAATCGTATGTTACAAAAGAGCAATTAGTTAATGTTTTTTATGGATGCATTATGTCCATTGTCATGTATGCTACACCAGTTTTTTGCAAATTGTCAAGTTTCATAATTTCGAATTTAGTCCGTCTTAGAAAACGCGTTCACCGAATAATTTGCTCTGCTACATGTAAGTGTGACATTGTCCCTGACTTTATTCAAAAGCACGAAGAACTGTCGCTTAAGTATTTCAAAAAGTGTTTTATTCCTCATCATCCGCTACCATCTTGTTCCGAAGAAGTTTCCTGTGTCAGATAGATACCAAATACCTTTCTGCTCTACTTCGAGACGTTTGAATTCCTTCTTTCCCCACATGAGTTTGTTAGCCAATTTAGATGCACATGTTTCCTAGATGGAAGGTTGATTTTTTTCCTTTTGATGAACTCGTGGGTAGTTCACTGAGGCTGCCGTTCACGTTTTTGCCTGAGTTTTTGCATGACTTTGTATAAATGATGTAATTTGTGATTTTCATTTTCTCAATAAACGCCCTACTTACTTACTTACATATTTTCTTATAGATTAGCATAATAGCCTATAGCCATCCATGACGGTGAGACGTCGTCAGAAAAGTGAACACTTCAAAAGCCGTAAGAGATCATCATGGATCGAATTGACCGCCACCCACAAGAGCTTGAGGCTGAAGTGGGCAATGCAACATTGCCACTGGCATTTTCAATGGAATCGAGTTGTTTGGAATGATGGAGCTTCTGTATGTCTCAGAGGTCGCGGTGGCCGTTTGAGAGTTTGGATGAAGTCAGGTGATGCAGTTCCTAATCATTTGACACTGTCTGTGTATCAAGGAGGTGGAAGATTGTTGATTTGGGCTGCGATATAGATGAATGGTCGAACTGAACTCCATATCCAAAGGGATAACATAAATTCCGATGGATAAGTAACATATAACATATATGTAAATGTTTTGCAAAAGCACATTCTTCCATTGTCCTCCCAATTTGGTGATCCTTCCTCCGACTGGATTTACATGGACGACAATGCCACTTGTCACAGGAGTTGTGCAGCTAATTCAGTCAAAGCTCAAGCTGGCATACGAACTTTGAAATGACCCGCTTGCTCACCAGACCTCAATCCAGTTGAAAATTTCGAGTTTACTGAAGCACAGTGTGAGGCGATCAATTCTTCCTGTAGATGGTCTTCCTCGATTTGAAGTTTTGCTAAGGCAAGAGTGGGAGAGTTTAGATCAAGAAATGATCAGACGCCTGATCAAAAGCATGGCTTCCAGGATGCGACATGTGATTAAACTTTCTGGTGATGCTACAAAATATTAGTGACCACCAGCGAACGTACCATGGGCCTTTTTAAGGGTCAACTGGCTCTACGGAGTCACTGAACAACAAAGAAAATATTTTATTTCAACCTTTATTTTCATTTCGCTACCAAATTTGTACCTGAAATTGACAAATTTTTGTTGGTCCAGTTTTTATGATCATCACTGTATAACCTGACTTTTATAACCCCACTAATATCTAAAAATAATTTGGGGGCAAAAAATTAATTCAGAGGACATCAGGTAGTTGTAGACTTTTAAATTGGTAACTACTGAACTGCTGGACTAAAGCAATTATGGGTGCGTTACTAAGCTGCTAGCCAGCCAGAATTTATGATAGCCCAGAAATGAAGAGAAAATGATCTCTTTCAGAATATGTCAAATTCCATTACATGATGCATAGTTACAGAAAAATGAACACTTAACATAGACACTACCAAATATTTTTGAGAAACGCGTGTCTACTTGTATATGTACTTAGTCAAGGAGGAGAACGTGGATTGCAAAGATGGTGGATCGTATCAAGGATTAGCATACCAATTGTCGATACCTACCACGTTCTCCTCTTTGACAAGTATATTGACGATCAAGAGTCAGACATCAAACTTCAGCTTATTTAGAAACTGCAGGACGGTTTCCGAATGGATGGTTTAGAATTTGTCTTTCCTGTTTACATACTGTACATGTATTTGCTTTTCACGTCTGAATTCGATGATGACTAATTTCAAATAGCAAAATCCAAGATGCTATCCTCAACTGGAGTAAACATCGTCCTTAGTTTTCTATCACGAAGATAGATACAAGTGAGCTGTGAAAATCGGGAGCTCGTATGCTACAACATTCTCTCGGACACATCATCAGATGCGGGCGCTGTTGGGTTCGCCTTCACGAGTCATGTGGTAATCGTCCTCAAGATGCAACAGCATGTTAGTAATAAAATTTGATTTATCTGAGACAAAGAAAATTAAATGATTCTTATGGTAATAAGTAAGATATCCTTATCTGCTGCTGATATCATTTGGATTTCCGCTATGCGTGGATCTATTTGGATTATGTAATAAAAACTCCATATCATGGAAATATCCATGAGGTATTTGAGGGATATCCGCAAAATTGTCGGGTAGGCCAAATCCTGCTTGGTCGCATTCAATGAATCGCTGTTTGGTGTAGTAGCAGGTCTGTCCAATACTTTTTCAAGTAAAGTTTTTGGCTTAAATTCTGGGAAAATGTGTGTTATTAATTCGTATAATTTATCAATAAATTCATGAAGATCGTTTTTATGTCTTAAGCATTGCTCTTCATGATAAAAGTAAATTTATTGAAGTTTATCTCAGATAATCGCTTGAGTGGTTTCATCTCCTTCTCTCCTGAAGTAGGCCACTAAGTTCAATAAAATGTTGTAAACGATGTAAAAACAAAAGTCAGTTTAAGAAACAACTGGTAAAGATCAATTGGTTGCATCAGATGGGAACTTTGTGTGCTACGCTACCATATAAAACCCGCTATATGTGTTGACATTTTGAACCATTGGAATTTGCTTTGAATATTAAATGAAATTCAAATTGCTACTTATCAATATTACATCATACTCGCGTTATCCAAGAATCATTTGACCATCATTTAATCATATAAACTATTGTTGGAAATTACACATCGTTTTATCTAATCAAAATTCAGCATTCTGGTAATGCTAAAGAGGCAATTTAATGATATTATAATCGATGATGTCATTACGCCTACTCATTTTATAAAATGATATTCCTTCGTAAATATGCAAACAAATTAAAGGACTCCGTTGCTTTACTTTATAAAACTTAAAAGGACTCTTCAAAGGACTCCACTACAACTTTATAAAGAAGATCTACATCCATGCAGTATAAATACACATTGGCATCGCTGCAAAATGGCTCTTGAGATGTTAGGTGAGTTTTCTTGAACCTCATTTTGAGATCCATTAAAATTATTTTGGGTCTGATTTCTAAGGAATCAGATACATTCATTTATAATAACCGTACGCGACATTAGACACTATTATCAATCAATACGGGTACTTATGGGTTATCTACCCCCAGGTTTTCAAATTTGTCTAAAATCTGCAAATATCAATCAATCATTACCAAACTCAGGTAGACGTACTTAAGTATATTTTCTACCCATATGCGAATATTTATGCAGATCGGACAAGTAATTTTTGCATTAGAGACGATTACGTGAAGTGCATCGTTGTCAACACGTTGATCTGACTTCGTCTGTTCGACGCATTATTCTTACTCGTGTGTACATTGTTCTCTCTACCTCTTCGTCTTATCCACTGATATTTGAAATCTTCCCACGCCTTACCTTGCCACACCTTTCCTAAGTTAAAAATGCTAGTCTAAGAGATGTGACTTGGTCATCATCACTTCGCAAGTTGTCGGGAAATGACTTTGTTGATCTCAAGTGCTTTATGTTCAGACGATGAGGTCATAAGACGTCAGATCAAGCTGCAGACATCCCTGCACTTCAAGTTATCACCCCTAATTCAAAAAGTGCTTGTCCGATTTGCACAAATTTTGATATGTAGGCGGAAAATATCCACACTGACGTGTACATAAAGTTTTGTGACGATTGATTCATTTCAACGGATTTTGGACAAATTTGAAAACGTGGGAGATAACTCATAAGCACCTCAATACCACATGTGAAAACCAATGAAATAGATTTAGTTACCAGAAATTTTGATCTAAATTAAACTTTAATCTAAATTTAAATAGAATTTTTATTAACTGCTGTTCAATTTCTGAGTTACATTGTTGCATATTACAATTATGCAAGTATTCATTAATTGATGTCGGATTCTTTTTATTCTCATCAATTCGCTGATGAAATCGACGTTTAGTTTTGTCGATGAATTGGCTACTTGGATCGCCAAAGCATGAAAATTCATAAACAACAAACGACTTCATTAATGTAATTGATTAACTTTTAAGTGAAATATGCGATTTTTGCTTTGCTTGTGCTAAATAGCCACTTTGCATCCGCGTCATATTTTTTATGCATTCTTTTTAAATTCTGTTTTATTTTCTCAGATTCTACTCCTGAGTACGGTATGACACTGTATATTGTTCCATTATCATTACTCTTGTCTTCGACTAATTGCATATATAAATCTTGGATTGGTTTTTTTTATTTAAGAAGGAATGTACTGTACAATCCGCTCAATCACATATTTTGGATAGCCATTTATCCATGACATATTTGAAATGAATGCAGTATTTCAAATGCATTTATCACGCTTATAGGGATTTCACTCTTGACCAGCAGTGATCAAGTGCATGTCGCTGCATGCTTCCTCCGCATTCACAATAAAAATCTTCCTCTGTCCCAGATGATCTTAAGGATCGATTGGTTTTTATAAGTTCTGCTATCTTCCCACCCGTTGAATATTGAAGTTTTGAGACTACAAAGCTACAGGGTTGTACACATTTTTCGGCTCTTTTCTTACTTTATGTTCAATAAAATTTCTCAATGAGTGTAAGTAACATTTTATATTTGATTGGCCATTCTTAATTTTGATTCAAAAACTGTGATAAAAGAATAATTGCCTCTTACTGCATTGAAGAATTGTATTGAAAATATTAGAAATTCCTAGGGAGAGTACACACCAATTAGTGATGAATTGGCTAAGCTAAGCTAATTTCAGTTGTAGTTCCTGAACAAGGAGTATTGAATAAGAGAAGGTGTCCATTAATGCAATCAAAAAATGGAGATATAACCAGGAGTCATCAAAAATTAATTGAACCTCATGCGCTGAATATCATTTATCAATTAATTTATTGTTTTCAATTCCAATTATCAATTAATTGATTGCTGTATGTCCCAATATCAATTGATTGATTGATTCATGATCAATTAATTGGTTCAATTATTTTATCAAGTTTCACTCCATTGTAATACACAGCATTACAATTCACCTAAGATTTTCGCTTCTTCCTGCGCATCCACTATACAAAATTCATTCTGCTGACTGAATCTGACACCTCTCAACTCTCTGATCTATTGTATATTGAAATTATGTTGATAAAGTAGCCTAGTACTATTAAGCTGAGAGTTCATAAAACGATGATAATTATTGAAATCTGAATCAGTAGAATCAGTGAACATCAAAACTAAGGGGATGCACAATGATCATACAATATTAATACCGGCATTTTAACTGATTGAATCGAGTTTCAATATGAATACAATTATTCTAGGCTAACTCTATTTTTTAAAAATATAGGCCTACATGTTTTTCCATTGACTAATTGATAATTATCGATCAGTTAATTGATAAATTCAATTATCAATTAATTGATTATCTGTAATTCCAATTACCAATTAATTGATTGCCCAGGAGTCCAATGCCAATTAATTGATTGGACTGAGCAATTTAATTGCAATCAATTTTTGATGACCCCTGGATGTAACTCTTCTGGTTCTCTCCCATATGCGCTTCCTGATAGTTGTTCAAGTCAATGTACAAAATGAAACGTTCATTTCTATTTCCAGTTTTTGAGAATCAATAGTTTAGTTATTGTGAATTCATTTGTAATTGCTATCTATGTAATTGTGTGCGAATTATTCCAAATTAATCATTTTCTGAAAGAGCTGCTCTAAACGCGCAATCAAATTTCACCTTGAGAAGTCACCTATTGTGGTACGCATCAACTTAATTGATAAGGACAGCCTCAAAATCTTCGTATGGATAAAGTGTGATTCGCATGGATAAAGCTATTCCAAATGATTAATTTTGAAAGCATTCATGGCATTGAAAATAGACGCTCTTATTCAATCTGGCTTGAATTTACCTTTCGTGTGTAACAACGGTAAGATAACAATGTTTTAATGTCCATTGTCTTTAAATTATTGCAATGAGGTTTCCTGTTGAATATCTGCGTTGTCTGGCGCCATTCCGTTTTTCATGCCGGTCTAAAAGCATCTGTTTACCATGACGACATTAATTCTGCCGTCGACATGATGCAATTTTTAAAATTGTCTTATCTCATTATTTATTCATCTTCCAATGAAACTGCACACAACATTACGCAAGAGTGATTTTTAAGTTTTGATGGGTTTGAAAAGTAAAACAAGGTCTTCAAGAAGTTCAATACTTGATGCAGATGTAATTTCAGATATTCGCAATTATTTTCAAGTATTCTTGTTATTAATGCTGATAATTCGCTACTGATTCCAATGAGCAAAAGTTGCTCAGAATTGAAGTGTTGTAGCGTCACAGGAAACTGTCACTGTATCCTCTCATGTCATCTGCAAATCGCAACCACAGTCTATCTGCCATTGCTTTTCTATACTCCCCAGTAAAAGTCTTGCTTGGTGCTGTTGAATATCAATCAATGTAAAACAGCATACTATAAACTCCCCATTATTTAATGCACGGTATTCTTATCTTTCTGTTTTTTTCTAATAATTCTAGACTTCATCCTTCTGATGAAGAGTTTCTTTCATGCAAGCATGCATGATGAATAATCAGAAATCCGACTTTTCGACTTGTTCAAGTGAGAAGGACTGAAATAGAAATGAGTGTAAGTGACATTTCATATTTAATTGGCCATTCTCAATTTTGATTCAAAAACTGTGATAAAACAATAATTGTATTGTTTTATCAATAATACTAAAAATACCTAGGGAGAGTACACACCAATTAGTGATGAATTGGCTAAGCTAAGCTAATTTCAGTCGTAGTTCCTTAACAAGGAGTATTGAATAAGAGAAGGTGTCCATTAATGCAATCAAAAAATGGAGATATAACTTATCTGGTTCTCTCCCATATGCGCTTCCTGATAGTTGTTCAAGTCAATGTACAAAATGAAACTTTCACTTCTATTTCCATTTTTTGAGAATTATTAGTTTAGTTATTGTGAATTCATTTGTAATTGCTATCTATGTAATTGTGTGCGAATTATTCCAAATTAATCATTTTCTGAAAGAGCTGCTCCAATCACCGTATTCTTATCTTTCTTTTTTTCTAGTAATTCTAGACTTTTTCCTTCAGATGAAGAGTTTCTTTCTTTTAAACATGCATGATGAATAATCAAAAATCCGACTTTTGAACTTGTTTAAGTAAGGAGAAGTAAAATGGAAACCAGCTGTCTGCTGATGACCATCATAGCTGGTCGCTTAAGCACTGGTCTAAGTAACTGTTGCCAGAGCTAAGGAGGAATACTACTAATTAAAAAAAAGACAGCTGTAAGTTCGTGTCATAAGGCGGCATATTGTAGCTTATCTTATCAAAATGAATTTATATGTAAAGGATTTCTATAATTACTCCCATTGAAGTCTGGCACTCTGTAAAATTAAACGATTAGAAAGAACATAATATGCACATTAAAGCAATATAACGTCGGGGACATGAGTTAAGCGCTGTCATGATTTAACGTTCTATCACCATCACTATCTTGCTGGTGGAAACTGTTGCACAAACTGGGCTTAGAATTAAAAAATTCCAGTAGCGATGAAATGATTATTGTTTGCAACCTTCGCAAAAAATGCTGCACAGCCCTGCTTAGAGTAATAACAACATAGTAACATAAGTTATGAATACATTAATAAATAGTACACGTTTTAAAGAAGGATGAGAAGCCATATTTGCTGCTATTTCAATTGTTTCGTTTATTAGCACATTAGCAAATGAAGATTCACTATCATATCAATATAGGTGTTGTTGCAATCTGGGTTTCTTGGTTAATTGCATTAATTATTGATTAAGTGATTCCAGCATGTACTTTTCCTATAGCTCACCATATAGAATTCATTTACGTTATAATTGATGTGTCTTCGGGCAATAAAGTAAAACATATCGCAGTACATGACAGTAGTGAAATAAATCAATACGAAATCAATCGATATCTAATGATTCTTTCTTACCTGGGTGAGGGATCGATGAAATATTAAGAAATTGAAAAAAGCTTTTCAAGAAGTCAGATAGTGATGTGCAAATTGGGTTCTACACTGAAAAGTAAACGATTATTTTAATTAAACATATAGCACACCTGAGTTGCTGTAATCTTGCCTGGTGTATCGGTTTACTTGTCGAATTGATTCTAATGCATTGAATGCATGAATTGATTCTAATGCTCATTGTCTGGGCGAATAAAGGCGGCAATATCGACAAATAATAGATAAACACATGAAAGGAAATTCATCCATAAGCATGCAATTAAATGTAATGAATGTAGCAACGAACTGGAAGAATGTTTCGAAAATAGTATACCGAGATATAAACAACCTGGAAGTTCGAACCATTCACGCGATTAAATTCGATCGCAATACTTAAGGCTACAATGGCAAGCACTTTATTTAAGAATATTTGACTAGCTGTTATAATTAATGAGCATGGCCAATTTTTTTGACTAATCTGTTGCTGTGATTGAAAAGTTCTGAACAACACGTTTACTCACACCGTCTCTGTTTTTATTGACTATTCATGGGCTTCCCTTGAAATGATCATGCACATATATATTGACGTTCATTTCTTTTGCGAAAAAACGTTGTTTTCCATTTTATAACAATGAAGATTAAGCGAAACAACGACTTCCAACATTTTGTTGTGGTGTTGCAGGGTATTTAACCCAGGGGCGACCGAGCAGAAACAGTGTTAGATAGTTGTTAGTGACAAGCAAATTTCAATCGGTGAATGATGCTGTTAAATATTTGTTAGCCTAACCATGGACTCCTAGATATCTTAAATTATCTGGACAGGAAACCTTTTTCATGAGTTTACAAAAGTAGGTATAAGAAAATATTTGTTTATATTTTATAAAATCTAATGGAACGTCATCTTTGAAGTTATCAGGCAATGCATTAGAATTATTTTCAATGAGGTAAAACCATGTTATTCAGTACTTTGAAAATTTTTTATTCCGTTCATGAAGTCACCTCAGATGACTCTCACAAAGTTTTCACACATGCATTTACACATACTCATAGATGTGACAATGCTTCTTTGTATATTGTGCACTCTTTCACAATGAGTGACAACCAACTGTGAGCTCAAAACATAGCAAATTATTTCACAAAGAACACCCACATGATTTGAATAAGACAGATATACTGTCTTTGCTTCAACACTCCGCCTAACTTTTGCAAGTCGTAAAAGAAACTGCACAAGCATCAAAAGTATTTTTTGATGGTCTGGTCAATCCACCACGGTTCAGAATTGAGAAGAATGCCGTGGAAGATTCATTCTCATCATCAGTAGCTACTTGATCTGATAAACTCATTGGCGGCTCTTGCAGACATCACATTTATTTTTGTTGATGATAGAGTGAAATATATATCCGGCAATGTAATAGATAGCATTCAAATCTTCACAAGACAAGACAACACTTTCCAAATTACTGAGGTGGTCTTTCAAATTGTCGATGATTTGCAAGTCTGCGAATGACCGATTGGACTCTGTCACTTCGGAAGGAAGATATTCAGTGCTGGTGAATTTAAGAAGAGAAATCACCTTAATTTTGTGTTCATTCTCAAATGCCTGTCGCACTGATATAAAAATGTTGCCACCATTTAGTTGCCGCTACCAGCCGAATCTTTCTTTAATATTATCTGATGATATCTTTCCACTCAGCACATATTTCATTCCAATTTTATCGATCAGATAGCGGAAAATATCTGTGAACGCAGTTGTAGATTGAATTAAGGCAAAAAATGTTTCATTCGTAAGACACGGGCGTAAATTTGAGTCGATCCTGCAATCATTCAGGAACTTAATGAATGACTGCAAAAATAGAATTTTCCAGTCGCTTGAAGATCGAACTGGGTCTCGGTCAACATCCCGCTTTTGCAAGCCTATCGTAGGTGACCGCACGTTGAGAATTCTCCAGTAATGGAGGATGTATTTAAGGAATAAAGCCGTATCACTCCATTCAACATGCTTTTAAGAGTAAAAACGCAATGCGGCAATCGTTTGTTCATTGAAAATAGCTGATGCTAACTTTGTGGAAGTCTTTTCGATGTAGCGTGGGTTGAATACACTAGAACACAATTGTGGAGTCATTTTCGTTGGGTTTTCAAGTTCGATTTTGTATAAATCTTCGATATGTGTGAAATCCACGGTGAGAAGCTGTGTCGCTCTCGTTTTGAATTCAGTGAAGGTGAAGGAGAGGGAATGGACAAATAAACTTTTTTTCGCGTTGAAAGATATTGTATATGTTCTTTATATTGTGTGTCGTGTCCACGACGAAATGTACTGGCTCGTGATTACAGTGTTTATTAGGCATATTCGTTGATATTATTCAGAGACGTTCCACAAATGATTGAACATGAGCTTACGATTTGCCGACAAATTATCCATGGAAACAACCACAACTTGGAATCCAACATCGTGCACAAAATGCATAATTTCGGTAAATTTCCCTTCAGTCAGCTTCGGATTGATTCGATAGGTCGGCATCATGCATGCGATGTCACGGTAACTACTACATGCTGAGCTAATCATGAAACAAAAAATTTTAGTTGCCGTTTCCAAAGGTTTATTCTCCGAAAATCCAAGAATTCTACCTCCTGTCAATTCAGCGCGCTTTTCAATGTGGATTTCATCAAACATAAGGGTAACACATCGCTCAAATTGGTTCAGTTTTTGAATTCTCAGGCTCAGGTATTGCTTACAATTATTACTTTGAATATCCGCACCCAGACGATTTGCAATGTTGCGATGTTGACGAATGGATGGAATTGCAAGAATGCGAGACTGTTGCAGAGTCTGATAAGCAGTTGAGCTTATGGCAAAAATCATACAGCACAATCTGACAAGGTTATTTGAATATCGATTTCCGCGAGTTGATCCGCACAATAATTGCAACTGTTCAATTATGAAATCAGTTTGTGTACTCATCTCTTCACTTGATTCTCTGAACTTCGTTAATAAAGTTGTAATTTCTTGAACATATTCTGGCAGACTTCTTTCAGACGAATTGTTGTCGACGATTGATTTCACAAATGCAAGCAAGTTTGTAAGGTCAGTAAAAATTCTCTATCTTTTCACTCCTCATCAAATGTCGATAGTCAGCACCACTGATTAATCTGTTTCTAACAAATACAGAGAAGCTCAAATCTTCTTGAACTTTCACAGAAGCCAATAACTGTGGAGGCTCCTCGTTTCCATCTGTCAAAACAAGCAGAATCATTTTATCATCATCACCAATTCTGATAGCTGAGAAACTTATTGGAATAGTGCAACATTTTCCAAACTTTTCATGTAATTCCTCGATACTATGAATTTTTTCTTCTTTGTCAAACTGAATCATGCGTGATTGTTCGTGAGATATTTCATCATCTAAGCGACGCTTCGAAATTGGAGGATCGATTCTTCGGTTAAGTGTGTTTGAAAAATATAAAGGCAAGTTCACAAAAATTGATGGTATCCTGTCTTTCTGCAGCCTTCTTTGTAATAATGTTTCAGTTCTTTTTCGTCGTTTATTCGAGTCGGATAATTCAGTTATGAAGTCATGTTTAGTGAAATGTTTTGTGCAAATCCTTGAGTGTTTATTGGGAATGAAATATTTTCTGATAGTTTGGCCAGCCATTTCGTTAAAAGTTCTGGATCATGCAAAGGGAATCGAGGGAATGATGTCCCATCTTCAACAATATTATTTTTGCGGTTCAAAGCTACACAAGCATAAACCATGATGATGATGATGAAAATGCAAATCAAATTTTGATTGCTTTGACCTACTAATGTACACTCTACCATAGATTTCATTGAAGTTTCCAGTCCAGACCTAGTTGTGTATCTAGGAGTCCATGGCCTAACAGTGTTTCTGTGCGGTCGCCCCTGGTTGTCTCACTGTCAGTCCCAATTGCATTCGAGCATAATACATTCAGAAGATTACAGAGAAGACTGACTGTAAATACGATGCAGACATTTATTACTCAAGTTCTCTAAATAGTGCCATATTGATAGCTATACTGATTTGATCGAAGCATCGATAGATAATTTTGTCATTTCCCCTAAATCGAAAGACACTCCACCAGCGATGAGCGATCGATTAATGTTTTTTTATATTCTTCTGATTACCATCTTTTCATTTGCGATCTCATCTTCTCTAACATTCTCACAATATACATTTCGCATGTCTCTAATCCTCTGATGTCAACCTTTCTTAAAGTCCGTGTCTCAAATCCATGCAGAAGCGAACTCCAAGCGGTCTTTTCCACGGAACTTCTCAGTATCTCAGTAGCTCCCTTTCTCACAAAAGTCGGTTTTGTCAGCGTCATCCGTGTTCTGATTTCTCCTCCACTAGCTACGCATTAGAAAAACTTGTCTCCAAGTTTAGCTTCTAAACAAGTTCCACCTTAGAATCATTTGGAGACAGTTTTAGGAACAGTTCAGTTAACTGAAGTCTATATGGTCAATTATTGTTAATATGTATTGGCGCTTTCATTCTTTGCTTTTCAAGAAAAGTTTCAACTCTATATAATGCGGGAAGTTTATAATGCTTTTTGACTTCTTAAGTATTCAACACTGTTGAGTTCCAACACCTAGACGTGTCTTAATCAATATGAAATGCTGTAAGTTTCTCCTACCGATGTGTAAAGCCGTTCCAACCAAAGACAATTGAAGCAACAGCTCTCAATGCAAATCATAGTCAAAGTTGCAGAAGTGCACTTGTAATCGCTTGGAAATATGATGGTATAGAGAGAAAGAGAAAGAGAGAGAGAGATCTCACCAAATTACTTTAACTTAAACCTTTCAGTTTACATCAAAATCAGTAAGCATGACTCTGAGTTGCGCAAAATCCTTGGAAGTGAATGAACAATGAATGAAAATCAATAAGAGCAAGACCACAGGATGAATTTGAAATACTGGATTGAATTAACTTGACAACAAGTTAGGAGCGAAAGAAATTTGGGAAATAATTCTATCAGGAATTGATGGGATTCCAGGTGTATGAGTAAGTGAGCCATTAGTTCAATTGAATGGACATTCATCATGATGCGCTTATAAAGCACAATTGAATTGCCTTGCAAGTAGCCACATCATCTACTTTTCCAACCACTCACTGAATGCATCAGTTACACTACGGGTTTTAATAGGATCCATCAGTGACAGTAGATTTTTACTCATGCAGATTTTAAGAGTGCTATAACATTTCCGCATAGCCACATAAAGGAGCATGTATCTGAATTTGAAACTGACCGAGATTTTCAGGCAGCGGCGGACGGCTTGCTACTGTAAGGCCATTTAATATCGGGAGCATTATATTTTGCGGTTTTGTCAATCTGGTCATTTCCCGCGGTATTTAATTTCGCGTTTAGTTTGTTGTAGTCCGGCAGCCAGAACGAGTTTCTGCAGGGAATGAGGCCTAAAATTGGACTTTCACAAAATGAAGTACACCATATGCCTACTACGAATCGGTGCGTGTGCCGAGTTCTAGTGAGTTCCTCTTCTTGTAAGAAAGGATCAAAGAAATCCAATCGGACGGAGATTGCAGTTTTTGACAAAATGAAAATTTCTCTTTTTTCTCTTATCAACTAAAAAGTATTATGTCTAGAGTCATAATTTCTGACATGGAATGTCTTCAGGTCATTTCCTATGATGTGCATGTGCTATTATCATGCTTCTGATCGACAATGTATGTGAGAATGTGGCTGAATGTGTTGCTCAAAATGTTTGTGTTTGCCGACATTAAGAGGCTCGCCAACTTAAATGTGTTTAGCTTTATAGACAGGGGTGCATGAAAATCATAGGAAATGAACTAAAGATGCCACAAATTATGACTCTGAGCTTTGTATTTTTCGCTTAATCAGAGAAAATATTATTTTAAAAATTTCAAAAACTCCAAACTTTTCAAAGTCAAAGACTGCAATCTGCGTCCGATTGGATTAACTTTTCTTTGATCCTTTCTGACAAGGAGAGGAACTCACTAGAACTCGGCACACGCACCGATTCGTAGTAGGCATATGGTGTACTTCATTTTGTGAAAGTCCAATTTTAGGCCTCGTTCCCTGCAGAAACTCGTTCTGGCTGCCGGACTACAACAAACTAAACGCGAAATTAAATACCGCGGGAAATGACCAGATTGACAAAACCGCAAAATATAATGCTCCCGATATTAAATGGCCTTACAGTAGCAAGCCGGCCGCCGCTGCCTGAAAATCTCGGTCAGTTTCAAATTCAGATACATGCTCCTTTATGTGGCTATGCGGAAATGTCTATCATTTAAATGCACGGATGTTTGTTCTTCAGAGGAACCGGAGATGCAGTTCTAGTTCTGTGTGTGGCTTTTGTTTCAGTTCAACGATTTGATTTCGAACTTGAGGCTGCTCTCTTGCTGACAGTCAAGTCACGATAATTGTTGCACCAATTACTGCACCAAGCTTCTTTGGGAAGCTTTAACTGTAATAGTAGTGGAACAGAAGAATTTCCTTGGAAACCGGTCTCTTCGTTTTCTTAAGTTAGCGGATCCGAAATGGACAGCAATTGCTTGTTAATGGTAGTTTCACCTGCTCGGTTATGCATCGATCTACAGCAATGTTGCTAGATCTTTAGGAAAATCAAACTTGTGAAGTATGTAATAGCTGCAAATTCTTGTCTGAAGGCGATTTATTGAAAGTTTTTTTATCAGAATGACTTTATAACGCAGCTTTACATTGCTTTCTTTGTTATTCATTTTTGAAGGCGAAAGATTTACCGCATGTAATACGAAGTGTGAGCAGTCTCTAACTTGCAAATATAACCATATTCCCTGTTTTTCAACAACTAATGCATTATGATGAGAACTGCTAATCAGAACTCCCTCCCTCTTACTTTCTACATCTGCAGGAACATGAAGGGATAGGAAATAAACATCAAACCAAGTCGGGAGGTTAGGCCTAGAACCTCCCATACAAATTTCTCTCTCTTTTTCTTAAGTCATAGATTATCTCTGATGTGCACTTTGTCTTGAATCTCACCATCTCTCATAATGCCTTTACTCCACATAGATTTTGTGTGATCTTATTGGTGACCATATTATGGAGATTGAAGTGAATTTAGCACAAAACGTGACCTAGCTAGATACTTAGATATAACTCACTCCAAACCAACCATAAGGTTTATTACAACGTAGCGATATCAAAATATCCTGAACAGTGATATCTCTGATAGTTGATTGCCAATTTTGTTGTTGAACTATTGATTTCTCCGCATTGTTCACAAAATTTCAAGATACATGTGTCTTGCAATTCGAAGAAGGTAATACAACAAAGATCACTTACTTTTTGTAACTTTCACTAACTTTTTGAATATAAACATTTGGTAAATCTTTCTGCTGTTTTCCTTTTGATTGGTCAAAGGACGGATTCTAAGTAAGCTTTAACAGGTGAAAGCTGCCTGTAATTTTACACAGCTTTAAGGTTTTCATGAACAATTATTTTACGTCGGTCTCTCCATTTTCGGAGCACTGTTGGTTATAGACAATTGAATCATAAAAGTTCTCTCGATGAAATATAAAGCAAGCTCATTTTCATTGTAATTCCGTTGATTGATGCATTTTGATTATAAAGTCAGTTATGAATACACGATTTAGTGTATTTCGATGAACGTTGCATATGCCGTTCGTTTGAGGGGATGGCCCAGAATAATGATGATGACTGATGCAATACTCGGTAATTTGTCACTAAGTTGAAGTTCATGAATGGAAATAGAATACCAGTAACGTAGATTGGACCTTGAAACTTTTCATCATCACAAAAGCAGCCATCAATCAACGGTCGTGTTCCAGTAGTCTTATTCCGGTCCTGTACTTATTGTCGCATATCATCTATGTAACGAACCCAAAAAAATAGGAGCACTTGGGAAATTTGACATTTCTTCTTCCCATTCGTTAAGAAAAATGTTCTCATGGCAAAAAGCCAAAAAAGTGCAACCCAGAGTGGTGCCCTGCACTTGCATAATAAGTTCACCTCTAAATCAAAACTGTTATTCTATAGAGCAATGCGCAACATCATCGAAATTGTAGGGTCAGGTATTTTCACATGAGGATATTTTATCAATGTTCTACTCACAGCCTCTATGCCATCATTTGTAGAAATGTTGGTGTACAATGACACAATATCAAAGGTCACCAAAATAGTAGAGTCATTGACAAATTATGAAGGAGGGAAATTACATGCAAAGAATCTCTGACGACACTTTTCCCCTTTGTTGCAATAGGTGCAAGAAAAAAATCAATGAGTGATGAGTAAGCTGTTGTCACACTCCCACTGTCCGAGACGATTGGCCTTCCTGGAGGCATTGCAGAGAAAAACCAGTTGTCTTTGTGCGGCTTTGTGAAGCTTTGTGGAGCTTTGTGGAGCTGTGTGGAGCTTTGTGAAGCTCTGTGGAGCAAATAATATTGACGCGAACGTTTTACAGATATAGGACTCAAAGCCAAACACTCACGCTTTGACAGAAAACCTCAGCTTTGTAAATATGACAAAAGGTTCAGTAAGCGACGTCCTACATTCGGATTGTCATCTTCATGTAATGGTTCATAAAACTTCGGATCACAGAGTTGTCTGTAGGTTTCGGCTTAATAGTGCTGTTGGTACAATCATCCATAAACTACCATTGTCGATAGGTGACACTACCACAGAATCATCATTTTTTAATTATGTTCATCTCATCTCTTTCATAAAGCGAAAGATTATCAGAAAACAAACAACAATTACATTTCCTTAATATTTGAGAAACGGCCATTCTAACTTCTCTGATGTGACCTTTGGCGTGTAGGTGTGATCGAGGCTAGGAAAGCTTGTCTTCTCTATTAAATTACCGAGTGAAAAGACAATAGTTTTTTTACTATCACGGTTCATTCCCTCAACTATTACAAGCTTTGCATGTACAGTGCTGCTGTCTCTGTACTTTTCTTTGACGGAGAAGGCTGACATCAAGACAGTGACAGCTATATGTACAAGGATAAATATTTTAATATTTTGTCTGCATTATATTTCGGGTTTAGTTATAGGTCGGAGTCCGGAGTCTTATCATTTGATAGGACTCCGACTCCAGTAAAAATGATCGGACTCCGGGACTCCGACTCTGCATCCCTGATATACAGCGCTGTACTGAAATGCATGCAGTGTATTTTGATATTTTCATTTCCATGCACCCTTAACCTTTTTTAAAACAAAGCGAATCTGCAGAAATGCCTTATGTATTACGAGTATAGAGAATAAAAATAGTACAGCAAAGATTTTCAACTGTCCTTTCGTCGGGGTCTCCTTCTGGCGGTGGGTAGTGGTGCAGTCTCTTTTTCCGCTCTTTTTTTATTAGAAACATCATGATGGGAAGTTGCTGATTCTGTTTCTTCGCTTTTGCGGGCAGATTTTTGTACACCTCGATGGCGCTATCATTTGCGTTGCGGAACTGAAGAGAGCGAACCATCTAATCGTCCCATTCAAGCACACAGACCGGCGCTGTGGTAGAGTGTTCACTCTGCGTCCGGGAGACCTTGGTTCAAATCTTGGTCGGGTCAAACCTAAGACTTTTAAAATAGGTACACTTTGAATTCTTGCTAAACACTCAGCACAAAAGGAATGAGAGTGGGATAAATTACAACTCGGCCACATGGAAGAAAGGCTACGTGCCTAATGTGCTTCTGAGCATAAACAACGTTCATTTATTTATTTCAGCTTTGTTCTGAGGTTCTTTAGCACTCCTGACCAGATCTGCGAGACGTTCCAAAGTCAGGCCAGCTTTCTCTTCAACTTCTGCGTTGTCATCAGAATCTTCCTTCTCCTTGGTCATCTCGGCAAGGTCGTCGTCAGTCAGGCGGTTGATTTGGGAATTAAGGTCGTCGACATCTTCCGTCGTTATGTCGGGGAAGCCATCTCCCCCAAGGGGTTTAGCGAATTTGACAGCTTCATCAATAGCGTCGTGTTGAACTTCAGCTCGCTACTACGCGACTTTCATATCGATAGATGATGCGCTTCGCATTCATGCGATACATGCGAAGACTCGTCGAGACTGAGTGTACTAGCCTATTGCAGCAAAATGGAGGCTAGCACCGGTGTAGAGAGCGCCCTGACATTAAACTATTAAAGTATATGCGTGCATGTACTGTACACTGTAATGGACCTTTAATTTATAAATTTCAAAGCACGAAAACGACATTTTAAGCATAAAGTACATTTTAAATGAAAATGAAGAAACTCGAGTGGCCGCGAAACCCTACGAAAAAACGAAATTTCTGTGATAAAAATGGAAATATTTTATGAAAACCCGCGATACAGCGAAGTCGTGATAGTTGAAGCCGCGAAGTAGGGGATTACTGTGCAACATTATTCATCAAAATTCGTGAGCTAGGAAAAAATTAGTAATATCGAGTAGTTCTTACAAAATCACGACTCTTTTGACTGAAAATGTTGTAATCTCAAATTTGCGATGTGAGGAGTGCGAAGATGTAAGTTTCATTCAAATAAGTTCAATAGATCATTTTCAAACTTCTTCAATATTTTTCTCGTTACCGCTAAAGTGCACTAATATACAATGTAAACAATCTGCAGTCACTGTGAGAGAACAAATACATGCCATCGCTAATTGTTTTGTTTTGAGCTTTCGTTCGCCTTACATGTTGTTTGTGTACTTTAGCGTTAAAAACAAAAAATTTTGAAGAAGTTTGAAAAAGAACTACTGAACTTATTTGAATAAAACTCACATATTCTCACATCGCAAGGATTTTGAAGATATCAAACATAAGATAAAAAGAAGAAGATGAGAACATGAACATTTTGATGAAAAAGTGAAAATACAACATTTTTAGTCAGATTTTGTAATAATTACACGATATTGCTAATTTTTTAGTAGTTCACCGATTTTGACGATTGTAGTACGGTACATCAAAGGAGAGCTCAGAAAATGCTCGTTCTCCCCATGCAAGAATAGTTATCATATTCACATATTTTGTTATAAAAATTACAATTTGTAAATTGAGTGATTTTCATATTTTGGGCACTGTTCAGCAAATACAATAACGGATGCAAATCTATCATATCTCATTTTGAAGCTGAGAATACAAGCTCTCGAATGATGTATGTCACGTTGACACGACATGAAGGCATTTCAGCGAAATTTAGGTGGTCCGTATTTTATGATCAGCTCTGTAGGATATACAAAATTATCCACGGTTATATTAAAAACTAGCTCATCCCTAGCGAAGGTGTGACAAACTCCATAAATTTCTATCCATAAATAGATAGAAATTTAAAATCAAAAAAGTTTGAGTTCCGCACGCGATTCAGAAAAAAATCTTATCATTCGTCAGTGGATAACTGAAAGAAGAGTGTTGCAAGCCTTGCTACTAATTCATTACAAATTTACAATATTTATGCCAATCACTGTTTGCCTGCTGGAACCTGGACGGTGAAGGCAAACTCCAGACATGAAAGTTCGCGAAGGTCACAGGCTCAGAAATTGCTGTAAAAAGTAATATGATCAACAATAATAGTCTCTATATATAGAACAAAGAAATGCGTCAAAGTAAAGTTAAAGTTTACAAATCTAAAGACAATGAGAATGAAATACATAATTATATCTCTTTCATTAATGCAATTTAGAGCCTCATTCAAACAAACCGTTTCTAACATTTCGGGTCACTGTGACGCAGCGATTACAGAAGCAAATTTTGTTTTACCGATCTTACGTGAATCATTGTGACTTGGGTTGGCACGGGATAACCCTTTATACACTTGTATGTTCACTCCTCAAGTTAAAATACCTTCTCTGCGTGTTTGGGTCTAGAGATGGCTTTGTCTTCCTCAGTACAAGTGGTCACGGTCAGAACCAGTCTCCAGGGGCAAGAAGATCAATTTCCATTGAACGTAATACAAATTCAAGCCTAAGTTCTTATGAACTAGAACATTGACACCGCATTGTTTTTCAATAGTTCATTTTGCAGTTTGCAGTTGTCGTGATTTGTTCCATTTTACTATATAAGTCACTGAAGATTAAGACGAGAGTATTTGAAATTGTACAATTTGGCTAAATTAAATGAGTCGCAATGAAAGAACTTTTCTATCGTTATGAAAAGTTAGTCATTAAACAATTGACCTGTCAAGGTTTTCAAGATGTTGTCTTCCATTTAGGTGTAGTAGGTATCTAGCCCCAGCCGCAACGGACGCTTCTTCCAGCCAGGAGTTAAATCTCTCACAGGAGGTTCCGCCTTCGCAGAATTCATGATGGACGACACCTTCATTAGAGACCGCCAAGATGAGAGTAAAATTCCGCCCGCGCTGTCCATGAACAATCCTGACAGCTCGCTCTCCCCGTCTGGCACGACCTCGTGTGCGACTGATCCATAAATTAAAGCCAGTTCTTTTTTCACCATTGCTTGATCGAAATCAAAAATAAGATCTCTCCCTTTTTATGTCACGAGGTTCTATTGTAAATAAAATAAATTGACCCGACGCGTTTCGTCTTAAAGACTGTCTCAAGGGTACACTGACACGGCTACATGATGCGGGTTATATACTCAAGTCTTGGATTTGATATCTCCTCACACTAGCTCATGACGTCTATTCATTAAATTTGGCATTTTCGACGCAATCCAGCGAGATTCAGCCGTCTTAGTAGATATCGCCGATTTCTGTTTATCCAAAATACTGCAGTTGAAATAATTAATGTCCATCATTTCAGCGGCATGGTGTTTTAGATGATGATCACTCAGGGTGAATTTAAAAAACCTCCCGTTCAGTCACCTAATGAAGTAAAGCCAGTTCGCATACTCGGCCCTTTCCACTTTGACGTCATGGCTATTGCGGTTGACTTGAACAGTCTCCACTTTCTTTAAGAAGGTAAGACGATTTCTCAGACATGTGCTGATAGTTTGAATTGAGACAGATGGCTTGTCCGGCATCCGCGCTTGTAGATCAGCTTTGATTTGGGCTAACGTGAATTCCGGTTGGGATTCAACAATCTCTACCACAGTATTTGCCATATCTTCGTCCATCTTTTGGTGTCGTCTTCCTCCTCTGGGACGGTCAATGACTCCTTCAAGTATATAACGATGTACTATTGAATACGTAGTACCCCGTTTTACACCGAGAACTCGAGCGGCTTCAATATAATCATCTCCGGCTTCGTGAGCCATAATGATTCTGCGTTTAACATCAGAAGGTATTCGCTGGCGCTCCATATTGATAAGTTAATTTAGCAGATGTGAAGACATCTATATAGGGCTTTGGATCAAACCGAATAGATATCATTTATTCTTCACGTGAAATACCGCTCACTAATCTGATAGAGACACAATTGGACTATTTTGCTGCAGTTTATTTATTGTTGTCGCTCTCAATTGTGAAATGACGTAATATTTTATCTTTTAACGTTTTAGAAATTAAAGTGCCGCTCTTGATTCGGTAGTTGCCGTTGTCGTGTAGGAAAACCTGTACATGTAGGTTTGACCCGTCAAGAGCGAGTTTTGTCACTTCAAGATTGATAATAATATTTCAAAGTATAGCAGTCGAAAAGAGCTTGCGTCATTGTCGTTTCAAGTGCATTTTTGTCAGTATGAAAGCGTAAACTCCTCCTCTTTACCAAATCAACTGCATCATTGTCGTTTCAAATGCAAAATTGAAGAATGAAAGTAATAAACAGGCATCTTCTCTTCCTATTCATTTATTCTGCTGAACCCTAGTTATTCAATTTGTTTATGACCATATATGGTGCAATATTAAACAAAAAAAGTTTTCGATCAAATTTTTCCAATCAAATAATTTGAAAATTGCAATGGATAGATTGACTTTTGATGATGTGGTAAGAGCCTCATGCGATATTCATTCTGATCTTATTGAAGTTCTTGTAAGCGCAGACACGATGCAGTTTCAGTGTAATTTCACATTCCACTTTATTGCGCTTCTTCAAAAGAAAACTGTCACCAGTCAATTCATGTCACAATCTGAGACAGAGCAGGAACCAATTCCACTGAACAAAACCTTGGGTTATTGCCTCTTAGATATAGACGGATATTTCTGTCTAGACGGCAATCCTTCCGTTCAATTCACTGAAACAGTCGTTCTGTATGGCGGACGTATTCGCGTAGAATCAGGATATCGCTTTCTACTCTAATTAACTTTGAAGCTGAGATGCACATCTGCTATCTCGTCAGTTAGCAGGTAGGTACAACCTGCTATTATTTATCTGCAGGCACAGACCGCCACTGATTAGGATGAATTTACGTCAGATTTTGTTTTCATTATGGTGTTGATAAAGCAGTTTGCATTTGAAACGAAAATGTTTCCCTCATTTCTGCAAATCTGCAGTTGAAATGTCTATACTTGATATGAAGCGGATGATAAACTTCTTGTTGATAAACCCACAAAATTAGATTCATCTGCGCGCGCTTCGGTTTCCTAGAAAGAAAGGGTTATATTTAGCCTTAATATCGAAATGGCACATCATTAGGAATTAGACAACTTGCTCCATCTCGAATGGATAATTCGTGTATCACTTGCTATTGGAAATGGCAAACAATAAGCTGTCAGCAGAGGACCACCAGAGCCAGTGAGAGATCCGTGCGTGCTGTGATATCACTTCGCACACACCAAAACACACATCGCCTTCTTGGCTTCGATTCAATGTATGCACTATACAGTGAGCAGTGCCGAGGAGAGGATGTGAAATCATCAAGTGAAGTAATTTTCGTACGCCTGCTACTTTCTTTAATAATGATCAGAAGGGCCGACATTATGGAGAAAACATGTGCGCAATGATCTGAATTCTTCGAATCTGAAGGAATTTTGGCAATCGAAGCACTTTGCTGGAACTCACATTAATCCGCAAGCGACGCACGACTTTTTTTCCTATCTCTGTAAGGTATAGGGAATTCCTTTTTGCCCACTTAATAGGTTCCTCAATGTGTCGTCGATTTCATATTAATCACACTTCTAGCAAACCGAAGCAGATAGACAAAATATTTAATTCTGTGGCTAAACCTATAGAACAGCCAGAAACATTGAAAACAACAGAATGTCGTGGACATGTGTTTTTAGGACAACGGTACTTAAACGATGGCGGCTTCCACTGTTTGAAAATGGGAAGATGCCTGCAGCTTGCCTGTGTACTTTGTAAATATTCACAGCTATTATTATTTCTCTTTGCATATATATACATTTTGATAAAATAATTTACAATAAATCGTTTTATGGCAAGAATCTACAACTGTTGCATGTTTCAGTCATTCGATTCTTCTAAAGATCTAGCAATCGGCGCCTTACCAAGCAACAGAAATTTCCATCAACAACAGCTGCTGCTCACTCTAGTCTCACTAATTTAAACAAAGCGAAAAGTTTGATTTCTATGCACAGAACCATCATTCACTGCATATTGAAACGTGCAATCGCAATTGATTCAGCAGTAATTTCTTTTGTGACTAAGTTTTGAAAATATGTAGCACTTGGAAAAATTGTCTGAAAAAGCACAATTAAAAAGTCTGCAAAATGTGACTTTTGTTTGTAAAAACGCGGTAATCGAAAGCAAAATCGCGACTATCGTATGCATGAAAACCATTTTCTCACGAAAAACACTATGTAATAGAAAAAGTACCAGATACAAATTTCCTGAGAGTTAAGTATATGGAATTATATTTATGATTGACATATCTAAATTGAAGCATGAAAAATAGCAGCCTACATTTGCCTAAGCGGGAATCTCGGCATTTAATCCCCGTTTTTAGCATAGTGTGATTTGCCGAATATAACAAATAGCTATTTGTTCTATAGGTCTTCGTTTTCGAAGATCATTCATTTATTTCATCAGATCATGAACCTATTTTGTGACGACACTACAATCCCTTCTCATTTATTACAGATTTTCCATTCACAGTCAGACAATGATTGTACTAGATCGGGAACAGGGTCGGGTGTTTCGGCCCGAGAGGAGATTGTAATTTCCTATATGAGATTGATTTTTCGCAAAATCTTAACTGATCCGAGAAATTTCGCTTTGAAAAGTAATTATCTCTTCCACTCTTTCTCTCACTCCTTCCCCCTTCTCTCTCACTCCCTCCCCCTCTCTCTCTCACACATACACACACACACACATTATTTCCTATCACTTCCCACTGAAAAATCGGACAAGATGATTACAGACGATGGATGTGTCATGCACATAAGTTGCGAAGTAGAACCTGGAAAGTTGAATGAACCTATTATGAGATTCATCTAAATTGAAATGAACCACTTTGCACTTTTATGATCTACATAAAGATTGCAGATGAAATAAAGCACAGTTGGTTGGGATCGGTGAGCTGCAAGCACAAAGTACATATTTCTTTACGGTTAATTAAAATCGTGCCAAAAATAGTTTCATAAACTCGACACATTCAAACAATTCATTGAATTCAATGCATTCCTGATCGGAAAGAAAGATTCCTGTACAAAGCAAGATCAGTTGATATATACCGTACTTCTTTCTATATGTAATCTTTGTAGGAAAATGAGTGTCTGATTTACTCATTTCGGATAATTAGTTGCTTAACTATGAGAGATCTTCAGGGTCGTTGAATTATTAGTTTGCTTGTCTAAATCATTGCTAAAACATCGGAAAAGTTACACTATGCTTCTGATTGCTTGAGTTTCATTCCACTTCCTTTCTAAATCTATAAGAGTCATTTCTTTTGGGATTAGCTGTATTAGGACTTGGAGGCCCTTGCATGATGTTTGCTATAGTAAAACCTCAACTGGTTTTGTCGAAATTAACAGAATTCGTAATTAGAAATAAAAATTACAATTTTTGACCCATATCGAAAAGGGAGAAAACTGTACAAGAAATGAGCAACTTCCTCCTTAATAATGATAAATCCCAAGAAATATATTTTTCAAAAACGAAGAACACACAGCCACAAACTTTGCCAAATATAAATAGAACGAAAGAAATCAAGATCCTCGGACTAACGTTTGGTCAGATGTTGCAAATGGACCACATGAGCAGAATTCTAAAGAAATGTAATAAAAGAATACATGCAATAATAGTCCGGGAGCTAGCGTGAAGTTGTGCAGGGAACGAGGTAGTACATAAAACTTTCACATAGCATAGTACACCTCTAACCTGCTGCAAAACTTCGCGTCTGCCGGATCAGATCATTTGCTTTTCAGAAATAGAGATGATAACAAAATCCTATGTATTTCCAGTGGTAAAATTGTGACATCTGAGGTGTTGACTCCATTTTTTCGAGTTTTTGCTCATAAAAGTTACACAGATTGGTATTTTGTTGAACTGGTTATTATAGAAATCATCTACAGATCATGATCTTTCAAATGAGTGATCATTCAGTGACAGAGGATGAAGT
Source organism: Prostheceraeus crozeri (assembly GCA_907163375.1). NCBI lineage: Eukaryota > Metazoa > Platyhelminthes > Polycladida > Euryleptidae > Prostheceraeus > Prostheceraeus crozeri. The sequence goes on along the minus strand of CAJQUW010004580.1, from coordinate 311,401 downwards.
AAAGTGTACAAACAGACACTTTTCGTTGGTGTAACTGCAAATTTTAACATAGAAATTTCAGGAAAATTGTTGATATACTTTAACGAAAAGCGTCTGTTTGTACACTTTACTTCATCCTCTGTCACTGAATGATAACTCATTCGAAAGATCATGATCTGTAGATGATTTCTATAATAACCAGTTCAACAAAATACCAATCTGTGTAACTTTTATGAGCAAAAACTCGAAAAAATGGAGTCAACACCTCAGATGTCACAATTTTACCATTGGAAATACATAGGATTGTGTTATCCTCTCTATTTCTGAAAAGCAAATGATCTGATCCGGCAGACGCGAAATTTTGCAGCAGGTTAGAGGTGTACTATGCTATGTGAAAGTTTTATGTACTACCTCGTTCCCTGCACAACTTCACGCTAGCTCCCGGACTATAAAGCTAAATAGAAGTCGAGGAACAAAGAAAAGCATTTTCCATCAAATACGTATATCAGTGGTGATCAAAAGAATATTTTACGCTGCACCAAGTTGGTGGGGTCGTATCAATGCCAAAGAGCATCTACTAATATTTTATGAGACGCGGAAAAAGGTGTGGTTAATGCAACAATAAAGAATCCAAAGAAAGTGTAGAAAAGAGTGAAGTAGGACTATTCAACAAAATTATGAAGAACCAAGACCACGTACTCCACCGACTGCTAACTGCTTCCACCAGAAAACCGGCATCGAAGAACCTTCAGGCCAAAGCAGCATCGACTTCCGAGATCTACCAATAGTGTTATATATGGAAATAACTGTATCAGTCGTCCACAATAACTTCTTCTCACTTTGACGCACATTCTCTTTTCTTGTCTTCTCATTGTAAACGTTATGCGCCTGTCATTTCGTAATAAAGCTTACTATTATCATTAAATGCATGTAGGCCTACCGAATTAACATATTTTACAATCAAGACAGTTGCGGTGATCTCATATTCATCACTACCTACGGTAAAAGTGTGGTTAGCATTCTACCTCTGTTTACAGGGTAGACGTACTAATTGCTCTCCAAAAAGGAACTAGCTGTGGTCCCTCGTTGTCTAACTGAAAACCAGCGGACATTCTCCTGCCCGACTGTAGTCTTGGTTGATCGGCAATAATTGACCTGACTGTGGTGTATTCGCACAAAAGCTACTATAAAATTCCTTGTAACGAATGGGACAAATCATATGTAGTAGGGCAAACCGGCAACAATTTGTGTACGCGTCTGAATCATCCTGAAAAATCGACACTACTGAGCACGCTCTGGAAGAGAGTCGCACAATTAATTCTTCCCAAATTCTTCCTATTCAAACCCCACTGTGACCGATCAAGGCTCCGTACTGGCTCCGCATTCATTCTCTGTACATATCGGGTCCTTAAATCTTCTCGATCCTGAATTACTGATGACTAAGTATGCAGATGACAACTGATGTGAAGGGGCGTGGACTTGATCCTGCTGCCAGTTGATATCGGTTACAAGTAGGCGGTCACAGCTCACATAGTAGAGCGGTAGGTCTAGATAACATGGGGTCGTAGATTCGAGGTCTATCATCCGAACATTTATTTCATGGCAATTTGATCTATCCTCTATCTCATTTCATTCTTTGTTAATAGTGAGTGCTTTACCAATCAAGGACGAAGTAGATGCAGTAGAAGCAATAAGGCTGAAAGAAACCATGTTAAAACATGGTGTGAAAAGCACGGAGTGGAGATAAATGAAAAGAAAACAGCATCCATCATATGCAACAAATCAAATTATAAAGAGACCTAAACCCATAGAGTAAGTATGTAATGCAAGGTGCCCAGTTAAAATAGACACTTTTTAACATGATTGCTAATGTCCTTCGCAGGAAGTGAAATAACGTGTATCTGTTGCGTAATAGGCAGCTCTTGAAAGCTTACTTAGTCAATGAATAAAGCATGTCACTGTCTTTCATCTACACTTGCACAAACAGAATGTCTCATCTAACGGACTTTCAGGGAGAAGTTATCGTCATGTTCAAGCGAGAACAGCCAACATGGGGCTTAGAAAAATGTCGTCAGATATTGCCTGGTTTCTTTATTTATCAGTAAAAGTCAATTGGACCGTGTTTATCAGAATTTGAGAAGTGACGGTTCACCGGTTACAAGGAGGCGAAGAGCAGGTTCCGGAACAACCATCCGAGTATCCACATCACCAGTGTGAGATGCAGTGGTGGATTTGGCTATTACTCCTCCAGACAAAAATCGAAGACATTTCTCACAAGGAGAGATTGCATCTGAGCTGAATATTTCGAAGGGAACAGTGAGCACGATAATAGCAAACAGTGGTCTGAAATGCAATCGCCGAATCCAATGCCACAAACTAACTGAATTTCATTGTGAAGCTCGTGTGGAAAATGCCGAAGCATTTCTCGATCGCTTTGATGAAAGCAATGAATGGAAGGAAAGTTGGTTTTCCGATGAAGCCATTTCAATCTACACACTCCATTAAATCGTCAGAATGAAAGAATATATCGAGAAGTCACACTCAAGACGAACATTCCTGCTGAAGATCTCCTTATTCAACATGACAAGCAACAGTTATCTTTCTTTGTTATGCAGCTGTTTCTTGGTATGGCAAATCGGAATTGCGATTCATTGAAGGAGTTGCTGAAAATCAAGACAACATCCCTGCTTCACCAAGAAAGAAGAAAACAGTGAACCAATTGGTTTATACCCAAGAAATGTGTCCTCTCTTGTTTGATGACATCAACAGGACAATGAATGGACACATGATATCTCAGATCAATCATACATTCTCAGTACAATAATGTGTCAAAATTTGACGGTTAAGTCTAATTTCAACGGTAGAATGTTTGCCTCAATGGTCACATGTGTCAGTTACATGACAAGCATCTATATACATTCATTGATTAATTATAATAACACCACCTGATCAATACAATTCAGCAAAGTAATTAATGCATATTTCAAAGCCAGTGCCAGATATTTCAAACGAAAGAAATAATTTATTAAAGCAAACAAAAAATTGACACCGTTGCTGCACATCATTTTGGCCAACACAGTAATGTAAAAATGGCACAATGATGTAGAGGTCGAACAGAACTACAACAGTTGGCCTTTCCACACACCCAGACGCTGGAATGCGCCGGAGAGTGCATAGATGTACGGTAATAAATATATCTGGATTTTATGAAATACTGGAATTAATGTCTTCTAATCTGTGAAATGCATAAAGAACATTTATCACATCTCTACAGCAATATCCAGCCTCGATCTCGAAAGAAATCCAAACTAAGTCAAGCGAATTCGCGGATATTTGTGACATATTTTTATTGGCTTTTTTGTAGCAAAGAGAAATGGCGAAAGTACGATTATGCAGAGCACTACTCTTCCTTTTCGGATTGTGCTGGATTGAAGCAGCTGTCTCGAAAGACAAACTCGTAGCACAAGAAAAGAATTCAAAAACAAAGGGTAAGTGATCATACAATTCATACCTTATGTTTTCACATAACTGTCATAGCTCATAGGACAGTAGTTCAAAAGTACAGAAAATTTTACTTCGAACTTTTTCGTCCAATATGGCAAAACAGATTGCTATTTTGCACGTGCAATTTTGAGTTTTGAAAACCTATAGATTTCTGCCTAACCCCTTCTGACTTCGATGTTCCTGTAATTCAATTGCTCCCAAACTTATTTTACGAAACTGTTGGTGCATGCTCGTTCCAATGGTGGCATCAGTTTTTATCGACTCGGTCATCTTGTTACTATAAATAGCAATTTAAAAATTGAATTCTATTTTGTCAAAGAATTGGCTTGCAAGTGTCTGTTGGAAATTGACCTACGATATGCTTTGATCAGTTATCTCATGACATCATCTGCAGACAATGGTAGGAACATGTCTCATTGCATTAGGATAGTTATGCCATGCTAAGAGAGATTTTTTAAAAATATATGTGATAAAATCCAAGAAAAGTTGTTCGTTTTTTGTCTCCTCTTAAGAGTTCTCGAAAATTTGATTTCTCTTGCCCCTAGTAATTGAATTTGGCTCTTGTCAGATATATTACGCGGGTATAAGCAACAATGATATTACTATTAGGAAATCTGTAGCTGACTTTCTAATATGAAGCCGTTGATGTGATGACGGAAAAGATACATGTCGGATACCGTAGACATGTAGACCTACCTCTGATTTCAATGAGTTTGATTTCTCAATACTTTATAATTCATTGATTCAAGGGTATTAAGGGTTCTTCAAGCCAAAATCCGCTTTGATTATATGCTATGTTTCCTTGTTGTGCAGCAATCCGAAAAAATGCTTTATATGTGGACATGAAAAAATGGGATGTTTTAAATTTCAAAATGAACTTTTATATCAAAAATCTTACATGAATTCTAAAAGGGTAGACATAAACGTATGTGTTCGGTTAGATCAAGCGAAGACCATTTGAATTGGGTGTTGAACAATGACAAAAAACCTACATCTTGGCCACAAAATGCAAAAGGCAAGAACTACTGCAAAAAACACCAAAATTTCTGGATTTTACCATGTAAATTATAAATAGTCTGCAACTATCTCAGACATATATTAAAGAGAAAAAATGCAGTAACGTTACATCTAAAAGAGTAAATGTATTTTGTACAGAGCCTGTATGGTAATCGGTCAACTTTATGTATAAAGCTGATAATACTATTTTTGAATCTGTTGTGAGTAGTGTTTAAAGCTATTGGTAATCAGAAATACGTACAAACATCAATTTACACAAAATTGGAGTCCTAGCCCTAACAGTTTTTGAGCAACATTGAAGAATGCTTACGGGGGATTGTGTAAAAAAGGTTATATGGTTACCTAGATTCAGCACAGTTCTTCTGTTCGGAATAACGGCGGCGAGTTCGAAAATCATTGTCATAACACTTGGGTTTATGATATTAATAATATAACATTTTTTTCTAGAAATGCTTTCTAACTTCGGAATAGAGCAATAGCGTCTGTGTCAAAATTCGATAATCAGCAGTGATATTTGTCCAAAATTCAAATGCGTGTATTTCTCTTCTTTCCAGTTGGCGAAACGAAACTAAAGAATATCAAACCCCCGCCGCCTAAACAGAGAGTACCATCTCCTGTCGGAACACCACCCAAGACTAAGAAGGATGGAGTCATCATGTTAACAGAAGAATTCGCCCTTTCAGATCGAATTCATAATGAATTTCCAGTTTGGCATGCGCCATTTCCTACTGTTGGGTTACCATGGCCGATGCCTCAATTCTACAAAACAACTAAGCGCTTCTGCAAGCTTCACCGCGATCATTTGAGTTTCGTAAAAAAGGGAGTTTCAAATGAAATCCTCGAATCAGCAATCCAAAGAACACAGAGGATCATTAGTGACGGGTCATCTTTATCCATTCCAACACCGAAAATGAGTTTAGAGCAAGCCATCAGCCATGCGGCTACAGCATCATGTGACATTTCAACAATAAATATTAGGGTTCTACATACTGGTAAGTCATGGCCTCATCTGCATATGGACGAATCTTATCGACTCGACGTGACTGATACCAACATTTTAATCATGACATCTGAGATATGGGGAGCTTTAAGAGCCCTCGAAACACTTACACAAATTATATGGCGAACAAGCTCTTACACAGTGAGTACTCATCTTTCTCAATCCATATGGGTGAGGTTAAAAACGAAAGCTTCTTTTGAAACCTATGTTTTAAAACATGATTCGAGACAAATTTTATAATTAAAGAGATGGTTTTTCTTTGTCTACATTAGTTTCAAATAATGAATAGTAACACAGAATTTAATTTTACAAGCTACAGATAATTGCTTCGAGAACACATTGTCAGCTTTCATAAGTGCCCTTTGCTGGTACGTACTTAGATCATTTCATTGTCATTCATTATGTTATGCACATTACTTCATATACACATCAAGTCCCTTCTGTCCGATCGTCGCCAAAACTGTTGGCTGCGGATCTTTTAATTTAACGTCGTCCACGTCCATCATGATGTTCATCAAGTCTCTGTCCTTGGTTTGATCATGCTTCTGTTAAACACAGCCGATCTATCCAACTTCATTATATCACACCGCTTTTCGTAGCATGTGTATGCTGATGATATCAAGATGATCAACTGCCTTTTTGAGGTTCAAGTTTGGTAAAAAATGAACTGCCTTCCATCTCAACTTTGACGCTTTGTATCACGCATCGTAAAACTCCTAGTTATTATATTTTTCTGATGTTGGATCATCATCTGAAATTAACTGAACTCATAACTATAGCATCATCAATTTGCAATTTATTTTTCTCGATTCATTCAATTTATTGTAATTTTGTGTAAATTCACGCAGTCAACATTCTCAGTAATTATTTATAGCACTGCGCTTGGACAAGCTCGGACTTGCCACTGAAAGCATTTCCTTTATAATATATTGCAGAGTTTCATCAACCATACGAAGATATTTGACCATCCAAAATATCCTCATCGTGGATTTCTATTGGATACAGCAAGACATTACATCAGCAGCAACGTGATTCTCAAAAATTTGGTAAGATTGATATATTAAAGTTGATATTACCGTAATTTCACTTTTATTTCTGCAATACTGAATGGCCTGTTTGTACGCACTCGTACATTGCAAATAGTCACTGTACTTCATGGCATAGAAATCCGACTTTTCGCTTCGTTACTGAGACAAGTAATTTTACATAGGCATAACATGTTACAATGGCCGGTCTAATCACAGAATTAGACAGGTCGTCTCTTCTTCTGTTTGATTAGAAGGGTAGCATTGTAACATGTAACGCTAATGAAATGGCACAATCTGCTGACATATTACCATAGCAATCGAACAATTAGCAGCCAGTTCAACATCAAACACGTCAAATTGTGCGAAGTTTCAGTGACAGTTATCAACCGGGTCATACAAGAGACACAGTCAATGTCAAGCTTTACAGAGAAGTTTCTGAGCGTGTTTTCGTGCTCCTGCTAAAATTTTCAATAATGATCGGATGGCCCAACATAATCGAGGAAACTTTTGCGCAATTATCTGAATTCTTCGACTCTGAAGAAAAAATTCGGCGATCGGAGCATTTTGAAGGAATTCACAGCAATCCGCAAGCGACGCACGACTATTTTTCCTATCTCTGTAAGGTATTAAAAATTTCTTTCTGCCCACTTAGTAAGTTACTGCACGTGCCATCGCTTTGAATCAGTTTGCACTTCCAGCAAAGAGATGCGCTTAAACAATGTAATTCTATGGTCATTTCAGTCGATCATCTAGGGCTGTTTCACACATACGACTTTTTGCAGCGCGGCATTCGCGCGGGTGTTTGTTTAACATTACTGTGGAGCATTACTGTGTTTAACATCAGCCTGTGGAGCCTTTCACACATGTCGCGAGTTTTCATTTTAACGCAAGTAAATCGCGCAATTTTTGGTTTTTGACCAAAAAAGGATCTTCGACATCATGTCAAACTGAGAACATTTCTGAGTTCAGCATGATGTGGCGATTGAATTTTCGTTAAGTAGAACCGATTCTATCTGGAATAATATCTTTGAATTCCAAAGTGTTGATGTTCTCGAGCTTCGTGTAAATCAATCAATACTGTAGCCAATGCGCGTACTAACGACAATGACTGTCATTGTCACCAATTTTATATTTTGACCTCGTTCTCAGCCGTCAGTGGTCAGATTTCGGTGATCCACACACCATGCTGATCCCCAGAGTGTGAAAAAGTTGATGGTGCTCATGGCGTCCACCATGGAGAGAAATTCTTGCCTTCGCAATCCCCTTTCCATGGAACAATGGCGAACAGAGACATTTGGAAAGCTATGTCCATTGAAGACAATAGCACAGTCGCGTGGATGCCAGGGTAACATTACAGCCTATAGAATCCTTCACACATGTCGCTTGCTTTAAAAGCGGATGAAAAGTAGTCGCAAGAATTCTTCTGGAAATCGCTCGATTTTGAGGCGATTTTAAGTTTTGACTGACTAACAATCTAGAACATAGCATCAGTCTGAGAACATGTCTGAGTGCAGTATGTTACGGTGATTAAAACCCATTCCGAATTGCTAAATTACGTTCAGTATAACAGATTCTGTCACAAGTAATACATTTGAAGTTCGAAAGTGTTGAGGTTATTGACCTTCGTATAAGTCAAACAATTGAAACGCACCTTACATGCGCGCGCAATGGACGATGACTGAAGTCAGTCCATGTCACCAATTTACATTTCGACTTGGTTCTCAGCCGTCAGTGCTTGGTTTTGGTGATTCACATACCAAAATGATTCCCAGAGTATGAATAAGTTGATGACTCGCATGGATTCCACTATGGGAGAATTATTTTCATAACATGCAAGACTCCCAGAGGGCCCTGGCCATGCACTATGTTTTATTGATTGACCAGACTGGAACACTTGCAAAAGCAGCGGATATTGACAAAAGATGCTGCAGATTGTGAAAGTTGCTACTGTTTTTATTGATGTGATGAATGTGGTCGCTTCGTGAAAATTTGTTGACTTGTGCTATGAATAGATGACGCAATCGACAACTTCTATCGATGAACTGATTGAATAGGTTGTTAAGATTTCTATGTCTATCAAATGAGCTTACATGTCTATTACCAAGGACATCTATGATATCAGCTAGATTCTGATGTATTTTTCAATAATGAACTGAATTTTTACCACTTGTTCCATGGTTTTATCCAGATGTACACTGCCGTCATTAATCAAGTCTACCAAAGTCACTGGCCTCCAGTCCGGTACATGGTATGAGAGTTGAACGTCCCTTAGATATCTTATATCAATCATAGATGTCCCTGTCTATTACACAGAGCAGACGGCGAGACAAAATTGCTGAAATATGAATGTTTTATGTTGATTTTGAATATTAAAGCGAACTATGTAATAAAGTTGAGATATTCTGATAGCAAATTTCCCACTGATTTCGATGAAAACAAGAGCAAATGCAACTGAAGCCTGCCTTCAGAGTAATTATGGTTCAAATCCTTCTCCTCAATAGGCTAAGATACATCAACTTTCTATGTCTCATGAAATCGAGAGATCGAAATGGTTTATCGATGATTGACAGTCGCAGAAATCGAAATCCAATGTGAAAGGCCAATTCCAAATTTTAGCGACAATCGCGCTGCAAAAGGTCTCATGTGTGAAACAGACCTTAGGCACCGATAGATCAGTGTTGCTTTATCTAAAGAATCAAACTACAGAAATATACAACAGTTGTAGATTCAAAAGTTGTTACTTTATCAAAGTGCTTCTACAGTCCGTTTCATAAAAAGTGGATCATCCTAAAATTTGACTAAATAAAACATAAGTATGATACAGAAAGAATTTTTCATGTTATTTCATGTCCCTAATATATTTAAATGTCCTTATATAATCTGATAAGCTATGATACAGTAACGGTTCTTAAGAAGCTAATATTTTGTGGCCCTACCCTTATTGTCAATGACATTACCAATTCGTCTAGGCATTGATTAGATGATATCGTTGATTTTTGACTGATCTAACTTTCTCCACTCTCTTTTTAACAGTGACGTAAGTTGTGATACGCCATCTGTAGGTAGCAGTGAACGACGAACGTTACGGTTCTATGGGATTCAGATCAGGAGAACGAGCTGGCCAAGATAATGTCCTAAGCTCTAATTGAGACTTGCATAAGTTGACTCTACTACTCCTGTGATACGTAGCATTATCATCCATAAATAACCAAGTCGATGGATCATCAAGTTGATCTGTCATTTGGCCAATTTTCATTCGTAAAACATTCACATAGCGTTCAGAATTCATGGTTCCTTACTGTATGTGAAGTTCAGAGCGGCCATTGGTCCAAATGCCAGCCCAAATCAATAGAGTCGCACCACCTTGTACCCGGGGACGATGTAAATGTCTCGGAATTTCCTGATCAGATTTTATCCATAATCTCAATCGACCATCACTATCCTTCAGACGGACTGATGCCTCATCAGACCAGACAACCCGATCCCATTGATTTCGCCAGTGACAATGACTCATTGCCCATCTGAGACGTCTTTTTGTATGCTGATCTGATAATTCGATCTGAGAGGGCCTCTTACAGCTCTTGAAATTCGAGTCAATAAGTCTTCTACGAATAGTGGACTTAGAAATAGACGAGTCTAGTGCAGCCATCTCAGTTAACGAGAGACTTGGATCAACTTTAACAAATCTCAAAATTAGGCGGTCTCTACGTTTGAATGTTTTGCGTGGACGGCCAGAGCCTTCTTTACGACAGAGTCGAAAATCATCATTATGCCATCGATGCACATTTGTGTAAGGGACATTTAGTCGCTTGCTTGTAGCTCGCAAAGAAAACCCTAGTTCTAGCAAGGCTGACACTTTGCCTTTTGTGAATGCGATCTCGTTATTGTTCATTTGTGCTTTGTATTGTTTTCAACCGGTAAGAGATAGATTTCTAGCTGAAAGCAATCAGGAGTGCTGCCAACACCACCGCAACGAAGTCAGGAAGCTATGGAACATGAAGTCCAGTTAATCACATGTAGCAGTTACATTATTGTTGATGAATAATGGTGCTATATTGGCTCTGATTGACCGATTTTCTTTATTTTTGTTTTTCTTGATAGTTTTGGCTTGTATAACAACATATTACATAACAAAGGAAACAAATGTAATTTTATAAGAGTGAGGTATGATTTTGTGTAACATTGCTAAATGAAGATCAAATTATCTACTACTTTTTTGTCTATAACAGGAAAACAACACAATATTCATGCTTGAAATTTCCAACAATGATATTAGTAAGCACAACTGACATATCTTCCAAATTTCAGAGAAATTCGTTCAAGTTTGGCGAAGTTAGACAAAGTTGAAGTTAAGGTGATGTTTAAGGGTGATCCATTTTTTATGAAACAATCTGTATATAAAAAGAGAAATGATAGTACTCGCGAATATTTGGTGATTATACTGATAGGTTTCCAGTATCTTCCTATTGTCAACCACTGGAAGCAGCCATCGTTTAAGTACCGTTGTCATGACAACGAGTGTCCACAACGCTCCATTGTTTCCAAAGTCCGTGTCTTTATTATACAGTGTTGGATTCCTGTGCGCCATGGCTTGAAACCCAAGTGATCTCAATTGAATTATTCATTTATGATGGAGTCATTCAGTTTTCATTCAGTTTGTATTAGAATATAAGCTTAGCAACAATTTACATTTAGATACATTTGCAAACGGCTGTATACGATCTCTTGTAAAGCATAATCTACCGCGTTTACGAAGCGTTGAATTCGCGGCGAATTGCTGTGCGCAGCATTTCTTGCATTGAGCTTATATGTATTGATGCATAAACACTAAATATAAAGCGGGAAACTCCTTGAAAGTCATCTTCTGCAGATTTGTCCTTTGATGCCTTGATATGTTAAAACAAATAGTGATTTGATAAATATAACAGTGTTTTAGTCAAACAAATATCGCTCGATACAGATAGAAATCAAAATCACAATGACGTCTAAATGGAATTCTTATGAGAGTAGAGCTGAAAACAGGCCAGAGCCTTGAACTGGCCGGACCGGGTTTGGGCCTGATTATTCGGGGTGTTGAGCTTACTCCGGAGTCAACATAGACCTCGGGTGGTATAGTAAGCACTTGCACTTACACCGGACATGAACTCCCCTGCTACCTTGATATTCGATAGATTTCGACCATAGCGCGTTCGATAGCAGATATACTGTCCGCTTCCTATATCGTTGCACAACCCGAAAAGTTCTTATCGTTTCCTCATTCTCCTTAAATTTAAATCGAAAGCTCATAATCAATTGATTACTCCACTTTCACTTTGTCAGTTGAGATACTTTGTTCTGGAAGCCCTGTGATCTACCGAATTTTAGTGCATGTAATTAGTGGTTGGAAGTTTGTTACTTCATGTGATCATATCATAACTGATGATGTCATAACTCATAGCTGCCCCCGTCTCCTGTCATCATTAAATGGGTTGCATAAAAGTCTTGTCGATTCACTTATCGGACCACGGACTAGGGATTGAAATCCCGGGATCCCGATGATTTCTCACAGTACCATAACCGCGGGATTTGACATATGGGATCCTGGGATTCGACAATGACTAATATTTCGAATAAATAACTTAACAGCTTAATTAAGAACTTTGATAATGCTGTTTTTAGCACAATAATGATGACCGTGTGAAATTGATGCGCAATTTAAAATAATTGCTAAAATTTTAGTTAAAATTGCACATTTCAGATTAGCGGCCAAGTTGGTGCATTATTTCAACTGTGTAATTCCTGAAGACATCATTAATGTTCAGATACATCATTTCACGGAGAGCTTGTAAAGCGATAAAATGATCTTCACACCGGTTAGTTACATGTACATGCTCAATTTATAAGTAAGGCATATCAATGCACTATACGATAGGCATGAACGTGCTAGCAAGCAGCTAGTATGTATATTATTCTATGACAACTTACAATCCGTCTTGTGAAATTCAGACAGGAATCTTTACATAGGGAGCGCTGAAAATGTAAGCCGGGTTAAGGTGTAATGATTTAGTCTGGGCGCGCGCCGGCGCGCAGGTTGACTCAATTCTTAGAAAATTTGGAATGTCTGGGCAGGCCGGCTCAATCCAGCAAAACATGCAACCATTCCAGTCTGGAGTGAAATTATGTTACAATCCGTACACTTCCGTATTTCCAACTTCATCAGTGTGCAACCTACTATCGATTTCTTTTGCTCAAAGACCCCAAAATGCTGACTTTTGGTAATGGTAAAATCCCGGGATCAGGAAAATATCCCGGGATTGCAATCCCTAGCTCGGATGCAAGCACAACAACTACGGCGTTAAGAAGTTGCTTTTGACAGTAAGCAGGTGGAGATAAACCTTCGTCTACAGATCAGAGATTCGGAATCTTCTGACCTCAACCGGGGAATTGATGACTCACCCAATGGCTAAATATGGGAATAATGCAAATTTAAAGTTTGCCACTGAACAGATGGGTACTTCTATTCTTCCCCCCCCACATTTTTCAAGTTTTCCGAAATTTCATCGAACTTGGTCACATTGGGTTTAGAGTAGACTTGATCTGTCACTGAGTGACACTACAGCACGACTGAGAAGTCTTACTTGAACCCTGGGATGAAGGATTGGTGCCTTGGACACTCAGATAGAACACAAGGTACAGCTGTGATCATGAACTTCGTGGGATTGTTGTCTACAGACAAATGACGAGCAGTTGTCTAATTCTGAGGATGTAAATGTTCTACAAGTCAGATAAGAGGAGTTTTACACACTATACGCTATGCCACGTCAGTGAGAAGAGGTAGGAGCAAGAGAAGATCGTTGACGATGCAACACTTCCGGGTGTCAACAACAGAAATGTGGGGGGGGGGGAGAATAGAAGTACCAACGGATGGACTGATCTTGACAAAATTTGCATATTCTTGGAGTTGATAACACCAGCATTCTTCTAAATCCAAACTCGAAGGCGCCAGCTCTAGTACAACAAAAGTAATAAAGTTGTGTGTTGTAGTTGACTGCTAAAAACATGGTAAATGCGAAAGTATCGTAAAATTACAGAAGAGTGCAAATTGAATAAAATTACACCAAATTTCGAAATTCGAAAAAGATTATGTCATCTGAAAGCTTAACACGAGGCTGATTCAATTGTGGCAATCTCATTTTTCTGTATTTCGCAGTTTCGCCTGTAGGTATCGGTGAATGAATTCACCATATTTTTGAGTTTGTTGACCACAATTGACCAGACAAAGTCTAGACGCTCTGATAATATAAAGCACTACTAAGAACTTCATATTGGTAGTGTTTAGGTTGTGTCTGGTCAGGTGTGGTCAGTAGACTCAAAAAATGAATTTTTGGTTAATTAATTCACTTATACATACAGACGAAACCATGCAATGCAAATTGACAAATAACTACAAACTAAGTTCAATCGCAAGTTGAGCATCTTCGTGAATGAAAAACTTTGTCAGACATGTTTTAGCAACAGTTTTTGGTAAATCTAGTCAGTTTTGGATTTTTGTCAGTTTTTGGCAAAATTTGTTAGTACTGCTTAGTTTTGTGCATTCAACGAATTTCAAAATCTTTACGTCAAGAAAAAGCTGTGTGATAGTAAATACTGTCTATCGATTTTCATTAAAAAATTCTATCGTCTTCATGTTAAAATCCTGCATCAAAGAAGACGCTCACTTTTCTTTCGAAATTCCTGCTGATCACAACAGGAAAGTAGGATAGTATTATTATATTATATATTATATTACATTGATGAGGATGAGAAAGCAAAAATGCGGCACTCCCTTTAGTAATGGCTAAAAATATTAGTAAAATTAGTTGGCAAAAATACGACGACGCGCAAACGTTCAGTGCCGCAAAAAGTAAAAAAAAAAGCAAAAAGAGTGGCGTGGCGTGGTCAGTTATATAATTTTATATCATTGAGATAATATCACTGTCCAGTCAGTCTTTCAGATCGTTAAATTCTTTTGCCTTTTCTGATGTAGCGAGCTTCAGTGATGTGAGCGAGCCCAGCCGAACGATTTGCTTGGCGATGATGCTTGGCAATGATATTGATTGTGAAATCGAAAACTGTTGTAGTCATTCGTGGTCAATTTATCGAATGTTCGGTTGAGGGCACTAGTATTGTTCAAGCGCAAGGCAAGCTACGCATTGCTCCTCGAAAACGAATTGAAAAAGGCTATTAGTTTTGCCCAATGTAACTTTTGCTACAATGATTACAATTACAACTACGAAGAATTCGATAATCACACCTAACACTACAGAAACGACTTGTTTGTGTATGGGTTCTCATATGGCCCCCCCCATTTGCCATTTTTTCCATTTTTACGAAACTGAGGCCTTAAGTAGTAGGGAAAAAAAATCAAAATATCGACCCACGAATTGTTCTGCGCTATATCGATGATATTTTGGGTGGGTCTTTTTGACATATGATGAACATTTATCATAACATTTTTAACTACCTTCAATTCCGTGAACGACGGCATACAGTAATGGTTCATTCTAAACTTTGCAAAGAGAGCAGCGGCTTAGAGACAGACAGCTTCTTAATTATCCCATAATTATGAATAATCGCATCCGCAGTATCGCATCGAAATATCAATGCTCTAAATCTAGGCTACAAAAAAAAATCATATAAAAAAAAAATTTAATAAATTAACAATTAAAAAAATTTTAAAACAAAAGTAAAAGCAAAAGCGTAAAAGTAAAACAAATGGTGAATGGTTAGGAATAATCTTAGTCTTTCTCTTAGTTTTATTAATGATAGTTGTATAAGAAAAATCAATAATTTGATAAGAAAATACACTGCCTGTAAACTTGATAAGCAAACCTAATAAAAACACCTAGCCATACTTTTCTTCAAAAAATCTGCTAAAAAACATCAAACTAATAGGCCTTTCCTTTCAAATTCGTCGAGGGAGCATGAACTGTTGCTTGCTTGCAGAAAACATATACCTGTCTCTCCGAACATTTCGATAAATGCCACGACAGTAAACCTTGACATTTTCGATTCACAATCAATATCATGCCAAGCACAAAGAAGCTGGTTGGCTGAGAAGATACTCTTCTACGGTATTATCACTCTGATATATAAACCACGCACTCTGACTGCTTTTACTAAAGGAGTGCCGCCTTTTTTGCTTTCTCATCCTCATCATGAACACCCTCCCGTATAAGGCTATCAACTATATATTACATTATATATTATTATATTATCACTGAAGAAAGTAAAATATACGTCAGAATTATCTGTAGAACACGCGGTTTCATAGGGTATATCGTTTATTAAAACCAACACTTCAATAAAAAAATTACATTTAAATATGCGTTGATTTTTTGTGCAATTATTTCTGAAACGATTATTTCACCATCCGTCCTTCGACTCCGTCCAAGACATTCCTTCGACTCGTGACATCTGGAATGTCATCCGAATGTCACAGCTGTATATATGTATATAATGAATTGTACTGCAACACACTTCTAAATTGAAAGTTCATACGAAAACGTGTGAAGTTTTTGTCAAATAATTGGGACGCGCTTCCTAATCGAAGACAGAAATCACAATCTCATTGTCTTACATTCCCTATACATGCAGCCTTTCAGTTTTGATTAAATATTGAGAATAGTGAAAGCAAACAGACATGTTCAAGAAAGTCAGACAAAGTCAACATTGTGGCAGGTGTAGCTGAAGCAATTAACTATACACACTGCACTCGGGAATTCATCTGAGGCGGGAGATTCTACATATAGGCTTACGTAATTGACCAGATGATGGGAGATCATAATGATTTTTCAGCAAAAGAAGGTAGGAAAAACTCCCGAAGTAGTTTATGGTCGTCGATGCAATAGTTTAGATAAATATCGTAGAAAGGCAGATCTCTGGCGTCCAGCTCATTAGTTGGTAGATCTTACAATAGCGTTCCACAACGAAGTAATCCTTAAGGTCGACCAACGAAGGCTCTGGACGCCGAGATCTGTCTTTCTACGTTATTTACTTAAACTGTTACATCGACGACTATAAACTACTTTCTTTTGCAGAAAAAGTACATACAGGTCTAGATATAGGACTCAGAATTTATTATCTTATAATACAAGGTGGCCATAAAGTCGCGCACCAAGCCATATTTGACATACACTCTAGCTAGAAACAATCACACCTCAATCACACTTTTATAGAATGACAATTTGTTCTCTTCATTTCATGAATGAACGTAATTCGATGTAGATGACAACGTACCGATGATGACATGAGTGTTACTCTGAAATCGAATAAATGGAAGTAACAATGGCTTCTTAATCACAACTAGCGAGCATGTCTTTGACAATTGAACACAGAATTGAAATTATGTGGGCAAGAGGGTGCGACAAACAGGTCTGTTGCTGAAACGTTCAATTCAAAGCATGAATGAAAGTCAATCTTCAGTCGGTCGGTTACTCTTGAAGTTCAAAGAGACAGGTAGTGTTCATGACAAAGAGCGAAGTGGACGTCCAAGAATATCTGATGAGACAAGAGCAGCCATTTCTTGATAAAGTTGAGCAGAGTCCAAAGAAGTCCGTGCGCAGATCATCTCGTGAAATCAACGTTCCCCGATCCACGATGCAGAAGATAGTCAAAGAAGAGCATTTCCATCCATACAAGCTTCAGATTCTCCAAATGTTGCACGAAGACGATTCGGACCGACGCGTGGAAATGTCGACATGGTTTAAAAACCAACTGGATGAAGATCCTGACATGGTGCATCAGAAAGTTCTCTTCAGCGATGAGGCTAACTTCTACCTGAATGGTGAAGTGAACAAGCAAAACTGTCGCGGGAGAATCCACACTGAATGCAAGCCACAAGAGAACATAGTGGAGTGAAACTGACGGTCTGGTGCCGGACGGAACCATGGACCCTTCTTTTTTTGACTCAACCGCCTTGAGCAGCAGCAGGTACAAAAAAATGCAAGAAGAAGGAACTTCTGCCCCAGCTAGACTCAATTGACGTCGACTGACCTGAGTGGTTCATGCAGGATGGAGCGCACACCATGCCTTTAAAGTGCGTGCGTGCTGCACTGATTCGAACTTCGAAAAATTTGGATGGTTCGAAGGGGACAGTTGAATGGGCCACCACCTCCCATGACTGAATCCCATGGATTTCTTCTTTTGGGGATACACAAAGCAACTAGTGTATTCCGAGCGCATGAATGACCTGGATCATTTGAGAACTCGAATTCGGGATGCCTGCTAGCAAATCAACGGTGCTCAAGTTTGCTCAATCGAGTTTTTTATCGAAGTTTGATAACTTTCACCATCGGCTTGATTTATGTCTGGCTGCTGAAGGGCAGCATTTTGAACATTTGTAAATATAAATTTCTTTGTTCACAACTAATTCATGTTTTCCTTTAGTCATTTAGAGATCCATAAGAACAATTAAAATCTTGGTGCGCGAGTTTATGGCCACCTTGTACTTTATAAAATTTCAATGCATATTGCACATCATCTGACTGCTTCAAACAACAGGTGACTTGTCAGTTGTGAGTCAAGATCAAATATCACGTTCAGTTAATGCATTTTTTTATTACATAGCCTTTAAGTTTTCAGCTCGGAACTGCTCTCATCAATTTACAGAATTTCACACATGTATGTTCCCGAATTGTCACTCAAAAAATATAACATTTTTTACTAATTCTGGAGCACAAAGAATGATATTTGAAGAACGAAGCAGATGTTGAAATCTAATTGCTATGAAATGTAGACTTGTAATGCTTTTCGATTCCCATTCAGTGATACAATAAACGATTCTCTCTCTCTCTCTCTTTGATCAAGCCTGTCTTAGTTCCGCACACAGCAAAATTTCTTGAAGACACTTAGAGTTTCAAATGGTAAAACATCTGAAGCAGACTCGGTACTATACATTGAAGACTCGATCTTTTATATATGAAATTCAGTAGTTTACCGTGGCAAGGAGTCATTGTTGACATGTCGTCTTACATTGAGCTATATATTAGCTTAAGCCACAGCTTACTGAGGACACTACCGTGATTTCAATCAGATGGAATAAGCTACGCGTCAAGTACACAGCTTTCAACCGAAACCTTTCGAATAACAATCACATTTCCATGGGAATGGTATATGAATGCGTATCAGATTGAAGTTTCGAGAGTGAAATTGAGGAATAGGTACTTTCCAAACTAAAATTAGCTTTTAAAAAAAGAAATTTTGACTCATAATCGACTAAAATTTTTCAACAAAGAACTTACATGGACCAAGCATTTTGAGTTCATTTCCAAGAAAGCTTCTCAAAGGCTGTATGTAGTACGCATCCTGAAAAGTTTTTTATCTCATGACGAACTGGTATCCGTTTTCAATGCAGTTATACGTTCAATTATGGAGTACGCTTCCCCTGTGTTCTTGAATCCCGGTCATGGTCTAAATTCTATTTTCCAGTCGCTTTGTAAACGATCCTTTAGAATTATCCATGGTGAAGATGTCAGGACTTGTAATGACTGCGACATGTCGAACATCATCGAGTGAAGACAATCTTCATCATTGAAGCTATTCAAACAAGCGCTTGCATCGTCAGAACATGTCCTTCACACATTGTTGCCGGTTAAGTCGACTCGAAGCAACCGTTTGATACTTCCGTCCGCAAGAACAAAGAAAAGGACAGATGGCTTTATTTTTTCTTCTTCGGATTTGTACAATAACTCTATTTAGTTTTGTCCTCTGGTGTACACGTATGCATTACTTTTGTTCAACCACGTTGTATTTTCCATGTGCCTCCTACGATTCCCATTTGGAGGTATTCTTGTTTTTGAAATAAAGACGCCTATTATTATTATTAAAACAACTGTCGTAGCACTGTTTACGACTCACCCTTTCCTGCCTGAAGAGTACATGTCTTTTGACTTTGTCGCAAAGGGCGAATGTTTTTGCCAGATTCCGCCACCAAAACTGTCATGAGAGTTCATTAGAGATTTGAAGTTGCGTTCAGTGTACCCTTTTGACCAAAATTTCATATATTGTACTTTCAAGTTACATAAGACTGGGAGTAGGACTGTATATAATCGATTGTATTTTGCATACGCATGTACTTATCATTCTTAAAATAAGAACACAGGAAATTTTACTTGAGCGAGTGGCTCAATCACCAGAAATTCTGAAACCAAATTGAAAGATCATCTTGGGAAGGAGCATGCAGGCGTAGCCCTAATTGTAAAATTTGGCAGCATACCTACTGTAGCTGGAATCATTATCAATCTGACAAGATATTTTAGGGTGTGTGAAGTTTCTCTGTAAGGCTTGGAAAATAGCAAGTGATGGATTATAAAGCAAATTCATTTTGCCACCCAAGAATTCCCATTTTCAATTTATCTTGTAGTGTGATGGAGTGAGACTTACTGACAAGCTCCATAAGGAATAAAGGCATTAATTTTGTAGTTTGTGCCATCTCGATAATTTCCATAATCGAAAATGCCTGAAATCCTTCATGATCAAAGAAAAGAAAGAATGGATATTCACAAATCAGGAATTCTACACTGTAAATCGCTCAATACCAATCACATACGAAGGATGCATACCAAAATATTTTTTCGTATATTTCTGTATTCTCTTGGTATATATTTGCATGCTTTTCGTATGTTATTTCAAATGTGGTATGCTTTACATACTAAAGCCATACCAGCACAATGTTAAAAGAAAGCATAAATCATGTCCAAAGTATCTTGATGTAATGCCTTTTGTCAATAAAGATCACACTAATGTTACTACTGTTCTGTAAGTAGTGAGATAATGACATTCAAGAGTCATACTTTCAATACTGAATTCGATTTTAATACACGTAAGTCTAAAGCATTTCATGAATAATCAATAAGTGCATTATGTAACTTTGAAAAATCCGAAATAAAAAATAGTTTTGTTTGTATATCGTTTGAATGAGCTGATCTTTATCAACTTGGCTCATAAAGTAGAGCTAACTAAACGGCCTATTCAAGTTGCTAGACAAGTAGCAGCGTCGACAATCTCGTGGAGCATATAATTCACAATAAATCTAATCGAGTTAAATTTCACTCTATCAAACAAAAAATATTCGCTATTGGTATTACTGAAAAAAGTTATTTGACAGTAGTATGCAATGCACCTATTTTTTTGCTATGTGACTTAAAGCTGCACATACCAAATACATACCAGAGGGATACGAATAAGGACGAATTTGCATCGGGTCTCGTATATAAAACATACCAAAAACTCGTATTTTAGTGTAAAACAGCCAATCACAGATAGAATAGTTCGTATCGCTACATACCAATCACATACGAAAGTAAGTGAGATGTGGTGTGAAAAACATACCAGATCTCTGTAAACATACGAGAATCTCGTATCAGATGTTAGTTTGAAATTGTATGTGATTTTGGTATATGTTTGTATGTCATTTTCGTATCCAGCGATTTACAGTATATGGCACAGCAATGGTTTATTCTATCATAGAGGTGCACACTTGTCAAAAAATTGACTCAATCTGTCCCGAAAAAAATCAAGAGGAGCCCGTACAGACCCAGAGGCTGCTCACCAATGCTACCCGAGTTCGAGCCTGCAATTCATTACAGTCAATCGGTATATTTTTGGGATAATTCTAAATAGGCCACTTACTTATCCTTTCTCTTATCAATAAGGCTCAATTAATCACGAATGATCGCTTAATAGAAGTTGCTCTAAGCAGGGCTGCCGTTGGGATTGATATTTGAATGCTCACCCCACCCCATACCCACAGAAAAACCTGTGGGTATCCCCACGCCCCCATAGGAAAAGTCCTGATTAATATGTTGCTCTTGTTCGTATAGAATAATTGATGTCCAATGTCTCCATCTCAGTGAAACGTCTGCAAAGCATTCAACGATCCGATGGCCGTATTTGACTCCAGAGAAGCGGAATGGGAGTACTTGAAGACAGTCACTGACTGCGTGTTGTAACTTTTATGACTTCCCCTTGTCGTCTCCTATAGTATTGCTTAATGCCTATTGTAAATTTTCAGTACCATATTTATTATTATTATGATTCTGATTTTTTCTGATAGAACCTAGAAATTATTGTGCCGAAAAGTTAACTAAATGCTGGAAAAAAGTGGAAAAGATGCCGCTGCATGCACAGCATTTGACTTAAAATTTACATTTGCCTGAATCATTTTGGTTGCAGATGCAGATATATTCTTCTATCTCTACTGATTCGCAAATTTTTTTGTCAAACTGCTGCCAGCTTACACGTACAGGTCAATAGGTTTTTTTTCATTCCGCTCTTAATTATTTAATGATTCATGAGACATGACACCCTTTTTTCATAAAACTACCATAACGTAGTTTACCGCAAACGCAATTTTATCTCGAAATGTTTCTTTTTAATAGTATGACGACATTAACTTTATTTCTTTGCTTTTATAGCAGATCGATTATTGATTAGTTTGTGTTTTTCAAACTTCCTCATTTACGCACTTTGGAGTTTTGCATCACTTAACCTAGTTATTGACCATGTCGATCCTATTTCATTTTGCTACAGGATTATTTTAAGGGCACAATTTTTGCATTGCTGTTCCCTTTTGCATAAAAATTCAACAACTACATGTAGACTAAAGAAAACATGGCCCTATTGAAGAATGAAATGTTATGTTGAGATGAAATGTTAATACGAGCATGTACCTAGTTCTGCACAAAACTCGAGCATTGCACAGTGCGCTATTTATATATTTCGCTATTTTGAAATTTCGACGTTTCTTATATTCGCCTTTTACCGTTTGCTGTTTTTGAGATTCGCTGTTATAACACTAAGCAACCAAGTCTTCATTATGTAAAATCAAACCTAGGCTTACATTACATCATGTATACATGTCATGCGAAGCATTTTCAGGAAATATACACACATTCATTTCAAAAGTGCTATGCTTAAATTCCTCGCTGTAGACAATCGTCATTGAGGACAGTATGTTTCACAAAAGCAAGCATGAATATTTATCAATCAATATATCTATTGAAATTTTAACTGTTAGTTTAAGTCCTGAAGGACCTTAATGTTCCCATAATATTTTCTGTCAGCTGCTTTTCATGAAGACTCGATTTTTACTGCAAATAATTCTAAGTACATGTATTTGGCTGTTTTGATAGATTATATATGAGTTTCACGTGCTCCATTTGTGAGGATATAATACTGGGTTGTCCTGTAAGTTGGTATTTGGGGTTCTTAATGTGAAGATTTTTCATTCGTTTGGTTGCTTAAGTGGTGCTATTTTCAAATAATAGGAAGTCCATCAGCATAAAGGTTGAACATACAGGGTTGAACATAAACTAAAATAAAAAGCATGTGTTGCTACACTGCCAGTACTTCAAAATGGTCACTCTGTCACAAAAAAGTCACCTGTCAAAAATTCTTCTGTAGGCCTTCACTAGATGTTTGAGGTCTACCAATGTGTGTTATAGCCATCGTATATTGCTCAGTGGATCATGCCATGTTCATATGCGTGAATATTCCCGTTTAATATTCGTTAATTGAATTAATGTAGCAATCATTGATAATTCTATCCCCATCTTCTATCTCCATAGTTTGGCCCTTGTGCATCTCAAGTCTAGAAATTTTCGCAGTAGAAATCGACTGTATACAAGTGGCGATTGAAAAAGCGTTGAATCAATCTGATCTACTATTGTAGATACAGACTTCGATGAAAATCATCCTGATTTTCTCGACCACTCATGTCACCGAATTATTGCACAAGAACTTGAAGGATGTTGACCCATTTGTCTATGATGATGAAATGCAGCACAATGAACCATTTATTGAGGTACACTTTAGTGTGCAGTTAAGGATGCAAGTCGTGGACAAGTGAAAAATCTGAGCTTTCATTATAATTATGACTTCAATGCGAGTAGATGGCTTAAAGTTGAATGATTTTGTGTGAGAAATCTTTATCACACTCACTGTTCATGTATCCGACGAAAATCATTCATCATTTTCATGTGTATTGCTTTGTGGGTTGGACCCAGCAGGTCTTCCATATGTCAATTAGTTTAAAATCAAGGTTAATAATAATTAATCGAATTGATCATCGCAAGCTTAATTATATCACAAATAATTTTATCTGAGCTATTTATACTATTAGAGCTAGTATTTGTAAGTATCCATTCGGATCTGCAGTAAAGAAGACTTGCAGAATTCTTCCACGTCAGACGTCCTTGACACACCTGGAACTATCATTATAAGTCATTCAAAATTATTGAACGCGTGTTATTTATGTGAAAATGATCAGCATTGATATTTCATTTATTTTAAATGGTGAATTGGGTAGGCTGGGTGATACTTTGTAATTCAACATCGAAGTTGATTGTGTGATATGATGTCAGTTCTGATTGCTTCTAGTGAATGTTAAAAATCTTCAGAATCCCCATAGAAGCGCTGTGGGAGATGTGGGGATGGCCTCAATACTCATACCCACCCCATACCCATGGGTATCCCACAGAATCCTCATACCCACGGCAACCCTGGCTCTAAGACACTCAGCTGCTTAATTGAATCAGTCTACGCCGCTCTTATATTTGACATTCATTTGCATTAAAAATTCACATCTCTGAAATCACTGAAGACTCCTTGATTTTTTTGTCACAGTGATCACAATAATCAGTGAACTGGATGTCTCTAAGCAACAAATTAAATGTTAATAAACTTACTGACTCCATTTGATTATGTGGGAATTCGACGATAAGATCCAACAATTTCGGAAAAACAGTTGCAAACTGAATTCGACCAATCAAACCAAAAATCATTTTGCTCTTGAAGCCATTTCAAGGCATTGGTTTAATTCAGGTCCTAAAGGGCTACATGCCTATTAGGCGTGCATTACAAAATACTCTCGAAATGTGATCCAATAAGCTCTAACAATCTAACAACTTCTCGAACGCCTGATACGTGGACATCTGTTGCTGCCTTCAATCGAACAAGCGTTTGATCCTCGGCAATTCAGGTGTGCAGTTTACACCCAACTCTTTCGACGGATGCATCAACGCATTGCTTTTCTTTGTCTCGCTATTTTACACCATCTCAGTGTCAAACATTCAAAGCCAGTGAGTTCCTTGTAATTGACTTCGAAAATACATTTGATTCACTCAACCATCTCGCTATTCTGAATACTTTGGTATACAATTTTCAATGTCATCCTAAAGTTGCTGTCATTATTTAAACTTTTATGGGAAATAGGTTTCAACGAGTTGCTTGTAATGGGATCGAAGCGCCTTGTAAAGCAGTTTCCAGTGGCGTCCCGGAGGGTTCTATTTTATGGCCTTTTATGGCTTTTGTCCTTTATATCAACGATCTTTCTCACCTTGTCAACTCTCAAATTATCGTGAGACAAAAAAAGAATTGTGAGATCACTTTGAAGACATCTCCTTCATCCATTTTACTGAAAGTTCCAGTAACTCGGACTTTCAACCAGTGAGATTGTGATTAGATCATCAGATTAGAGATTTACATAGAACACAACATAGTTTGATTTCGGAGCAAAAAGCTCCTACAACCATGTAGACCTAATTATACATGGATGTACATATGATTAATGATTCGACACCGTTCTTAGCAGGGTGAATTGTAGAAAATTTCATACACCATTTGGAACCATAATGCAATGAATATGACAAATTGGCAAATTTCCAATTTCATTATTTCACATAATGATGAACATTAATTATTTTGAATGGCAATCAATTTCGTCGATTGCAACATGAAGCATCTATTACGCGATGATGAGGTTCCCACCATTAATGATTATATCATGTCTGCATAACACGTTTGATAAAGCACCTATTGTTGTAGCGATGTCCCAGCATCATCTATTGCAGAATTGCAGTATACTCTATCACGCACATTTTGATAGCTTCTGCTATTTCCAATACATGACTACAATCTTTGATCATTGATGAGCGAGTAAGTATTCAAAGTTATGTCTAAAAATTAGATACCTAAATTGTATTCTATTTCCTTATCTGAACTTTGCTGAGTGACATATGGACATTCAGATCGCTGGCGGTTGCTAATTATATTCTCAACATAAGTTCATCTATAAATTGATGTGTGCCTTTCAGACTTTCTACAAATGGCTGAAATAAAATTTCGTTACTCCTAAGCATGACTTCGTCGATTTATTAATGTTTGTTAATGACGCTAATATTGATCTGAGACGATGGCCACGGAGTCACTATTGATATTACGGAATTCCGTATTGTTGCAATCCCTTAATAATACATTCTCGCATTTGAATATATTTCGTTAATGTCAATTTATTTATTTAATTAAAGTGGTTTTTAAAATATTTGCCCCGAATGAAACTATCGGGATCATCAGGAACATGGTTATGCTGCTCAACAATTTTCGGTGAACTATCGACAGAGCTGATCATAAAAAAACGGACCACCTAAATTTCGCTGAAATTCAATCGTTTCTCATGCCTTCTAGTCGCATCGCACAACAACGTGTCATACATCATTCGAGAGCTTGCACTCTCAGCTTTCAAATGAGCTATGATAGACTTGCACCCGAAATTGTATCTGCTGAGAAGTGCTCAAAATATAAAAATCGCTCAATTTGCAATTTGCAATTTTTCAAAAAGAAAACAAGTGAGCACGATAATGATTCAGGCACGGGAAGAACAAAGATGTAGATACTGATGTAGGTATTTTCCCTTTACAATGTCAACTTTGAACTAGAGGATTGGATATTGTTAACGCGTGACTTATGGCATTTAAGCATTTTTCAAACTGTTAAGTATTGATGTTATCAGCTGTTATATTGCTTTCATAGCTGAGACATCTGAAAATTTTGCGGGATCGACTTGATGTTTTGAATTGCTCATTGCATGAATAGCTGCTGTAGTTGTGGTTTGATGGAAAAGGTGATGTTACAGATGAGAGAGGAAAATTGGTCTCAATTTGAATACTGTCAGCGGACCGTCTGCACGCCATTAATCTCATGCAATTCTTGCCATATTGGGCACTGCATTCATAGTTTGATCATTCAAGCAGTAAAGATGCTATGAATGCGATTCTGAACGTAGATGAAGTTTGCTTACATCCACAAAGCTTGACTTAAAAACAATCTCAAGACAAAATAAGCTGCCTGGTACTTGTAAATCAAATCCATCCTTTTTTGTCTTTACAGGTTGTTTTGTCTTTAAAAGCGTGTCCTCATGTATATCAAGGTGTTTCTCAACGCAATTAATGCATATTAAATTTTTACGACGGATCAGAGGGTATGTAATAACTACTCCGAGGAATTAAAATTCGTGAATATCATTACTGTGAAAGTTTATAACAGCGTTCGATAGAAACATCAACATATTTTACATTAAATGTAGAATTTTGCAAATTGAAGCTATGAGCAAGAATAACATGCCATGCCAGACAAGACACGTTCAACAGAATTGCAATCTAAATGAACAAACATTTATGCAAAAATAACAGAACGATATTGCTTATGATAAAATGCTGACACCTAATCAAAGCGCGTTTTCTCTTTCAGGAGGCAATGGCTGCGAATAAACTGAATGTTCTTCATTGGCATATGACTGATGATCAATCATTCCCTTTTAAAAGTGAAGTATTTCCGGATCTATCAGGAAAAGTAAGCGGTAGCATATTGCACCAAATTGAGACACACGAAAATCAAGGAATTCGAATATGATGCGACTCGAAGTGTTAATGAAGCAAACCAAAAACAGGATCATGAATTGAAATAGACCAGCTAATTTGCTGTGCAAAATGAAATAGGAGATTGAGATGGATGGTTGTTACTTGTTCTTCAATAGCGAGCGTAAATGATAAAACTTGTCTACATTTAGTGATGTATGCACATTACCACAATACACAATTATCTGACGTTGTATTTTCTTGAAAAAAATCAGCTTTACAACTTCAATTGATTATGTGGATTGTCAAAAAGACAGTGTTTTGAAACATTTGTTTAAAAAAAGAAATGTTTTATAACAATGATTGAGATCCCATTACTTGATGAGTTTGATGTGCTCTTGCCAATTGGCGACTTGATGCCACAGGGAGAGCAGATCAAAACAAGTGAACCAGTAATCCGACTGTTTATCTATGGTTTCTTTAGAATACTTTTGAGAAAATGAGTAGCTGTCGGCAAATATAGGAAGCAAGATGTGAACATGCAGCTTAGTTTACTTGGGAATTACATGTTATCAACATTACAAGAGTTTTATTTCTGAAAACAAAAAAACTCCTGAGGTTGACAGGTTCGATTCACAAGAAACCATGTGTGCACGTTCGCAGAAGGAAATATGATCAAACAAGTCCTCGCCTTCAATACAACCTTTTGGTGATACAGAGATACAAAGAACCTTAAATGGCTGATGTCAATATATCATTTTGGATCTTTGACAGTAGATAGAGTGAGCTTGTTAATAATATCTATTTTACTCACTAGCATGAAAGTAATTCTCAAGTATCATGTTCTCGGTAAGTTTCATGCTCAAATACACACTGGTTTAGGAGAAACTCCAGAAATGGTTCATTGCATGGTTCCAGAAATGCAATAATTTTTCACTCAATCTGAACTGGCACCTTGAGTCCTCTTGGATCAGCAGAATCAGATGCCTTGGTGTTTCTCTCGACTCTGACTTCTACTACATCATGTGCGAATACGAGTACACGAGTACATAGTAAAGTCTGCATCAGCTTGCTTCTCAACGATAAATGTCACATTCTCTCTAACAAAAGCCGAGGACTTTTATTGTAGAGTGGGCCTGTACTTCCATATTGTGACTAGCGATCTACTAATTCAAGCATAATAATTAGAGCCAGGAAAAATATTTGTTTATAACTACCAAAGTATGTAACATCAAATGTTCTTCTAAATGCCAAAATATGCAATAAAAAACTCAAAAAAAGCCGTTGCAATTACATAACTTGCGAAATAGATGAAAACAACACTGACTGCTAGCTTTTATGAGAGAGAAAGTGCAGTCAAAGTACTCAAAATCTCCTATTGTAATTGCAAAACAGAAGCTTTTTCAATTAAATTAAACCACGACACTGTAAAAAATTCGAAAGATCCAGGAAGCGGAAGATACCAAAGTTGAACAACTGCCCCAATGGAGAATCGTGTAAATAATCAAGTTGGTTTCAGTGAGACTTCGTTTATTATCCGACAGGATATTCTTGTTGGATAAAAAGCTCAGCCATTCGTTGCAGCTGACTTTTCGGCAATTACTAGTATTTGTCAAATCAAACAAACTCTAATTTGCAATAGGCCTACGTACAACTTGTGAATCCGAAAGAGTTTGACGATCACGAATAGCATACAAGGTGTTTTTGAGTTCCTTATATCCAGTGTTTTTGTTAAAAACACTGCTGCATTTCCCTTTAACCATTGGATGATTTGCGAGTGATTGCTCGATTTCTTCCAAAATTTCAAGAAAGTCGTTAAGCTTCAGTCTCCCCTTAAGCTTTTGAATTGAATCACACAATTATTTAAAATTCCTCGAAATGAGTAATCAGATCTGCAGTCACGCCTGAGTCATTCAATAGCGAGATTGCAGGTTCGATGAAACTATTGCCCTCAGGATCAAGCTCGCGTGATTCCTGCAAAATACTCTGATGATTCATAGCATAGAACACAGCTGATGAGATCCATGTTCCCCATCTTGTAATTATGGGTTCGGGCGGCAGAAGAACATCTGGTGCCATACGCTTGAACAGAAGTCTTCGACGGGCTGCTTCCTTGAAAATGTTCTCATCGAGAGAACATATTTTCACTTGTGTAACTTTGACATGAACTTTGAGACTCAGTCGGAGCAGAATCACCCGCACTCAATCATCTACAATGGAACTTTTTTCATTGGGTCCTAGACGGTTGAATATGTGCATACATAAACACATGCAACCTATGTAATAGCATGCAAAATATGCATGCATCATAGAGTAAGTATGATATATAAGTATGGTATCAGGGATATATAGAGGTAGGGGATTGATAACTCCAAAATGCTACTGACAAGTGGAGGATTAAAATCCTGAACGCCTGTGTACCTTAAAATCAGAGCATTAAGTTGCACTTATAAATCAAAAACATATCAAGTAAGTGTATGTCAGCAATTATCAATACGATAATGATTACATTACCACGTAGGTCAAAGGTCAGTTCAAGGTCAAAAGTCACAGATCTTTAGATGAACAGCCGGAAGGTTTCCTCAACTTTCTTTGATTTACTTCAGGCTCCTTTTCAACGTTGATGCGTTTCAATTCGTTCTTTGCGAAACAGTTGAAGGTGCAGATTATGATAGGTTGAAAGCATGAATGTCCTGAAGCACATTTCTGATCAACCAAAGAAGAAAATGAATCCCCTAATCTCTATATATCCCTGTATGGTATGTATATAAACATGCTTTACGTAAATACATATTTTTCCTGGCTCTAATAATAATTCAACTTATCAGCATTCAAAAACCAATTGATGATATTCATGAACGACATTATTCATGAGAATCTTAAACAACATTCAAAAGTTGTTTAATTATCCACAGGATTTACCCACCTAGAATTCTTTGTCAGATTCAACTTCTGCTGGGTAAAGGAACCAGCGTATCGAGAGGGTGCATCATAGCAACCAAGCAATTATCTCTAACTATCAGCGAGATAATAAACTCGGACGTGTCACCTCAGTAGACGTCCAGCTTCATTTCAAGTTGTTCTACATACTCGATGCGGCCACCAGTCGAAGCATTTTCATATTCAGTTTACTTTTGGTTTTGTGATATTTCACTTTATTATGAGCCATAATTTGAGAAAACTTGTTTTCAATACATTGTAACTCACGTTGAATTATGTGCGGAGGAAACATATAATAAGAAGCACAATGGCAATTATTTACAAATAGAAAATAACGTTCAGTAGTCCTGAAGAGCACTCATGGTTGCGTTCCCTCAGGCAAAAACGACAGGTTGCTATAAAAGTTCACAGAAATACATTTGAAATAACTGCAGCAGCATTTTTGTGGAAAAATTTTAAAAAAATTCGCCATATCCATGGCTAGATCAAGAATTCTCGATATCCATCCATGAAGATTTCCATATCCACGGCAAGCCTGTTGTATATGAGTGTTTATTAGAGAGTTGGCTTCTATTGATGACTGGGTTTCGTTCAACTTTGATCTGAACTTCAAATTCAGTTAACTGCGAACAAACAGATTTCACTCATTATTCTCTGTCAAGCCTTAAAGCGGATATACATGGGTTCACCAAGTTGACACACACACTGCTGCACACACGGACACACGCGTCCAATTGCCCGTGCGCCATCGTCTTGATTCAGTGGACTCCATGTAATCTGTCAACTAAATTATTTTACCCTCTTGGTAAAGTAAGCGGTCCACTAAAACATAAATATCTGAAAGTGCACCTCCGTTGCATGAGACTGGAATGTCCATTGTTAACCACTGAAAGCCATCATCATTTAGGTACCATAATCTTGACAACGCATGTCCAGGACCAGTGGCGTGACGTGCTCCCATACCATTGGCCTCCGCTCGGCATTAGAATCCCATTTCTATACCAGACATTTTTCTGGTAAAACATCAATCTTTACAAAAGATGAATTTTTACTACCAATTCGGCCCTGTTTCCCGAACATTTTTAAGGCCAAGTGAATGTGCACATGAGAAGTTGATTGCTCATGTCGCTTCATGGCCTTACTCAAGGAGCTCAGATCACTCCCTCTCTCTGTCCAGACTACTTTTTGTCTGGCAAAGAGGAGCCAATTAAGGCCAACAAAAGAATTTATTGCGTTTCTTACAGCCGGTCAGCCACTCCAACGTTTGAAATTTTGATGCATTTAAATAATTTGTATATTCCTTATTTCTTTCACTGTGGGTGCTTTCAGTCTTGGCCTACCTTGTCTGACGACTGTCAACTTTTCAGCATACTCTCTTGAGTTGCTATGAGCTCACAGTACTAAACATATAGCGTGAGATCAATTACGTAAAAACAAATTATGGAATCCTACCGAATCTGGTGTTCGAGTCAGATGCATTACTCTGCACTCATTGGCGAGCACTCATCATCTGATCGCAGTGTTTGTCTGAATGTTGCTGTTGTTTGTCTGCTGTTGGTTAAGCTGTGACCTCTCTGAAAATTTACGAAGACGGTGACAATTGGGCTACGCCTCCCTTTCTTTATTTAGGTACCACGCCTCGATCAACAATTGCAGATTATGCCAATGAGACAAGTAGAATTTCATTGAAGGCAAAGCATTATGTATATCGGCAAGAAAGCCGAGATTGGTTGGACGTGAACTTACTGCTTCACACGCAGTCACACGCAGTCACACAGCCCTCTCTCTGAACATCAATGCTCCGTCTAAACACACCATTAGCGTGTATGCTTGATTGTTCGAAGAAAACAGCTGATTTGCGCACCCGCGGTGAAATTGTTCACTCTGATCTGAGCGCTTGATATTGAGACGGTAAGCTCTGCACAGCCATCACGACTCACGAGAAGCTATCAAATTCAAATGAAATCTAATGAATGATGACACTTTTCTTTCTTATAAATGTTTGCAAATTGTTTTTGAGTATGCGCCGAAGGCCTCGCAAGCACGGAGAAGACGCCACTGTACAGGACGTATCTTACTTCAATGTCCATGTCCGGTCCATTCCTTCATTATTACAGTATTACAGAGTGACGTTTTTCTATGTCTTGCCGTATAAACAAAGAGGCAACTTGCTAGACCGGCACACTCTTCAAAGAAGGTGTTTGGTGTAAATAGACTTAGTGGAAGTTCACTAAGTTAACCCGTGTATATGCGCCTTTCTAGTTTCAGCCTGGCTCAACCAAGTATCCAGTTACTCCACGTTCTTCCAACCCAGCAGCTCTGCAGTATGTCGCACTGCCTGCAGGTTCCTTTTATCGATCCAACACTTTGTCAGATATCATATTTCACCACAATGCGACTCTCCACACCCCGATATTAGAGACCATCAAAAATGTGATAATTACAGCTAGTTTCGTTCAATCACGCATGCACTGTTTCCATCATAACGCAGCCAAATTATGAAATTATGTTCACTGATTTAATACTGAATTTCATATGCAATCATCTGTGTTTAACGAGAACCGATTTCAGCTTCATTTAGAGAGTTGTTTGGAGTTAACAATAATGATGATTATGAAATATTACTCACTCCTCGCTATTCTCTCTCGCTTGTAATCATGAGACCTTTACCCATTGTTGAAAGAATTTCATCTCATCCAACACGGACAGACTAAAAGCGATTTCATTGATGACGTGGTTATTGTTAATTGTATAAACACATACTAATATAAGTTAATATATAAAGTTAATTACGTGTATGTAAACACATACATCAGAGGTAATTGGGAAAACACAATTTTGAGAGCATTGAGACTAAAAATAATTATTTCGATATTTCTTCAAAACAGAGTTAGGCAGGCATTATTATGCAATAGCGGCTACGGCGTGTTGTAGCAGACCCATAAGTTATCAACGAAGTCAAATAAAACCAATCTGCCCAAGTTATAATGTATTCACGACGTGTCGCAGACCTGTTGCTTCCTCATGCGAGTTAATTTGAAATGACAATCTGAAATGTAGTACAGCATGACATCGACATCTGCAGAATTAATGATTACAACTCTAGCACCAACTTTCAAGTCACAGAGTCACTTTCAAGTCAGCAGCAGTACAAGACATACGATAGATGAAAGTGATTAGTGAAGCAATAAAAGTCAAAATTACAAGTTTAGAGGTGCAATAAGGAAATTAAAGGACATGCAAGTTATACCAAGAACATAGAGTAGTCCAAAATCTCTTCCCGATTATTCAAAGAGGGATTTAGATTTTATCAACATGGGTTCACCTATGCGACAGCGAATTTGACTGGTATGTTTGCTGACTAGGAATGCGGAGTCGGCGTCCTTCATTTTTGCTGGAGTCGGAGTCCTATCAAATAATAGGACTCCGCACTCCGACCTATAACTAGACCCGAAATATGATGCAAACAAATTATAATTCCTCGTGCTTTCTCCGTCAAACAAAAGTATAGAGACAGTAGTGCATGCAAAGCTTGTAATAGTTGAGGGGATGAAGCGTGATAGTGAAAAAAGGATTGTCTTTTCACTGGGTAATTTAATAGAGAAGACAGGCCTTCCTAGCCTCGATTACAGCTACGCACCAAAGGTCAAATAAGAGACAGAAATGAAATGCTAGTTTATTTGAGAACA
This sequence comes from Prostheceraeus crozeri, assembly GCA_907163375.1. NCBI lineage: Eukaryota > Metazoa > Platyhelminthes > Polycladida > Euryleptidae > Prostheceraeus > Prostheceraeus crozeri. The sequence goes on along the minus strand of CAJQUW010004580.1, from coordinate 277,593 downwards.
TTACCTCTTGCCCAAACATTAATCTTGTATGATGGCTGCTCCAAAGTGCATATTAAAATCGAACGTGTACTCATTTTTTCTGAAGAAGAATGGAGACTTTCTCCTGCCTGGTAGAGACTGGAGAAAAACCGTGTGAAGCACACATCAAGAAGATGGGAGCAGCCGAGTGGAATGCATATAACTGAAAGCGACATTTGATCAACTCTCATCGAAAATGATTGATAATTGATACAATGATCACTAAATATAGGTTCAGGTAAGCTTATAATGATCTATGATGTAGGCTACCAGTTAATTTTTCAAAAACCTAGGCTATATATACTTGCCACCCGGAGTCGGAGTCCTATCAAAATGATAAAGCTCCGCATTCCTGCTGCTGACAACTGAAAAATTGAAAATGTCTTTTGTGAGCTCGCTATGTGTACCTGTATGCATGTTTGAAGATGCTCGTAACCCTACTAGCCTGAAAATGCTCTGTGAAACGTTCGTGGAACAAGCGGCAAGTGCTTCCAATATAGAAAGCTCTACATACAGTGCATGTGCCTTTATAAACAAAGTTCTTAGCGTTACAAATAAGGGTATCATTTATAAGACAAGAACGCTTCGAACATGACTTAAATCGCTTCACCTTACTAAGTTGAGATGCAAGCTTGTTGGCAGGTTTGTTTACAATTTGAATGTTGAGTCTGGAAGATTTCACAACACGCTGAAGTCTGTAATTAAATTTATCACTTATGAATGAGACTTTCAAAACTCAAGAACCAGTTGAATATTGAGCTCCCCCTTGATTAGTCTTTTTGGCCCTTGATCCTTAGAGATTAATGGCACTAATTAATGGCACTAGTAGAATATCCATTTCTTGAAAGTTTCGAGCACATGTTTGTGGTTGTTGCAGCTCTGTCGTTCTCATTGCAGCAAAGACGGCTCACGCGTCGAAACTCCTCGATCGCAGCATTATTTTATACATTATTTGGCAAAGCCGAAGTCGCATTAATAAATAACCCACGATTAGCATCTTTACAATGAAATTTGTGGTGTACGTTTCCCATTTCATCCATTTTGATTGCAGTGTTCAATACTGGAAGAAATTCATCACTAATTGCAGAAATATCACCATTTTGGGATATGTTTCGGGACAATCACCAAATTATGATTTCCCATGTAGAATTCACGGAGGCAAAGATTCATAATAAATCAAATATTCTTCACTTTCAGGGAGCATATGATCCAATCAACAGAGTTTATTCAAAAGAAAATATCAACGAAGTTATTCAATATGCAAGGTATTTAGGAATTCGAGTTATTCCGGAGTTCGACTCACCTGGTAAGTTGTGTGTTTATATAAATAGGCTAATAATGCATTAAATATTTTTATTAATATTTTTTAATTTTCAATATTTTTCATCAATTATATTTAACATTATTCAGTAATATATGCATAAGAGGTTGATATCCTTCATGTGAATGAATGTAGACATCGATTTTTCGCTACTTACCGCGAGATTTATCAGCAGATATGCTCTTAGAAACGCTTTTACAGTAATGGTCTCATTTTCCAATAAATATACTTTTCTTTATAATTTACTCACATTTGCGTTTCATGCTAATTCCTTATCTTACTCAGTTATCACCATTTAAATAGCTTTTCGAATTTCAGTATTAATAGTGTCGGTGATGTGAATATGGATACATGAAGGCTATATCTAATGGTAGGCTATGTAAAACACGGGGAAAATCTCAAAAAAGTGAAGATGCAAATATTCCTGTCCAACTGCTTTTCCAACATCATGAACAAGAGCAGCAATGCTGATACAACTTGTAAGATAGACTATTACAGAAATTACTCTTCATGAATTCGAATGATGTTTTCTCACTTAGTTATAATCACTTTCAATTATTTTCTGACACGACGAATCAGGGACGCCGGCACGACTTTAGGGGAGGTGTTGCAACGATCTAGAGGCGGACACTTTACAGCATTCTATCCTATCCTTACACCCCATGTCCAATATTTCATGTTTCTAGCCTATTAGGTTTTGTCTAAGCCCACCCAAAGACCTGCCAACCATAGAGTAGATTACTCTATGCTGCCAACTTTAGATCTTTGCTTTATATTGATAATTCTATGCTAATCGGACAACCGATATGTATGAATGCATGAGTACGTTAATCAAATGAGTAAAAAAATCACTTTTTTGCCAATTTTAGATAAAATATTGCACAAGTTAAATTCTTCATATTTGCTGCACGACATATAAATGTACATGAAACCCCTTTCAAAAGATCTTCTGTTGATCAAAACCTTCTCTTTCTGCTTGGAAATGGCTTGCAATTATCTAGTGCCAGAAAACTCCTTTGTATTACTTTCCAGTATGAAATGAATACCGATAGTGTCTTTACAATCTGAACTACAAAACTTGCTGTAAAGCAACTGTAGCACTTATGCAAATACAGGTCTTGAATATATTGTAGTGGATCAAGGAAAGCAACATGAATTTAAAAATTTGCAAATCTTGGATATTGCTTATGTGAATGCATAGCAAAAAATGGCCAAACAATTCAAATCCTTATTAACATGATGAAAAATCGCAGCACATCATGATATTAGACGGCTCCCATAGAACACATACCTGGCCATTTCTAGTCGTCAGTACAGGAGTTTGCTTTTCGGCTAGAAGAAAGTCAATAACACAGCCACTTCTGTGAAAAATTGACAATTTTCACTTAAAATCGCTCTTGCTCAGAATAAGAAAATCAATCTAAGGTATGTGTCCTAAGGAAGCCGTGTCAATGAATATATTATACTTTAAAAAGGTCAAGGAACGTCTAAAATATGTTCAATGCAAAGACATGCTACAAACCTCAGCACTGTCATCACACTTTGGATATTGGCGTATGATAAGAAATATGAAATATTTACAAAAGTGCAAATTTTTTTCGAAACTAGAAGCACTAGAATAAATGGAAAATCACGTCGACTTTGTGATAATAGACTTGATTAGTCAAGAAATAACAACAGCTTGCAACATTGTCTTGTCAGACACATTCAGAAAAACATTCGTAGATGCTAAATTGCAACTTCACGTCAGAGTATCACTTATAGCGATTGTAAAAAGCGGCTTGTTAGAAAGACGAGATAATTTGCTCGCTACATCAAATGATTCTACGATTTGTTTTTTATATTAATTTTCTTATCAGTTCACAAAACATCGTAGCTATCTTTGTAATTTCCTAATGCACGTAAAAGCAAATTTATGTGCACCATGATGACTATAACTCCAGGACGGCAAACTGTAACCACAACACCGCAGGTTTATTAAAAGATATTTAGATAATTCATAAAAGGGCCACACATGCAACACCTGCAACATCTGGTTTTAGGACCGTGCATTCTTGCAATTCGGCGAGTGAATTCGTGCCACGTTCTGGTTACCATTCATGAACTGCGATAAATCTACTAATTAATTAAATGACATTGCCATTATTGAGTTGCCATTTTCTACTTCTGAAAATGTGTTGTAAGGCAATAGCAATCTCGCAATTGAAATAGCCTGGAATTTTGATTCTCCTTTAACTATTGATTTCAACTTTAAATCAATGTGAATGACACAAGGCAGCATCGTCCGATACTTGTATAGCTGATTTCGTAAACTAGTTGAAGCCTGATACTTGTACCCATGCGCTGTCAAAGATAACATAATGACATGATGTAGCCGCATTATAAAATACCTAATATCTGCAGTATCAATATTCTTGCTGTTATTTTCTTTCTGTTTAATAGCTCACAGTTACTCATGGGGAAAGGCTTACCCACAACTTCTTACCGAGTGCTTTGCTGGATTAAGCTCTGATGGTTATTATGGTCCCTTAAATCCAACGAAAAACTTTACTTTCAATTTCTTGGAAAAATTATATGAAGAAATAATATCAATCTTTCCGGATAAATTTGTGCACATTGGTCTTGATGAAATTCCATCTTCATGCTGGTGAGTGCTCTGATCGACTCTGAGCATAAACTCATGCGTTCTGTGCTATTCATGTGCAGCCCTCTACTTTTGCAGGTTAAGCAATCCTGACATTAAACAATTCATGAAGGAGAATGGATATAATGAAATCAATGCGGTGAAGAAGTATTATATCGAACGGTGAGTGCAGATAATATGCAGAGTTTCATTGTGAGTTTACATGTACTAGGAACTAATTCGGAGTATTATAATACTGAACACTAATGCTATATCTACTGATAATTATCATTCATTTGGGAAACCCATTCGTTTCATGCAAATCTGCCAGTGCCGGTGAAAGCCACATTTTTGATCGCCGGGACGGATTTGAACATCTCTGAAACTGACACACAATGCAGTTCAGAATCCTTGACATCAAGCCTTCTTGGAATTTTAATTATCTGGATTGCTTCATGTGATGCATAGTTGTTAATAAATCTTGTTTGGTCGTGTTGTTATTCTATACTGAATCTTAACATTTTTGATAATTTTCAAAACTATATTCTAGTTTTACAAGGAATCACGTGTGCACTGTACCATGAATCAGGCTCCTAAAGGAGGTAGGCCTACACAAGAAGGTCATTGTTACAGATACCATGCTTTCTCAGAGATTGTCTTTAGAACGTGCATTCTATACGCTTGGACGGGCATATCTGAAAATTGTTTATTCACTAAATCGCAGCAGAATATTTCATATTTTTGAAATCAATACAATCAAGGTACAGGCTCAAAACTATCCCTCTTACATCTCAAAAGCAAAGTCCGTAAAAGCTATGACCTAAGAGAAACCGTAGATAAAGAGAACGTAACTAAATAAGCGGAGACACATCACAAAATGAAAGATGCTCGCGAATGCATTGCCTGTTCCAATAGCGATAGAATATCGCTGTCGGAGGAAGATTGTAGATCTTAAGTCACCATCGATAGCTTGCAACTTGCATCTTCATACCAACCTTGAGAATAAAATCAAATGTCGTGTCTCCATATCCCTCAAGCGTACGAATATCGCTTAGGCCCTATAACATGAATAAATCTGAGCAACTGAATCCAGAGTCATCATTTCAAATTTTTGTCACTTTTCCAGCTTCGATGTATCACTCCATGCATTGAATTTTCTCTTATGATCGGATGAAGCTCACCCAGAAATAGAGTTGAATAACTTAATTAAGTACGTGTAAATATGCGACTTGCAGAAGCGATTTGCTGACATGCTGAAATCAAAGATAAGCTGCTAATCTGGCGTTTGCATATTATTAGTACACTGCGTTTTGACATCAAAGATGGTGGGTGTATGATCAAATCTTATATGCACCAATACGATGAAGCTGATAGATTCAACCATCCCAACCCCTCAAACCAGCAATCTATGGTATTCATTTTGTCCACACACAAAGTCTTTCGTGGATTTTGATTGTTATTTTCATGACTAATTCACTTTACTTATTTTCGATGTTATTTTTTGCTTTGACGCGACTCGAAAATTTCATTGCCCGAGGAGGACCTTACCCTCTACCCTCCGCCCTAGCGTCGCACTGCAAAAGAAAATAGCTAAGTTCTCATCTCAGTCGCTACATGTCTATTCAACAACCACACTCGCCTGTCCAAGGACGATAAGTCACATGACTGGAATTGAATGTGCCATAAATTCAATATGAATGGAAGTCCATACTCCAGCAGCAAACGTCTAACCCAGCATCCTCTGGAAGCAAAGGACGCAAAAAGGGATGGGATGAGTGAGTGATAAATTTAATATGACAGAAGCAACATATGATTGCATCAATGAAAGAAGAAATTCCGGATTATTCCGACTGTCATTATTTTTTTCATCTCAAAGTTTCTCAGAATACATAGATTTTGTTGTCGAAAATAGTTTCATCGTGTTTAATAAATTGCATATTCGCTTATCTTTAACCCATCAAAATTTCTCAGCGACTTTTTATTTAGGTTGACATCGATTGTATCAAAAATCGAGAAATCAAAGAAGCGACCTCGGAGACATATATTATGGCACGAAGGGGCAGGAGTTGGAGCAAACGTAAGTTATAAAGTCATATATGTAGTTTCTGATCATTCAATTTCAATTCTACACGTACTTTTGAAACCTCATCCGAAACAGTCCAAACCATAGAGTAAATATATTAGGTAGAGTGGCAACTCCGCATTTATTAAATCCCCAATGTGTATACACTTTCGAAATTATTAAATGAACTCGAGGTGGATACAATTGGGCATTGTTACCAAATGTGAGATATGCAAATTTTTGCAGATTTGAAGAAATTACCACGAAATTGAATGATGATAATGATAGTAATGCAGAAGGAATGATGGTATTTTGCAGATCGTCCGTGTCATGACAGCCTTGGAGTGGTAATGTCTGTTAAATTATCAATTCGATAGATTGCTATTACTTTCACACTCAACCTTAAGAGTGTTTTCTTAAGGATGATCACATCACAGACAAACTGTCACTGGTAGAGCAAAATCACATGATCAAAGACAATGATTTCAATTAACTTTGATAGATATAAATGGGTCCACATCACTATTCAGATTCAAGAAATGTAACATGAATTTAGTGAATCGTGAAATCACGCCGGTGAAAATTGAATTAAAAACTTGAAATTTCAGCCAGAAAGCAAGAATAATATTGCGACTTTTTCATGAAGACGTCCATTATAATGCAGTTCATGAACTTTCCTTGATCATCAGCTTAATTTCCTCTCAGTTAGGATGCTTATTAGCAAATATTCATTCCTTTTGACATCCAACTTGTTTCATGCTACTTATATGGGAGCGTCATCTCGGTAGTATATAAATTGGCAAAATTTTGACTTTTTTAAACTGCTCAAATAATTTTTTGGACCACGGGAATGCAATCTCCGCAAAAACTGAATCTTTTCATAGAAAAAATTTCACTGTATACAGACACTTTTTGAGTCGACACTCTACCTATATATACATGTATCCCTACTCTATGGTCCAAACTTTACTCGAATCTAACTCAAGTCGACGCAAACAAAACGCGAACAATCTTGTCACAAAAATTCGATATCATTCACCTCACTCTCAATATTGCAACTGCGAACATCTGCAGACACTCCTGGTTTCTATCTACATGTACATGAAGATGTACATTTGTTTATCACTTGGTCGCACTGGACAACTTACTTAAAAATTAATCATTTTTCGCGTTGCCCAACTACTGGAGAAATGTTTCGTATGTTTACTTTTGTGGACGATATCTCTCCCTCTCTTAGCGACTGTCGCTGTCTAATTTATTTGGGTTTAGTGCATGGCCCTGATTGACAGCCTCGGGCTAGCCCTAATATATAGTAACAGTTTTAAGCGTAGCGGCCGTAGCCTACAATTGACCTTTTTCTAGAAAATCATTGCCGGCTTGACATGCAAGCATGATAAATTCATGATAGATTATGCTTAGGGACTACTTTTCTTTAAATTTACATAGTCGCGGCGAGAGTGTGAGAGTTAGACATGTTCAATCATGTGTAATTCAAGTCAGCCACAGTCCTGCCTAAGATTTTCTCATGCACATGTAATGCGATAACAAATAGGCTTAGGCATTAAATTTTCGGTTAGAGGCTATTATTACGAGAATGGAACAGACTTATATTTTTCACTTTTGATTTTGTGTCTTTGTGATCAACTTTTCATGATTAGGCATATCAAATGACGTATATTTCATGTCATTAGGCCCGCAGGTGTAGAAAGCTGCGGGCCCAGAATGCTGCCGTCCCGCATCCAACTCTGCAGTAGCAGAGTGCAGAGATTGTGTTCACATCGGTCTAGATGCAGTTGCCGCTGAATTCTTGGAATCATAGAAATTGACAACAATAAAACCTCTAGAATGGAAGTTACGCTTCATGCAATACACAATAGTGGCACATTAATCGCACGCATTTTCACTTAGATACACTTGTCAACGGCTGCATCATTGGATTAGAATCAGTCACATGCGTAAATTTAAGCTTTTCATTGGTGGTTCATGCCCCAACTTAGTTCCCCCGAATGTGCCGCGACCTTGAGTCAATTTCCATTCTAGTCAACTTCAGATAAACAATCTATTTCTATGCTTGAAATATGTGTAACTTTAATTCTTGGATGCATGTGTAACAGCGCTGTTTATTATTCTTGTTTCAGCTAGACGCATCCAGCAGTGTTGTTCAAGTTTGGATGGGATCGATACGAGATGTTATGAGCATGGCTAGTAGGGGCTACGAAGTTCTATATTCTGCATGCTTTTATCTCGATACAATTAAACATTGGAAAGAGCCTTATCGTTGCGATCTTGGAATAGGTAAGCGGGAAGTTTTGATTTTTATGAGCGGAAGTGAATGCTCAATTTAATCTGATTACTTTATTCTTTTGTGTCAAGGAATTCAATTAAAATAATTACAATGAACCACATAATCACACCCAAACAAGCAAATATATTTCTCTTGAAATATCACAGATTTTCTTGAAATGTTCAGCAGATCAATTTTGAAAATCTACTTTTGAAAGGTTAGATCGCCATCTAATGATAGTGTATTTAGGTGATAGATCACATGAACAGCTATTGCAGTAGCCGATAAAAACTTCTTACAAAATAAGATTATTTTAAACATTTCGGTGCTTGTGATCATTCTGTGTACAATACATGTATTCTATCAAAGTGCAGTAACTGAACATGGATATTTTGTGATTTCTGTACTTCATGCTACATTGATGAGAATTGTTGACAGCTCGTGATAAGGTAATGTATGTAAGATCACTTTCTGATGACATCTCTGTATTTGGAAATGTTGCTTAGCCATTGTTTCAGCTGTCTCTGCTTACAATTGAGTAAAAGAGACAGCGACCGAATGAGCTTGAGAAGCAAAGGAAGGGATGAAGCAATCTCTGGACACTTTATAGCAGCTCTTCCTTAATATTCATAGTACATGCATCTTGATAGAATATGCATGTATGTATTCACATTAAGGATGCACTGGATAGTGGTCTACAATATCAGGCCGGAGCCGAATATCTACAGATGTTCGGTCAGATGCCGAATGGGTTCTCAGGTGTAGCATCTGCAAAATTTTAATAATCCAATTGGATATATAATTTGTAGTTCCGACCCATAGTTGCAGCCCATCTACCTTGATTATTTCAAATCCTTTGTCTGTGACATTGTGACGTATTAGTCATCGAACCGTGTTTCAGAGTCATGTTAACCAGGAAGCAGGATTCCTGCACTCTTTTCACTGTGTGCAAAAACAAAATTTTGCTTCAAATATGTTGGATACTTTTAAAATATGATTGGTCTATACCTGTAGCCAAAGTTACGCAGTGAAAGATTGTCAAAACACTTAACTGGAATTTTACACGTACATATATTTGAATTCATTTACACTATTTGTCATTCAACAAATATATAATTGGTGTATACAAAAAACATGTGCCATATGCACATAATCATATGACATTACCGTGACAATACCATCGGGCATTTTGTGGCCGGGACCGCATAGCGTCGGAAATCAAGTGGATACACATTACCATGTATATATATATATATATATATACACAATATAAGATCTACTTGCATCCTGTTGTTCATGCTGTATGCTAGATAATTCGAGCAACACAATTTGATACAGAATGCAACGTTAATGGCATTTGTGATGGTTAACAAATGATTCTACATGGGATCTATTCAACATATAATGCTTATAAAACACAGAATAAATATTATTTCATGTTTTGGTTACTTGTTCAAGCCTGAAAAAGCAGAAAAATAAATTATGGAAGACATTATTACATTAGACAATTTCTGTGCTCCGAGCAGATTAAAGAAAAATTCGGATTTCACTGGAACGAGAACTCGAAATCTTTCTGTAGATGATTCGGCAGAAGTGAATTCGCATGGAAGTGACGGTAAATAGCAAACCCTTTTTTGTTAGATGTTTGTGATTTTGACTACACAACGCCAATCTCATTCTACATGCATATTTATTTCTTGTTCAGTTCCTCTCATTTGTCTGATGCTGCACAAATAGTCAGGAATTTCAAGTTTTTTTTATTGAAAACTCATATGATGCATATGCACATGACTTCTTTTTGTATGTGATCACATTGTAATCATGGCTGATAGGCTTCGTTAAGAATACACGAAATGCTAAATTCCTTTTACTCTTGCATACATGAAGTGGAATATGGTTACGTACCTTATTAAAAATCGCTAGGTACTTAAAGATCCAAAAATGGTGACTCGGCATCAAGAGCGTGATGAAAAAATCAGCCTTATGTTAGGTGGAAGAGCTTGAGCTCTTTAGCTACTTCATGAACTGTCTATGTCGTTGGTATTTACTGATATAAATACAATAATTAAATATTGAGTTGCATCCTCAGTTTAAAAATCTAATTTAGATTTGCAATTAGCAAGCTAGTGAAATCCCAAATTAACCCGGGCATGGCTGCAGCTTTACGTAGGGAGTGGTGTCGATGTTGAGAGATGTGAACTAGGCCTACTGATGATTCCTGATATTGGATGAAATGGCAGCTATTCAGGTCTGTTCCCATTATTTGAACTAAGGATGCAACTGAATATTTAGTTATTCTATTTACCTTGTGTTTCTAAGAGTAGCATTTATTAATTATTGCAGGCGTATTAACTCAGGCAATTTGCCAGCAGTGTGTTTAAAGTGATATTTAATTAATGCCCGTCAAAATTTCACTAACTTGCTAATTGCAAATCTTTATTTACTGATCATTGCAAATTTGATCTTTTTGCCTTTCAGTGATAATGAAAGTCGCATAATGCTACACAGATTTTACTTGATCCCTAAATTAATAGCAAGATAAATTTAATAATAGCTTAGTTGATGGCACCTGACGGGAGGTTGTTTGCTTTCACTCTGAAAGTGAATTTATGTTGTCGCCACAAGAAGAGGTTTGCTGCCAAGATTATTTGCAATTAAATGCTAAAAAACGTATATACATGCGAGCCGCCTCGCGAAAGCTCAGATGTAAATACGTTTTGTAAAATTTAAATGTAGATTATCTTAGTAGCACACCTTTGCTTGGGGAGAAGGTATAAATTGACTTCCATAGCAAATTTTTTCAAATTAATGAATTCAATGAATAAATTGCTTCCTGAATGCGATCCGTATTATGAAACGAGCAAAAGTCGAAAAATAATTGCAGCTGGCCAAGTTCATCAAAGAAGGACACTTGATGTTTCATCATTACAATCACATTAGGGCAACTTGTGTGATGTTAGGTTGAATGAAGTCAGCTGTCTTTACTGTCTCCACCTTACTGTCTTTACTTATCAGTCTGTCAGGCTCCCTGTGGGAACGCGCCTTTCGAAAAGTTGATACATTTTCAGCTACATGATGCCATGCTACAGTTCAGTAACATTTATTGGCGTGTTCGCTAGCGATCGTTCGCTACTATATCTACTATTTCCTTTCAATACCTTGTCGCTTTTTTCCTTTTAATCCCTATTTTCCGTATTTATTGCCGAGGCTCTCATTTCTCCCGCACCTCCTACCTATGTCCCATATGACCAAGCTATCCAAGAGAAAGAAGTATCTGCATGGTTGTCTTCGATAAAGATGAATTAGTAGAGAATCAGTTTATATAGATTTGCATAACATCTCATGACATTCAAGAATTTACAACAACAACAAATATTTAAATCATTTCATAGTATCTACTTCAAGATTTCATGGAAAATGTACACTTTTTAGTTAAAGCTCTCGTGAGTTTAGAAATGTAGACTTTTATTTGATCATATTCAGTTTGCAATGTATATTCATTTGAAGCTAACATACAAATATTACTACTTGCTGTAATTAGTGACTGCAATATCCATATTGGTTCGTCGGTTGGCGAAAAATCAGCAGAAGATGAGTGAATTAATATCTGTCAATTGTATAGAACAGCTTATTCGCACACGCTGCTTTGTATTTTAGACGAATTTATAAAGAAAATAGGAGCGACTTACACATCTTGCGATGGTTTTATCACGAAAATGAGTAAAAATATATTTAGCTAGAAATCGCTAATTCACCAGAAAATCTTTTGATATTAGCAAGCAACGTTCCCCCAGGGCTAAATCTGGCACCGGCACCGAATTGTCTTAAAAATGCTAAAGCTTTAGATAACAAAAAGAAAGCTTCAAATCAGCTCAGATGTTGCCAATAGTACAATTCGGTCATCAAAGATTTATCTCTCCATACTGCAGCATGGTGTTGTAAATTTGCGGGTCATTTTTCAAAAAATCGGTAATTTTTGAGAGTGAATGATTTTCCTAATTTGGGTGATTTAAAGCAAAGATATTGCAAATGCAACAGTTTCTGCTGTTTCATATTTGAGTCTTATACTCATTTTGCCCGAGAATACAATGACCGCATTAGCTTTCAGTATTCAATTACTGCGGAGGCAGGCCGACCGCGCTAGCTGTCGCAGTGGAATGAGGGAGGCTCAATTCAATAGCTCCATCGCGAATTTTGTAAGCTCAGTTTTCCTGAAAAGTTTGTGCTGCTGGAATATTTATTTATTTGGATTTCGATGACTTGGAGCAACTGCCCAGATGCTGAAATTCAGAAACAGACTGCGTTCGATTAAATGTGCTTCCATAATTTTCAACAAATGCGCATGATGATGTAGGCTATGTCATTGATATTTTCTGAAGTCCAACTTCGATTTTTACCAGATTGCGATAACTTAAGGCGAAAACAGATTCCATATCTAAATATGGTTACGACGTTTTAAATAATTTTCGACTAAATCTACAATTGTTAATCAAATCAGCGCATTTAAATTGGATTTAAGATCTAAGAATCGCTAAAATGATGTTTGATCATAAAATTATTATTCAAGTGGTTGGAAAGTTAAGCATATTGGTTGTACTCGTACATAGGCAGTGTATGTCCATCATTTGTTATCTGACATGATTCAAAGCCTGTTTTGATTTGATCATCTTTCCTCTTTAAGGCCTACATTAAAATAAAAAAGTTGGTCTTTATTCAAACTTTGGTGGAAACAAAGACACGATGGTAATTTTGATAGCAAAAAATGCATGCACCACAGAATTAGATTCGTCTGCGCGCGCAGATAAACAAAATATTTAATTCTGTGGCATGCACATTATTGCAATACTACACGCATGTCTGCATTAGCTTCAATTTCAATCGTTGCAATTTGATGAATCAAGTGCAACAAAGACAGCATTATCACATCGTCTTTGAATTGCAATGTATTAACAAACTTACACATTTTTTGATGGGAAATTAAATCGCCTTAGATTAGGTAAGAATTGAACTATTTTGTAATAATTTGTACGGAACTTGTTAAAGTTAATGATTTCACCATGAACAGTGTTGCAAGATGAAGGCTTGCTCTCCGGTACAACCACAAAATGATACTGACCTCTCAGTGTGAAGCGTCTTCAATTTCTGACAAGCCCAATGATGCCTTTGTGACAAAATGAGCTTGGTACCATTATAAATGCAGTGTATTATGTAAATGCACATATTACTAAATGACATCACTTCAGTGAATCTGTTTAATAGGGATAATGTTTGACCGTTTGAAACATAGGTCCTAAATCATTTGACGTTTAAGATTTTGCACATTCTAATGTAATCAGAAGCTTCTGATAATTATTTTTTCTATCGGTGATACAGGCAGAATTTGTCAGAAGCAAATTGCCGCAATAATGCAGTTGTAGAATGAAGTGTCATTAATAATTAAGTTAATATTGCTAATATTGAATACGTCCGTATAGTCAATTTGAGTATCGAATTCAGCATTAGGGGCAGGAAATCCATCAGCAAAACAATGATGTAATTTCTGCTAAAATGAATTGGATTGATGGAAGTAACACGTTTCCTAACAACTGAGATAATCAGGGTAAATCTTGTCAAAGTTACATACAAGCTAATTACAATCCCTCTTGGCGATAGAATCAAAAGAATGCTAGATAAAGTAGCAGGCTATTCTTTGACTTTCATTCTGTTCTGAAGCTCAATTATTTGCCTGCTATAAATGATAATAATTTTAAGCTGTATTTAAAATTGCTAAAACAATTTTTGCTGACTTTGGAAATTGGGGGTCCCTACCATGCAGAAAAAAATAATTTCGATGGAATATTCTGATAATTGAAATCTTTTATATTGAGAAACATCATTTATATCGAACGCATAGTCAGTTGAATAGCCAAAGGCCGTTTTTGTTGCAACTTCGGAAGTGCAAATAATACCACTGTCAAATATTGCTATCTGACTCTGTTGGAATTGGCTTAGCAGACTCACCCTATTTCACATTACTCCATTTCGAGCATTATTAATCAACTTCATTAATCAATCAATCACCTGCAGAAGGAATGAACATAAATTGATTTAATTTAAGCCTGTCAGAGTGCAAATAATAATTGTACCGAAATTTGATGCATCATTTCCTTCCCTGTAATTCGGGGATACATCAAACCATTACGATAGATATCCTTCGATTTATTCTTTTTCGAGGACTAACCTAAATATAGGTTCAGAGGAATTCAACATACATATGTAGCATTTTAGTCACAGTCATGCATCACAATTCTATCGGCAGCAGTTCACTGAGCAAATGAAAATATTTAATTTGTGAAATTATTTTCGTTTCCAACTGAAGCATGAGGGGTCGATCATTTCATAAACCCATTCGGCCACCCTTGCACCATATTGATGGAAATTTAACTATAAAATTAATTATCACATGGTTGATCTCTGTGAAAATGCGTGACTTTTCATGGGCATGAACCACACTCCACAGACCTGTTATTCATCAAAACGTGCAATGAATAATCAAGTGGGCCTCTCAGGTAGATGAAGATTGTTATGATGGCAATAGATGAATTGTCATTCATTGCCCTTCCGGTCACTAAACATTACAATGTCTGAAACATGAATTCTGCACATGTTTAATTGATTATATTTTCAGATGGAACATGGAAAAAGAAATTGCTTGGAGGTGAAGCGTGTATGTGGGCAGAGAAAGTCTCGGACAGCACAATGCTACAAAAAGCATGGTAAATAATAAAATGAAATGCTGTGACAATGATTTTATGCAAGCTGTGCTGTTTTTATAAGGTTTTATATTCTTAAACACTTTCAACTGAAAAGACACGTCAGGAGACGAAAGGGAGATGTTTTGTGAATTCATAAGACCATAATTTAACTGGGACATACCAGTAAATATAATGCAAAGGTGACATTTTACTTTCTAGTAGTGAAGACAGTGACTTTCTGGGGAGACCGCACAGAAACAATGTTGGATAGAGAGTTGTTAGTGACGCTGCGAATTTCAATGGGTGAGTGATGGCCTACTGTTAGTGATTTGTTAGCCTAACAGTGTTTCTGTGCGGTCGCCCCTGGCTACTTTGCTGGTGGTCTCCGTGGTGCAGCGTCACACGGACATTGTCACGTTTTGAGTCTATGTTCTAAAAAACATCTATGAATCTGTGAACATCTGCGAACGAGGTGTATGAAATCTTTCACAGAGGATTTAAAGCAAGCGGTGCCTGGTTCTTAACCTAACAGCTCCATCTCTGTCCTCCCAAAAATCGAGACAATTACGTCTCAGAATGCAGTTTTCAGTAAAAAGTTAGTGAAATTCCGCCGGGCATTCATTAAATATCACTTTAAACACACTCCCAGCAAATCGTCTCAGTTAGTGCGCCTGCAACAATTAGCGGAAAATCAGCATTTAAAATGTGAAATGTAAAGACAAAATAACCGGTTTTTTTTACCAAATTAACTATTTGCAAAACCCAAATTTATCCGGGCATGACTGCAGCTTTAAATAGGGAGTTGTGTCGTTGCTGAGAGATGTGAACTAGGCCTGCTGATGATTTATGATATTGGATGAAATGGCAGCTATTCAGGTCTGTTCTCATTGTTTCATCTGAGGATGCAACACAATACTTAATTATTCCATTTAAATTGTGTTTGCAAAATGCAGCATTTATTAAGTTTTGCAGGCGCACTCTTAAGCAATTTGCCAGTAGCGTGCTTATGAATGCCCGTCGTAAATTCACTAACTTGTAACCTGCTAATTGGAAATCTCAAATGCAGAGATACAGATATATGGAGCTTGATATCGTCATAATTTCGGTTAAAACATGAATTTTGAATTCCTAGAAATAATTGCTGAGCATGCACTCCATTGTGAATACCCGAACCACATCAAAGCGATTTTGATGCTCCTATTCTTCAATCGCTCCCGAAATCATTGAAACAATATTAGCACACTGCGTTAAATCTCCGCATGCTTTCGTCGGATTTTTGGTAGAGACAGCTTCTGAAATAAATTTCGTAGGTGTTACTTAGTTGTTGCGTAGATTTTGGTCGATTAATGATATGTTGCGCTAATGCTTCCCAATAACATTCTACCTTTACTACAGAAAAGACAGTGCAATTCATTGCTAATTCATTATGAATTCTTATTATCATGCATGATTCTTATATTGTGTGCTATTTGTACAGCATTCATAATAACATTGACTGAATCCCTAAGGCATTAGTACGGATGTACTGATGAATGTAAGATATGTGACATTCCTGCGGTTAATAGGAAAGAATTACATAGCTGTCCATTTACTAAAACTTGCGCAAGATCAACCATACAAAAATACGTAATTGTTGCGAATAATAATTGCGGAAATTGCGGAAATTCTACGTAAATTGTTTTCAGGGCCGTTCCAAGGATGGTATCAGTTTTCTGCCAACTCGGTTACATTTTTTGCTGGCAATAGCAGCTCAAAATTTGAGGTCCACATTTCAAAAAGTTGATTTTTTTGAGCGCCTCTTAGAAATTGATGGTAGAGGGCTGTAATAAACGATGTGTTTTGTTCAATTATCACAAGAAAACTTTATGGGACAATGTTAGGAGTATTGAGATTGCATTGAGCATGTTTTTTGTTTTGAGATAGTCACACCGTGCTGAATACAACTCAAATAGAAAAGCAAACAAATTTTGAAAATACTGGATTATGAATATTCTGCTCTTATCTCTTTTGTATTTTGAGCAGAAAATGCATCAATTGCAAATGCACATCTACGTAAACGAATTCATCAAATAAATCATGCGGCATGATAATCTGTTCATTTTGTGTCTGGGGTTTACTATTTGTAGCAAAAACCATAAATAATTGCTGATAAAGGATGACCTGATAATTGTTTATAATACCTTCATTCGATCAATACTCGAATACAATTCATTTTTGTATGTTGGTCTTTTGAAGAGAGACAGCAATAAATTAGACAAAATCAACCGCATGTGTCATCGTGTTATTTGTGGCAGTCGGTGTCGTGAGAACTGTCTCGGAGATTTGAGTGAGCGAAGAATTATGAGGTCATTGAAGGTATTTTAGGAAATGATGCAGCCGAACAACTTGCTCCATGATTTGTTGCCAAGACGTTTGCTCTACTCTGAACTTCTTGAAAGTTTTCTCTGTAAAACTCATCGCAGAGCCATGTCTTTTCTACCTTATTGCACAACCCTGTATAATTCTAATTTGAGGTAACTTCCATTTCTATCTACTGAAACTTTCATGAATTTGTAATTTTGTGATTTTCATTAAATGAAATAAAACGCATTATTATTATTATGAAGCTAAAAGAATGGTATTTAAAAGATATTGCCATTTAGTCGCAGAACAATTACATACGAGTAGATGCATTTGTAGATGAATGAATATTTCGATCACAACTTCATGGGTATTTTGTCAATTTGAATTGATTAAAATGCCTCTTGATTTTGTTAGAAATTAACACAAGTTCCCGCATTTCAAAAATGCTTTTCTAAATGTCACTTTATTATGTTCGCGATTGGCAAAACACTTTTGAAATTGAATTGTTTATCACAGATGAAAAGTCACAAAAAAACTAGATCTGCTGTTGCTTTAGTTTTGGAGCGACATGAAAGGATAACTAGGGGGCTCCTAGACATCCCTTGATAAAATGAGAGTAAAGATAATAATCAGCTTAAGCAAAAAAAGTGCACATTAACAAATACATGATACAACATATATGTTAATGCGATAACAATATTTAACTGTGGAAAGATGGCGAGCAGTAAGAGAACGTTTATTCGGGGGCTAACTCGAGAATAATGTGCTAATTACTTGTCATTTAATTATTTTCCTACTAGTTGCCATTTTTCTGATACAGGCCGGTCGCTTCTGCTGCTGCAGAAAGGTTATGGAGTTCATCCGCTCAAAGCCTAGAAGTGGCTGGAGCTCGTTTGGAAGAGCATCGTTGCCGAATGGAATTGTAAGCGTTTTTTAAATGTATTGCTAAGTCTTGCATGTTGGCACTTTTAGTACCGATATCAGCAATATAAACACCGTAACCTAAATCCATTTGTCAATTATGATGCACTTCATCCAATTTATCTATTAGACTTGTTCAAATCATTATCACAACAGATATGTCTGTAAAAATACATTGTTTGAGTTGTATTAATGAGCATAATTATAATAGTAAAACATGCATGTGATTTGCGTGAAACTTGAAGTGAAAGTTATGGTGTTATTACTGTGAAATGCACCAACAAAAATATTCTCTGATATAGCAGAATTATCGAATTAATAACTTAATTAATTAAAGGAGAAAACATTAATGAAGACAAGAGAATAGATATTTCACTGGTGTCCTGGGTGATTCAAAAAAGGTATTTTTTTATTTTTTCTAGTCCATTGCCTGTTGGCAATCAATAGGAAAGGTGAATGCATTTTCTAACACATCAGATCTTGTGGCTTTATATGATATATAACAATCATATTCCTTTCACGTCTTTCGGTTCTGAAATTCAACTTCTTGCCTTGCCATTTTAACGGAGATTGATACGATTGAGGAAATATGTTAGATCTCCTCGATTTGAATCGTCATGTGCCTATTGTTCGATTTCTATCGTCTGAATTTTCACATACCGGGTATGAATGATGAAAAATGGCTAGAAGAATCATTGAGAATATCGCACACGATTGAACAGCGCGTTTAGACTTGGTACGAGGAGTGCAAGAGTTTTGTGGATGTTAGTCGACGGTTTCGTACCCGTTTTGGTCGACATTCAAGAGTTCCACAAAGATCATCCAACATCTTATGGCATAAGAACGTTTTCACGCGTGGAAATGTGCTACATCGCAATGCTGGTTCTGGCAGGCCACGAACAGCATGCTCGGACGAAAAACGAAGAAACAGTGTTCAGGAAATCTCCAAAGAAATCAGTTCGTCGAGCGAGTGCTGAGATGAATTTGGAGTTACTCGGCTGTTTGTCTTATTCTTGATAAGTTTTTGATTTTAAAGCATACAAAATGAAGATTCTCCATACTCTACAACCAGATGACATGGATAAAAGATTAGAATTTTGTGAATGGGATCTTAAAATGATCCAAAACGATCCCCAGTTCCTGGAGACCGTCTTCTTCAGTGACGAAGCTATCTTTCACCCTCATGGTAAAGTCAAGCAGAACTGTTGCATCTGGAAAACGGAAGAGCCTTCTGAATATCCCGAGGAACCTCTGCATTACGAACAGGTTGCCGTTTGATTGACAATGTGCTCACTGGTCAAGTGGCCTAATTGGTTCATTCTTCTTTCCCGACAGCGTCACTGGTCAATCTTACTTGATTGCCTTTCTTAGATCTTACTTGATCTTACTTACTACAAAATTCGGCTGGGTGTTCAGATCATTAGCAACACTGATGGTCTCCCTGCAAAAGTGATGCTAAGTTTTTGTCGTCATCTTCCTGTCATCCAGTGGAGCGATGGTTGTCAAACTGAACAGCTGAAAAGTTGTCACTTAACTGATCGGGTTCGTACAATTATATTCCACCCGATTTGCAGAATACAGACAACTTTTGAAATAAGTTCAGTTTTTCTACTTGATATTTTTGAGAAAAATGCATATGATACTACTAATGATATACTACTTATAATATACTCATTTGAAAAAGAGACTGTCACATTTAGTAACCGCATACCCTGACAATTCTTGCGGTATATAGAGCTTCACAAAAAACGCAATGTATAATCAAATATTGTACGTTTCAAAATAATGTTTTTTGAAGCACGCTGTATTATTTATCCTGCCATAGCAAAAAGAATTCGGATCAGTCTATTAATTCTGTGTCTAACTTCATTCTCATAATTCAATTTTTTCATCCTCATATGTGTCTTTATCTACTATTTTCCAGTTGTCCTAATTCACACGCTGATTATTTTAGTGCATGCGAATTTTATTTTCTGATGAATCAATACTGTATAACATTTCCAAAATGTTCTTGTTGATTTTGCTCGCTTACGATTTCTGCTGACAGTTTGTTGCGCCATTAACCAGGCGATGAACTTGATAAATCTTGCCAAACACATTCTTTGGTAGTGGACGTTAATGCAAGCTGTTGCTTCTACCTAGTATCGGCATTTGCTGTTTATATGACAGAAACATAAAAGTTGCCAATATCTCATGAAGTCAATTATATCTCAGTGACTGCATTTTTCAATTGTTCTTTTTTAGTTATTAAGGCTTCATTTTCAAAATATGTTACGGCCAAATAGAGAACTTTTAAGTTCGAATATTTCATGATTTTATGATGAATAGTTTGGCCTGTGCTATTTTAGGAGATCATTGTTGAGTTGCAGCAAGGCGTTTTGTACGCGATGTTCTTTCGCATGAGCAGCGAGTAAAAATAAAAGTTCGTTTCATGCTTAGCAAGACGAATACTGAAGCGTTTGAGATGAAACGTTAAAACTATTTTGACTATTGTTCTCTCATTGAGTGGCATGAATAGTTCAGGTGATTCAAAGGCGGATGACGGTCAGCTGTCGAAGATTCACGTTCTGGGAAGCCTTTCACAGCAGCGAGCAACTCGCACGTGATCAGGATTAATCACTTGATTCGTTCCAAGTGGCGTTTGCTTTGCGAGCAGTGGCGAAAATTGCAATAATTCAATTGAATCGTTTCACACTGAGCAATAAGTCACATTGCTACAAGATTCGCACCGAGGCACTTGTCCCAAGAACATGAGGAAATTCGAGTTACAGTTTATCCGAAGGCATCCATGAGAGCTCGCAACAAGTGCTTCGAATCGTGCACACAAAGAAGACCTTCAAGATTGCTCTCCAGAACAGGAAACATAATTTTGATATGGAAGAGGATGAAAACATGAAATCATCTTAAATAATTTTTCGGATATAAGTATGGGCAACTTTTATAACATTGCTCGTAGACTCAATATTAGTGCTGTGGTTGATTCTGACTTTCATTCAAAAGTCGAGGTTCATCAGCCGTTCCGTGAAAATCGGACTGAATTGTCTACCATTCGCATATTCGTCGAGTTTCTGAAAAGCTCGATTCTAATAGCATATTTAACAATATGATGGAAAATCATTGGTTATGCAACTGCGTTCATAACATTAGCTAATAGCCGACTCAAGCACATTGTCACCTTAGTAGTTCATGAAAGTCTCGATATTATAATGAAACTTAGATGTACATGCTAGCATGTAGTCTACAATGGGGTTGGAGCTGGGCGCCGGCCGGCCGGCCGGATTTAGCGATGGCGGCCAGGCCCCGACCATAACTTTTGATGACCAGTCGGCCGGCCTGCCGTTTATTCTAATTAAGCGACGATTGATGACATTCATTCTGGAATCAGTTGTCTCGTCAGTTAAAATGGAATTGCAACATTATAGGAGTATGATAGCATAATTCTCATGACGAAAGGATCGCGAACCGTTTCTTGAAAATTATTCTTCAAATCATTATTCAAAGCGGCTGACAGAACCCACATTACTACTGAAAGTTTGCGATAGTAAAGCAATTCAGGTGCTAAGAAAAACCGGTGCAACGTCTGAAGAAAATTTATTTATTTCCATTGCTTTCCGTTTCGTAGAGAATACTTTTCAAAGACATAATCTATTTGTCTAATTACGTGACAAAAGATCAATTTGGATAGAAATTGATAAAAATCAGCATCGTTGCGCTTCATCGGGAACTCTGACTTATCAGAAGTACCGGTGCACCTACCGTGTGCTATATAGAAATCGAATAATGTATAACGGTCTAAGTTGAGCAGCTGCCAGCCTTAACTTTGTAGGTTACAGAGATGCCGACGCAGTTCCAACCGGTTTTGACTACAACGGCCGCCGACCCGGCCGGCCGGTTTTGGTTATGCCGGCATTCGGCCCAGCCCCGGCCGGTTCCAATCCTGGTCTACACTATCGGCTGTATCAGTTCTGCTCTTTAAATTCGTCAACATTGTATCGAGATGAATGGAATAGGCACACACATGGTTATAGACATAATAATCCATTCAGTGAATGTGCTCTAATTACAATCCAGTGAGTTACACAGACCGTGATCGTCATTGTTTGACATTGCACAACTCGAATATTAAATGAAACTCGAATACCCGCGAATATCAAGTTTTGATTTCCAGATATTCGCTCAGCCCTTAGTAAATATGTCAGCAAAGCCTTTCAAAGGTTATTTCAATTTCAATCATAGCCTTTACGTGTTTTTCTGATAATTTCTGATAACTCTCTTATAGAAGACAACATTTATTCAGAGATTCACCTTTGGATTAATGAGATTTTAGTTATTGAAGTGTAAAGAGCAACAACGGTCCTTCAGTTGAAGTGTATAGGCTAGATTCACAAAGAGTACACTGATCTCGCTCAAATAATCAATAATTGCCCGGCGGTTTCAGAATTGATATATTTCAAATGATATTTCCCTTGACTATAAAGTCAAAACTAATCATAGATTATTCTCTGCAGGCGAGGAATTCCACAAGGAGTAGCTTCAGGTCCTGGTGGATGCCCATCATTTGCTGCTTTGAAAGGGTTGTCAAGCTTGGAACTGAATATGGATGCGGAAACTCTTCACGATCTAAGAGCTACTTTACATGCGGTAAGATTGTCATTGAATTATTAAAATGCACATAATTGACATCACAGACTCTCAAGCTGTATTAAATTTGAGAGCTATCGGAAGTCGATCGTTGCTCATTTTTCAAGAGCATCTTGATTTTCGAAGACTTCATTATAGTGAACATTTACATTAATTTTCTTGATGCAGAAGTTCTGCTACTTTGTGCACAACGCATAAAGGCAATCAAGTTTCCAAAGTGTACGGGTACGTTTGAAAAAGTAGAATGCTGTGGAACACAAAATGTGTGGCAATTAGTAACTACATAGTTCGCTTTAATTACGTAATTATTATTATATACAGTTATAACTGATATTATCTATGCAAGTGCTACTTTTAACACTAGAAGTACGGGAAAACATGCATTACTTAAACTGCGGAGTGAGGTCAAAATGACCTCACTGAAAGAAAATATCCGCGCACTTTGTCAGAATGATATTCTTCTGACAATATATATCTTCTATATGATAAAACATCCATTCATTGATGCTTTCAATTAAAAAATATATTTGACATTTCCAAATGGTGCATCCAACTGATAGACTTTCGTCAATCATTCCGACAAATGATGAGGACTCACATTCATTGTCTTCACCATTTGGATTCACATCTCTAGCCACTGTCATTCAATTGAACGAGGAGCCACTCTTTCTGCAGAATATCGCCGACGTTTCATAGTCACAAATAGTGTAGAATATCAATAACTTTGTGAAAACAATGCTGCGATACATAAAATAATCAGTGAAGAAGTCAAGGCACGGCTGGGAGTAGCTGCGGTAAAAGCTGCGTTAGATAGCTTTGAAAGCTATTTGTCTTTTCAGCAAGATCAACAAAGAGCCTTAGTTGCATCGTTTCTGACTCCAGATATCTACTTCTAACCATAGACAACCACATAAACGATATTATAAAATTACTACGCTTCCCATCCAACATTGTCCCCTTGTCCTTCATGACGGGGTAGTGTACAATTGGAAGTCGCAAGCAATGAAATATTTGGTAAACTATCAATGGCTAGCATCAGGCTGTTATGCATATCTACATGTAATATGAAGCGCAACTTTCCTGTGAGAAAATGTTCTCTTACAGGAGAAGTCAAAATGACCTCACTCCGTAGTTATAGGGTAGCAGGTGGATTTGACTGTGAAGGTATGTATCGATTTCTATGAAATTCCATCTACGATGGAACAGACCAAAAATACTAAAAGTCGTGAAATATCAATTCTTAGATAAGCTTTGATCACATGGAATCTAATGTTAAACTCTTCCTGAGGTCATTTTGACCTCATTCGTAGTTCTAGTGTTAATGAAGCAATAGCTATCTACAACAATGTAGCTTGCTATATGCAGTGCATTCCGGATATTAGCGGGCAGTTTGGGAGCGAGATTTTCTCCCGTTTAACCTGAATAACAATGTTCGAGCTCATTTTAGCCTGAATAATTACTATGTGAGCTAAATCTTCGTTTGATGGTATTGCTTGTACATGGGCCTGGCTACAGGCTTCCAATACCATCCCTTTTTAGGGTTTAAGATAAAGAGGCATCTGTGTGCATCGTATTTATTGTATTTATTCCGAAAATGAAAAACAATCTATCACATATATTTTCTAAAACAGGATTGTAAAAACACGGAACAATAATTGAAGCTGTTTGGTTAACAGTGAATGGAAATCGAACTTTTATCTAAAGAAGAAAAATCGCTTGTAAAAAATAGTTGCATTAGACTGCTTCATAGTGATCAAAAGAAAACGAAAAGATAAATAAAAAAATCCTTTCCTTCTCATCCAATGCTACCGTGTCTTGGATTTGCGAATGATTTTTTGCTACTCTACACTGTCACAGTGCGTGAGAATAACATATGATAAGAACATAAATGCGGTTTTGGCTGAAACAAAAACGAAAATCACTTAATGCGGAAGATCAGATCCAGTTATACACAAAAATAGCTAAATTATAAATAATGCAAAGAAAAAGTCTCCCTCTTAACCGCAGCGTTTCACATGTGTTGGAACTGTTTCTTGATTTTCCTCCTGCTTAAGTGAAATTCCCGTTTATCCGGAGTGCACTGTCATAGTAATTCTCAAACATGGGACACGCAGTCTACCATTTGGTTACGTGACGCCTGGGCGGTCGCGTTATAAAGGACTTACTGGAACTACGATCTAGAATGGTCAACCGAATCATAGGCTAAAGCAAATTTTCTAGTGAACTAAAGTAGCATCGTG
Source organism: Prostheceraeus crozeri (assembly GCA_907163375.1). Classification (NCBI taxonomy): domain Eukaryota; kingdom Metazoa; phylum Platyhelminthes; order Polycladida; family Euryleptidae; genus Prostheceraeus; species Prostheceraeus crozeri. The sequence continues at coordinate 252,406 of CAJQUW010004580.1, read as the reverse complement.
GCGTTTGGTGCATCCATTGCAGTAACGCAGAGATCTTCACTTCAAAAAATAGACTTCTTAGCTTCTTCCGTCAACAATATTTCTCAAAGCAGCTGCGTCTTTTCCCTGCTTTCGTCTGTGAATTCACTGTCTCATTATCTGAAGTATGTTCAACTACTGAAGTAATATCCTCCACCGTTGATTGGAACTCCTTTTGATTTCATAGGAAGGACATTCAGCACACGAGATGGGCGTAAGTCAAGAGTGTATGAAAATCCGTCCTCTATCAAATTAAGACACTGTAGATTTAGATTCTTAGATTCATTAAATTTCTTGCATGTATTATGCTATTATGCATGTAAATAGATAGCGAGCGATAACAAATGTTACTATCGATTGTCTACTTATGATGATAATATGATTTACTTTGCACATGAATTCGCTATAGAGGCTTGCCACGTGAATAGTTGGAACAGCTTTGTAACTCATAGTCCGGCAGCCACAACGATTTCCTGAAGGGAACAAGGTTGAAAATGAGACTTTCACAGAATGATGCACACCCTAAGCTTTCTACGAATCTGTTCGTCTGCCGAGGTCTACCTGGTTCCTCTTCTTGCCGGTTTTGGAGATTGAAGTTTTTGGTAAAAATGAAATTTTCTATGTTTTCTCTGATTAAGCGAAAAATACTAAGCACAGAGTCATAATTTTTGACATGGAATGTTTTCAGATCATTTCCAGTAATGTGCATATGTTATTATCATGTTTCTGATCGGAAATGCATGCGAGAATGAGGTTAAATGTGGATTAAATTGCTGAAATGCTTGCCGATATCAGTAGGCTTGCCAAATCTGAATGTACTTATCTTCATAGACAGGGGTGCATGAACATTATAGGAAATTACCTGAAGACATTTCATGACAAAAATGTACACCAAACATTCCCTGGGCTGAGTAATTTTGCTTAATCTGAGAAAGCAGAGAAATTTCATTTTTATAAAAAACTTCAATCTTCGTCCCATTGGATTTACACCTATTTTTCTTTGATCGTGTCCGACAAGAAGAGGAACTAGGTAGAACTCGACAGACGCGCAGATTCGTAGGATGAGCATAGAGTGAACATCATTTTGTGAGAGTCTTATTTTCGGCCTCGTTCCCTGAAGAAACTCGCTCTGGCTGCCGGACTACTAAACGCGCTTGACGATTGCATCTAAATAAGTTTGGGTGTTTTTGGCATGATGAAGCATCAGTCACTTCAGTCATTCAAATAAGATATAGCCTAGTAATGAGGCCGGGTGTTTATTATCAAAACAAAAATTTTGAACTGAATCTACAAAGCCTGTTATTGTTATTCAAGGAAGTTACTAAAGAAAACTGTGGTACATTTTCCTTCTTAGTGAATTAGCTTTGGGTTCTCAATTTTGTGGCTGTAAATATTAAACTTAAAAGTTGAATACGGAACTTTTGTCTGCTATGGTGCAAACTAATGGTGATCATACGAAAGTGAACTACAAAGCAAAAGTAACAGAAGGCTAGGAAAGCCATTTTACTTGCCTAGTCTTTTGATGTTTTCGTTTTGTAGTTCGTCTTTGTAGTCAAAATTAGCTAGTTTTCACAATATACGGTTTAAAATGTAGTTCAGATTGTATGCTTTTATAGGTTTATATCAGTTTGGACGCTTAGTTTATTTTTCATGTCTGGAAGTTGTCACAGAATGTTCGACAAATTTATGATGCGAGTGAAAACGACATACCGGTAAATACCAATGTTGACTTCGCCATTATTTTTACAAATATTGGGGATATTCATCATGAAGTGTTTCGGACATATTCTATGAGGGTCAAGAGCAACCTTCATATTGCATTCTATATAGATTGTAGTCCTTGCGATAGTATGCTGACATTGAGTTAAGACAGATTGATGTTGCTTTCTCAATCGATAAATTTTGCCATTCCTGCAGTTTAGATTTCGAAAGAAGCATTTTCATGACCACATGATCAAGCGGAAAGGTAGGATATACAGTATATGCCGCTCACTGCTCTTAATCGCATGCTTAATCTGCTTGTGTAAAATGCATCAGATTAACATCTAAAACTTCTTTCATGTCAATGATGTGCAAGAAGAAAACATGTAAGCTAGTTCTACACTAGTCTGCACATGAAAAGTACTGTAATTTTTGTCTAGTTGGGTTACTAGTTGAAAAAGTTCGAGTAGATAAAGAAGAGTGCGGTCGTGGAGTCTAGACACGGAAACACCAACATAAGCAAGCGATGTTACATGTACATGTACAAAGGAAAACAGCTGAATATCAACTGATTCAATATCTGTAGGATTCTGTGGTCGAAATAAAAAGTCAAATTCTGTCGTCCAATAATTCGGCATTATTCGACACTGTAAATGCAAAGCATCGCCTTTTTGAAATCTATTCCGAAATATTGGACGATAAATATGACTTCTATTCTCAATTTAGTCTGAGCGTCTCTCAGATTAATAATATTTGGTGCACAGCTTAGACGAAATGTCAGTATCGCGTTGATGTAGCATTTAGTAAATGACCGCAACAATCAATTTAATAAGTTAATGCTGCCCAACACATTTACCAGTTATACTTACATTGTGTTTTCGAGAAGCAGCAATTGTTTCTGGTGCAGTCAACTGAGGCACAATTTCAGTAGTATCTTAAAAGGAGCTTTGTAAATGCTGCTGAAATTAATAACTATGTTAAAGGCGCATTTCAAGGTCAGACACAGTTAGAGGAAATTACTGACAAAATAACAAAATGAAACCGAAAAGAAGCGCTGTGTATAGAGTGGGCGATCTGATCAGGAATAAATTTTTCATAGCCAATAATACCACTGTGCTTCATAAATTTTTGCTTTTTAAAACGCGTTTGAACACTAATTGTGATATCATGCATTTCATCAAACCAAATCAAATTGCATTGATTAACTTGAAATACTGACAAAATTTCTACTTTCTTCCAGAAACGAAAGCTTCACGTGGAATCATTTTTTGTATTCATTACAGTAATATCTTGCCTGGCAATGCTATACTTGCTATCATATATTCCCCGACCGTGCATGCAAGCAGTGACAAAGTCGTTCAACAGTGTTCTTCATAGGACACAGATTTGTCGCTTCAGAAAGAGGTGCCTTTATATGATTCTTATATGTGTAGTAGCTTGTATTTTATTGCTTTTAAGAGTGACTATTATCTGAAAAAAGCAATTAAATACGTCTCGCATAAATGTGTATGATGGTGCCGAACAAATAGTTTCATCATTGTGAAAATTTGCATCAATTCGATTCATTCATCAAACCCTTGTGGTACTTGTAACTTCATAAATGCCATCCCCTTGGACCTTGACTTCATTGATCTAATAGATGCAGTCATCAGACTTTAAGTCATCGATATATTGCAAAGAAATCCATCTTCCTGCTTTTTTTAGTAAGTAGGACTAGAATTGACTACAACTGCTTGTTGATAGTAATTTCAGCTGCTTGGTCGGAATCGATCTAAGTCAATGTCGCTAAATCTAAATCTTAAGAACATGCAAATTTTTTCAGGTGCAGATTGTTCCATTTTCATTACCGCCTTGCTTATTTGTATTTCTGCTTCTTGATTTCAGATTTCTAAATAAGAAACGTAATCAAGATTCATAAATGCGAAAAAGCGAAGAGTGATGATAGTGATATGGATATGACAATGAAATTATTCTACACTGTCATTTCCAGCATGATATTGCAGTTCTTTGTATTTTCATCAGTGCATTTAAAAAGTGTTTCTTGCATTGACAGTCTATGTATTTAATGCATTGAGATATCATTGCAGTCCCTCGCACTAGTACAAGAATTCAATATCGTGCAAGAAACATAATACCGCATAGCTTTTCGTGCTTCTACCTGTCATTGAACTCAATGTCTATGTTACATAAAAAGCTCAACGCTTCGCGCCTCGTGTTTCAAATAACATAGACAGTTCATTCAATCATAGTGGATGCACTGCAAGCTATGCGGTAATCAACATTTCGTGCATTGGAGAAACAACTAAAACACCGAAATCAATTTTAGAAAATATAAATTTGACAGTAACATAGAAGTGGTACATATATTTAGCACAATCAGAGTATAGTCGCATTTCTCACCTAAATGTAAATCTATTCCGCTGATGAAGTCGCATGCTTTGTGTGAATTTTCATGCTTGGGTGATCAAAGCCAATGTATTGGCAAAACTACAATCCGGCTTCACCAGCGAATTGATGAGCACTTGCACATATCAGTGATAGATGTGGCATAGAAATTGAAGGGCTTTTTTAAATCGAATACACAGGGAACACAGATTGTGAAACAATTATTGTTGAACCTTTGAAAATTAAAGTTAGAAATTATGCTAAATATAATGGTAATTCATATTTATTAAAAAATATTTAATTCAATTTCTGTGTCTGTGATTTCTTTGGAATATTCTTTACATACAATATTCAATGAGAATTGTCTGCCTATAAATGCTGCGTTACATGAATGAATTCATCTCATTTCATCTGGAACTGCAATTATTAGTTATTCATGAGACTTATTTGCTTAATTAGTCCTGATTTGAAATATCTTTAAAATCTGTCCTGATATTCTACTTGAATTCAAATCGGCATTGATTGCAACAAAAATGAGGTTACAACCCTTTCATAAAGGTCAATTTTTATAACACAATTGTGCTGTTTCTACATACATTTGACACAGCTCGAACAGACAGAAGCAATCCAACTCAACTGCTGATGACATATCCTTTTTAATTTCACCTAAACCTTATTATGCTGTCTTGTTCTTGCGATCTACATGTTGTTTCATTTGCTTGCCATTTTTCAAGAGAGTCTTATCGAAATTACTATTTTCAGCTCATTTCACAAGCTGTATGGGGTATGCAAAAGTGTTTCAAATGTGGGAATTGAAAACTTCTAGGAATCATTCGTCGTTACCATCTTCACAATTTAACTGTTCACAGAAATGTTTTACTATTCTAAAGCCCATAGATATATTGCAAATCCCAGTCGTCAGAGTTTTCAAAAGATAATGTACATTCGTTTCATCGTATCTTTGAATATTAGTTAGAAACCGCCATCAATAAAAATATAAAGAAATATAGTTAATCATTAGTTCTCATGTGTTCTTAAAAACATGACTGATTCTCATATATAATTCAGTTCAGATAAATTCATTAGCACTGCACGCAAGGAAATATGAAACTCCTCTTAGCAATTTCTTTGAAAAAGAGGACAAAATATGAGGAAGAGGAATTATGGAAATTACAAACAGCCGTCAACTAACTAATTTCCAAAAACTTTTTGGGGACTTTTTGTGTGACTTTATTGATGTTCTATTCGTCTATGTAATGTAAGATTTGTAGTCTCATCAATTCGTGCTATATTTCAATCGAACTTTAGAGGACTTCATCTTTAGAGGACATGATCAAAGATCAGATTTTGAGGCTCAAAATAAAGTCTCAAATTTAAGTAGGACACATCCATTGAAGCTCTATAAAAATTTTTGTGAGCCTAGCCAGGCGATGGAAAATAATAAGGAAGTAATTATCAGAGAAAAGGAGAGAAATTCGAGATATGTAGCCTAAGGGCTTTAATACTTTCTCCATGGATAATGGATAAGAGTAGGATTAATGACATTATAGGGAAAATGTTAAGGTTAAGGTGGAGACCTCGTGGTAAAGACTATACGTTTTATGTAGAATAATAAAAGTATTATCCGAAATAAAGCCTGAGGCATATGAATTTTAATCTTGAAGTTAAAGACATATAAAATTCAAATTACATATTACTTTTCATTGGAAGTAGAAAGTAGTATATACCAACGTTATCATTAACAAAGCTTCAGCGCTCGATAAACTTTCATGATAGTAATTCAGTCCTTTGAAAAATTATTTGGAGATTGACTAGTAACCATTTATGCATGATGCACTTACAGCCGTAGTTATACACGTATGTGCATATAATCTACATTAATATAATTAATGCACTGATTGTATCAGTAGACTTACTAGCTTAATATAACTGCTTTTGTCCATGCTTCTATTCATCTGCAAAAATCTCATCACTGGATTGTGCTGCACAAAACACATCCCCCAAAAATCTTTCCCAATATTTTCTGATCATTATTCCCTGACCCAGAGTGTTGCGGTTTTAGTTGACCAAAGTTATACCGGTATAGAAATATAATGAAAGAATCGCAATTGGTTGTGGAAATATAGACAGAAACAATTGATTTTTATATTTTTTATTCAATGCAATTATTTTTTGCTTAAATGCATCATCTCTTGCTCCCAAAAATCAGAGTTTGATAAAATTTTTATCGTAATAAAGATGTGCTGACCGAATGTTTATAAATCTACTTTTGATTCCAAATCCTGGTAACAACGTTATGCTGTAAACTTTTGTTATATCGATAATTTTCATATTGTAAAAGAAAGAAATAAAGCATTTATTGATATTAATTGTTTTGATGTTGTTTCATAATAGCTGATTAGGGTGCAAGACTAATATTTGTATTTTTAAATAAAAAAAGAGTTGTTGAGCAAGGCCACGCAAAAGTTGCACTACATGGATTTTTTTCAAATTCAAAAGAATATTAATGTACTAGTATCCCTTCATGCGTTTTCTAGTTAGGTGATTCACTCAATGTTCAGGTTATGATAAAATTTATTGATAAATAACAATCTACAATGCAGTTCTTCATCATTCAAATGATAAGTTTGAAGCTACAGTATAACAGTAAGTAAATCAATGCACTACAGTTTGTAATGGGTTTCCAATAACAACTTGATTTTTTACTTCATGTTTTCTCTCTTTTCTGCAACAGTTATGTGTCTTGTCTGGGAAAATGTCACCGATTTTATGCTTAAGCCGTTCATTACAGAAAATATGCTTGTGAAAGTTCTCAATTTTGATGTAACGAGCGTTACCATGAAAACACTACTTTTCAATATTGACACTATGTTATTCAATGATACGCTTGTTTATTATTACTGTTCATCTATTGATGGAAGTAAGTTGCACTTAATACCAAAAACTCAATTCACGTCAGACTTATCATCTCTAAAAAATTTACATTTTTTGATGTAGCGAGCGCTGCCATGCCATCAGTCGAGGAACTTTGATACAAATGTCATTCATAAAGCAAGCAGACAGCAAGCACAATTGATTTCTATGCAAATCCTAATGCCATCGATACAGAGGTTGGGTGTCATTGACTATTTTCAAATTATAGATATCTAACTAAACGATAAATTCTTGCGCGCATGGAAGGTTGATGACTTAAAGCAGTGATTCTTAACCGGGGGCCATGTGGCTCCCTGGGGAGGAATTCAACATGCCAAGGGAGGAATGACGTACATAAGGAGGATTTGGGGAGGAAGAAGGTTCGAAGGAGTATTTGAGATGAACATGATTTGTTGATTCACCGTCACTTGTGAATTATCATTCGTTAATCGCTTCCCAATATTCAAGATGTTAATTATGCAGCTACTGTTTAATAGCTACTGCGACCACAGATTTAGAAGCTACCAATATATTTCTGTGTACGAGTGTTCCACTCGAATTATTTTAATTAGGGAAAATTCAACTACGCGGCTATAGATCATCACCTGGACGTTTTGTCAGTGGCCTGCTCAGTTGCACCGACAAGATAGACTAGAAGATAGTATTCTGGTCAGAGAGAGAGCTAATGAAGCGAAGCGTCACATTTCCATTCATAAATTACGGTCAAATGGTATGGCTCACTCAAGAAACAGTTGGAAAGCACCCAACTTCCCTGTGGGAACGCATCTGGCTAATATCAACAGATTATCTGGCGAGGTAGCGATTTTGTGGATAATTTTTTTAAAGGTTCATTTTCGTGTAAAAACTATCTCCGCATGTGAAAATGGTCATCATTTATCCAAAAACATGTGTAAAATTAAAAAAACGACAGGTGGCGAAAAAGTTGCTATAATTAGTTGGTAGATATTTGTTAACTAATGCGAGCTGATTTTTCGCCAACCGGCGAAATCGTGGATATTGTAGCAACTAATTAGTGGTAAGTAGTAATGTTCGCATATTACCTTCACATGAAAATATATTGTATACTTAGTCTGATCTGATAAAAAGGGATCTTTTTTAATTCACGAAGGCTTAAACTAAAAAAGTATTTATCTTCCATAAATGTCGCAGTAAATACTATGATATTATTCAAATATTTGTCATTGTTGTAAATTATTGAATGTCAAGAGATGTTATGAAAATTGATATATGCGTATTCTCTATATTCTTATCATTATAAAAGAATGATAGTCTGCACTTATTTCTTAGATAGATTAGCCATGCCATATGTGGCGGATAGTGAGGAGGTGAGGGAGAGAATAGAGCCTCGGCTGTAGAGGCGGATTACTAAAGAAAATAAGAGAGAAAGTCAAAAGTAAAAGGTAGCAGAGCGGCAATTGTCGCCGGCGAACTTCGCCAGCGAATATCCCGCAAATATGACTGAACTTTAGCATGATATTCTGCAGCTGACATTCGCCAGTTTTTCGCAAGATTCGTTCCCACAGGGTTTATCAGCCAATGCCCACACGCTACTACTTCCTTTTCCGACATCGTACCTGGTTGAGTTCGGCGTCTCGGCGGTAGGCCTATCAGATTTGATACCTAGGAAGAGAAATCGACTCAGCATCAGCGTGCGCAGTGATTTGAGATTGAAACTCACGAATTTGACACCTCGAATTCAGGAATTGTGCGGCAAGTATCAGGCTCAATGCAGTCATTAGTTTTTTGTTGGATTTTTTGTAACACTTCCCATTTGCATGTAGGCCTACTTGGATTCTTCGTGATAGGCTACCTGAAGTCTGCAATTGAAAATGTTTGTTACTGCTATCTTTGACTTCTTTTTTTAACTTGAATAGTGGCCTACTAGTTTAGAGGGAGGAATTAAATATACTTTCAACTGTTAGGGAGGAATCGGAGCAAAAAGGTTAAGAACCACTGACTTAGAGCATTTTTCGACGCTGCGTTCATCAAGAGTCTATAGTGCATATTGGCCATTCACTCAGTATTTATCAAGCATGCCATTAACAGCTGCTGAGAAACAGAAGCGTTACCGTGAGCGATTGAAAAAAAGATTTTCAATGATTCAGAGAGAAAGAAAAGCGTCGTCATCGTATATATAGAGCAAAGACGGGTCAAACAAATCATGTAAGAATGCTTGCGCGTAAGAGAGTTCGAAAATTTCGTGAGAGTAAAATGACAGAAAACAATTGTGACAACTCTCTGATGTCGACTTTTTCCTAGAAATCGAGTCTTAGCTGAAGCATGATACGCACGACAAGAGCACTACCAGCTTCACCTCGCAAAAAATAAGGAAATTTTTCATTGTACGACCGACGAATTCTTAAACCAGAACTCAAAGAAAACTATTGTGTTATCAACGGAAACTGTATGTATATAATAACTCTTTTATAAAATTTTCTTCATTTATATGATATTGTGTGACTACATGATTTTATGCTATATACCACTCGTCGTATTGGTGTATAAAGTGTCATCATCATTGTCAGTATGTTCATTTCTTCTCTGTTCAGATGATAGATAAATGAAAGTGATTGATTATGCTTGAAATGGATAATGTGAAATAGAATAATTCCACTTACTCAATTCCAACAAAGTCAGAAAGTAATTTTTGACTTATGATCATTATTTGCACTTCCGAAGTTGCAACAATAACAGCCTTTGGTTATTCAACTGACTATGTGTTCGATATTTATGGTGTACAATATAAATGGGGCTCGAATTATGGAGTCATGAGTATTTTTGTCGCAAAGTTATGCAGTACATATCACGTTAGAGATGAATATACACCTGTGTATTCTTATTTCTGCAATATCATGGCTGTTGCAAATGCTGTCGCATACTATAGATCTCCTGGTCACAAGCTTGAACCTAGGAAAGTAGGATATCAATGGCATGACGTTTTCGTCTTGGTGGTTTGTAATCAATGACCAGATAGTTGGTCAGTTCAGAAAAATGAGGTCTGAGAAATCATTACATCTAATGCCAACGCCTACTTTGTCAAAATGACTAAATAGGTGAAATTATAAGACAAAACTTTGATTCTCATAATAAAGATTTTTCCTCTTTTTAAAAAATTCCTTGTTTAATTGTTAGAATTGGGTAATATAACCTAAGAGATTATTAACTTACTCAAACTTATCAGCTGATTGCACGTGAATTCTCTTATCTATTCAACGTATATTTTGTGTTTATTTATATTGTGACCTTTCTTTCATTTGAGCTACACAAAAAATTAATGTGATGGCAGTCAACTACTGGTTTTGTTCTTATTATGCAAATTATTGTGCTTCTCAGGTCCTCAGAATTTAAGCAACAAAGAACACAATTTCTACCACTACAATTTTGTTACGGCGGCTATTGCCACGAATAAGTTGGTAATGTTGATTGACCTATAAGCATATATCAGATGCTGATCTTAGATACAGACTACAGGAAATGAAACACACAAACACGATCCCATCTAAAATAATATTTTGCAAGACAATAGAAGTGTGCTTTATAGACTTCATGGTTAAGAAATGTTTAATTCGCCTAATCCATCCAAAAATGTTAGCAGATTAAGAAAAGCAAGGCATTGCAAGATGTGTGAAGCAAGACAAATCAGCGAATCAAGATTTTCTGACATAGTTCTTGTTGCATTGAGTGATTTTTGAGTCTCATACCTGAGAAATATGAGACGTGGTAATGGTCATGAGAAGAAATTTGTGCCAGCTCGACCGCGGTAGTATTTGTGAGCTAAAACGGCAGCTGTGTTGGTAGTCACTGCCACCAGCGAAATGCAAATAGGCTATATTTTCCTTTTGAAATTGTTGACAGCGATTAGAGTTTGTTATTGTGCTATCCAAAGTTGCATACATGTTTGCTGTTGATGCATTAACAGTATTTATTGATATTGGCATGAAGTGTGAATTACACGATTTCTGTCGAAGAAGCTAAATGTGGCGTGAGTTTTTATTGATTGAATTGATTTGTTTATCAAACATATTTAATTACTAAGTAATTGCATCTAAGTTATTACTTCCCCATCTTAGGACGCATTTGAGAAGGACTCTAACATCACTGAACCCATTTGCCTTGTATTAAAGTAGGAATTTCAATGAAGTAAATAAGTTATACACGTCATATTTCTTCTCACGAAATGGGTATGTGAGCACTTTAAGAATCGCCAGTCAAAAGCATATAAGCCTGAATAATATTGAATGATGCAGTGTTCATGTTCAATAGCCTATTCCGGAACGAAGAGCTGCAGAATGATCAAATGCGAAGCTTAAAATGAGTGCCATAAGTAGCAGAGAGAAATGAAAATGCAGCTGACATTATACATCGATTTGGGCACAATGTTCGCTGAAAACTCTGGTTTTCTAATAAAGCATTGTTCATGCTTCTAACACAACATAATAGACAAAAAAGAGCGAAGAATAAAACAGCGGGGTTGTAGGTTAGCACACCAGATATGATTTTGCCATCGGAATAGTCATCAAAAGGTTCCTATTTGAACACATAGTGCATGGAGGTTTCTTTCACAATTGCGCACATTAACTCACTCATTGCAACTTTGCTTATTCATTGTAACTACCGATGAGATTCTGAAAGTGTCTTAACAATTGTTATAAATACTCAGATATCATTTAAGTGGCGATATTTCCGTGGATGTCTAGATTCGAAAAATTGTTGTTTCAAAAGATGATAAAGTGTGTTCCAAAGATGACGAAAAAGTATAATTTAATGATGGTGAAAGTACAAGTGCAGAATTTCAGAATGGAAATCATGTTCACATTACTCGTAGGTAGAATACATCAATACGATCACCTTGTATAACAGGTTGTCCAGTAAAAACAACTTGTAGGTAGAAACTGCTGACTTTCACGTCTTGATTCTTGACAATCGATAGACTGTACCTGTAGACGGCATCGAGAAAGCTGTACTTGATGCAAAGGACATAACATGCGTCTGTTTAACAAATTGCACGTTCACATTCTGGCAACTACACCCTACATGTTGAACGGCACGAAATGTAGTTAATGAAGTTATTCTGGGACCTAATCATGGGATGTAAATTCCACATTTTTTGCAGAAGTTTCACCCCTGGCACAGCTGCGAGCCATGAATGCAGCTAGGGACTGCTCAATAAAAAGAAAATGTTTGGTTGGATTATTTCAATTTCACCAAAGCATCTTCCAGTCTGATTAAGTTGTCTCCACAAAAATATGTCCGCGCGGCTCTTGAAAGTATCAAGATTGTGTGAGTCAGGGAAAGTGGTATAGGGAAGCTGATTCCAAAGCCATGCCTCGCATACATGAAATTCTTTTCTTTTTTCAGGCGGCCTAGAAAGACCTGTTTGACTACAATTTTGTTGACAGCGTAGTACTGCATTTATAGGTTTTGTGGAAAGTCTTCGAGATTTAGGAATGATTGTAATGCTCCTGAAATTGAAATTATAAATTGATTGTTAATTGATTATATTTGTGGGATTCTCAGTTTCTAAAAATTTGCACATTTCCAAAATGTTCTCGCATAAGTTTAGAATTGGACAGAAGAGGGTCTTCAGCTTAAGCTAACAAGAAGAAATAGTGTTATAAGAGAGGCACGCGACATCAGTTCATGTGTGTTCCTTTCTCAAGATCCCAATCTTCTTGAATCTCTCCATCTTTAAAGTGTTCGCATCATCGAGGTCCTCCGTCAGGTGGCACACAAATTTGCACGAATGTTGGTGAAGAGACAAAATGTAAGTAGTAGGAATATGCGTCTTCCAGATCTCCTGAAAATTACCTATGACAAAAATCTCTGATGCAAAAGTACTTTGAAAAAACAACTGACAGTGTAGGCTACGTGTGTGACCTTAAGTCTCATTATAGCATGTGAGTGCTATCACCCATTTACTTGCTTCCATTTTTATTGCTTCCACTGAATCAGTGTCTGTAGAAGAAATTGAGTGAAACTGCATTTGCAGCCACTTCCAGTATGTCACCTACAATAGTCTTGACATTTTTCAGCGCGTTCGAGGGGGTTGAGATGAGCATATGGTGGGCCGACCCACAGATGGCGGCAATACTCCAACAATCAACGAATAGTGGACTTGTAGAGACATGTGGTGCAGTAAAAGTTACCCAGAATCGCAAAGAAATACCGGTGGTATGACAATAACATTCATTTTCTAAAGTCATACATTCATGAAGGTTGTAAAATTCAGAAATTGAATACAGTGCACATTTTATACAGTATTCAATGCCTCACAAAACAACTTCATTATCATCACTGACGACTTCGTGGGCATACACAGTGTATATGGGGAATAGCACACTTACTGTATATTTCATGTAATTCCGGTTGTTGTACCAATTTTATACGGATCTCTTTCTTCCTTTAGTTAGAGGTGTTCTTTTATATTGATGTCAAAGTTTCCGCAAAAATAACTTCAATTGAGAGTTATTGCTCAACCGAAGATCACATTTCTTGGAAGCGCTTATCCATAATTTTTAAGAAGTCTGTATAGCCTACCGACTAAGAATTGAAATTTCCTCAGAATTATCGGTGCTCTCGATTACATCTGATCTCAGACACTCAAGATGACAACAAACATAAATGATGTAACGAGCGCAACAATATCGTCAGGGTCGTTGAAAAATTCAATTGCGGATTATGTCTAAGATTGTAACCACGCGCCAGTTGTGCTTCATGTGTGATGCTAGTGATCTTTTTGAGAAGATATTAGAATGTTTTGAAAAAAAGTTGACTTGTCTGATGCGAAAAAAGCTCGTGATGTTGCATGCTTTGTGGACAACATATTTGGAAGGGCTGTTGCTACATGGATTTAAATGAAGTATTTGTCACAAATACTCTATATCTTTTTTTGTATGCAGGACTGATAGAAGAATCGCATGCTACACACTGACAATAGTTGATACAAAATCATTTAAATGGATGCACCTACATGTAGGCCATATATTCTTCAACATTCATCAGAAGAAGTCGCAACAATATCTCACTTTCAGCGCATGCCAATTCGAAAATGCTCAATTTGTGGCAAAAACCAAATGCATAGTGAACTAGCTATGCTCTGCAGCTAATGGTTTAATGGATAATTCAATTTCATGATTTGCAAAAGTGGTCACAGTTCATGGAAGTGCTCATATAGGGGAGACTTCCTGCAGAAATTCCCTGCAGAAACTCGTTCTGGCTGCCGGACTATGACATAAAATGGAAGATTCACATTGATCACATCGTATCTGTGGCTCTTCGAAGAATTCCATTATAGCCTCCGAAGATCTGGTTGCTCATCAGAAGTTCTTAGCAATCCGATCTATGCTTTCATATTGTTGCCCAGTTTTTATAAACGCGACATCATATCTGAGAAAGAAGATTATTAACATTGATAGACGAGCATCTAAGATTATGGGCGTAAAACTAGATCCATCACTCGAATCTGTCGTGGGTAACATATCTGCTTCTCTGTTCAGAAAAGTACTTTCTGACGATTGTCACCCACTCAGCGAACTTATTGCTACTAGAAGCCGACTTTTGAGAAATGCTTGCCGAATATGTGTTCCACCTACCAAATCAGCAAGGCTCCAGAACTCGTTTATACGTTATGGTAGGTATCTTTGTATATTATCGCTTCTTTTTTGCTTCTGTCGTGACTCGCATCATTCCGCCTTTATGCATTGTACACTGTCGAATGCGTCTACCGAATGTCATTAGTATGCAATTAAAGATTAAATTATCATAGATAATTACTATAACTTATGTATAGACCTACTCATAAATTTAATGACTACGGATGGTGACTACGTTGATCGTTATTCAGGAATATGGATTATATTGTCCTCATAGCCTATTGAAGAACGAAGTCAAAAGTTTATTAACAACGTGGTGATCTCATGAAGAAGTGGAGTTTTAAGTTTTTTAAGTTTTGTTAATGCAACAATTTTTTTGCATTATATCTGAAATACGTCTGATTTGTTGCTATCAAAGTAGTAGGCACTTTATCCACAAGGAGTTAGCAGGTTTGATCGAGCTTTCAACCAAATCAAAAAGTTAATCATGAGCATGCTATTGAACTCTATAATCAATAATTGAGCTTTTCTTAATTTTATGATTTGTCGATTTAACTTAACGATCACAATTAAAGATATTTTCATTCGGTGATGCTTAGTTGAGAAAGAATAAGATTTTACATTTTTTGTCTGCAGCTTTGTAAAGTTTTCATGACTTAAATAATAGAACTTTACATATAAACTGAAGTGTTATTTTCATTATATTTGTAGAATCGTTATGAATTAGACTGACGTTGGAGTCACTTCCGCTCATTACGAACCAATATCTCATTACCAACCATATAATATGATGTCAACAGTCTCATCAGTGTTTTTCAAGTCTGAGCTTAACCAATTTTGACAGGTCTAAATTTGAGATGTAATTTTGAATCAATGAAGGAGACCGAGTACTAGCGTGATTGACAAAAATCATGAAGTATAATTTCCCGCTTACACGGAAATGTTTATAATGACAATGAATGTGAGCAGCTCATGGTGTTTTTAATGGAAATAATTGATATCGATTTACATCAAATTTTTTTTGAAATTCTGTTGAACAATTCTGACATTCAGAAAACTCAGTTCGATTGGATCTTACAGATCTCTAGCACTCAGATCTTTAGCACTAGCAAAATCATCAATAGCACATTTCAATGCTTCAGATGATTTCCCTTACATTTTTATTCAGTGAATGACATCAGATCATCCCTATGCATTCTGTTGATAATTAAATGTACAGTTCTAATCGAACCTATTCAAGGTCAGTAATGTTCTCCTTAATTGTGAAATTATGCGATTGTGGTGCAGTCAGAGTATTTGCAGTAGATTTTGAAAAGGCTTTCGATCGCCTTCCTCATTCGACCACATTGACAACTGCAGTCACTCAAGGCCTTCCTAAGCTAGCAATTGTGTGGTTAGAAAGCTATCTATCTGAAAGACGACAATGCATTCATCTGCCTTCATCTATTTCCACGTGGTCCACTTTACCCAGTGGATTGCCACCGGGTAGTGTTTTGGGGCCCCTACTTTTTGTTTGGCCTCTTCTTTCCGAAAACCACAATTCATGCATGGTCAAGTATGCTGATGATGTTACGGTCCTTCACTTCGTACGATGGCAAAAGGATGACAGGCTTTAATTAGAAGTTGACAACATTCAGTCTTGGTCGTCTGGCATTGGGCCTGATCTGAACAGTTCCAAATATGCGATTATAGATTGTGTGACATAGCGAACGCTATCACTTCATTCACCGATACTAAATCATGACGAAATCTCTCATTCGGACGGAGTAAAGATACTTGGTGTCTTCTTTGCCCCAGATATGAGTTGGAACTGTCACTTCAATTATGCGACCAAAAAGGCCAACCAAAGTTTGTTCATCATCAGAAATCTGAAACGCTCTCGTTTCAATCCTTCAATTATATGTCAGGTTTACAATTTCCTAATCCGAACCATTATGCTCTACTCCTATCCTGCTATCTGCAATGCTCCTCTCTATTTCCACGAGCAATCTTATACGGTAGAGAGAAAGTAATGCGCAATATTCACGGAACTTAGATGTGTACTCTGCAAACAGAAGCCGATCGACAGTGTCAATTCCTTTTTCTTAAGATCCAGAGGGAATGTAATCATCCTGTAAAAGTCTTGTTCCAAAGCAGACAACCCACCCAGCGCAATCCGCTAACTCTACGCCCGCCGTAGTCGCGGACCTGGAGATTATTAAAATCAGTCATCAAGTTTTGAACGTGATGTAACAGCTCATTGAATGCTTTGTAATCAACTGTTTCTGTGTTTCGCTCTTGCCGCAATTCGCAAGACGAATAAAGTCATTATTATTATTCTTGGGCTCGCATTTGCTTTGTGCATTTTCTTGCGCTCTCTGCCATTCTAAGCTTTACCTCAAACTGTTTGAGTAGCCTTTTGTACATGGGATTTGGGCAATTGTGGGTAAGAATGTATGCAGCACATCATAGAAAATAGTTGAGGAAAAATTATCAGCGTCACAAGCATCAAGCACACCTTTGCTACCAGAATGTAACGTAGCAACACAGTGGAAACTAATAAAAAGCAATTGTTTGTTTATGTTAGAGGAAATCCCTGAGGCCCGATGTAGGCAAGAAACACAAATTCAGTCAACAATAATAAAAAGCGAGCTAAAAGATTTCCCAAAATACGTGTATTCTGGGATATCTTTTAAGTTCATTCACAGCCATCAATCTGTATTTCTCTGAAGATGCAGTGCGCGGTTCCTTTCATATTCTTCAAGCAACGGAAGGAAAACCACGATTGACCGGTGTAGTCGTCTTTATTCCCGCGACCAGTTTCGACCGGTGCTTTGGTCCTGTTCACGCAAGCAGGTCACTCACATGACGAATGACTTCTGACAGATGACGGTAGAGCAAAGATGAAGCATGTTCATGAAGTCCAGAACGCATTGTTCTTTTAGTCTCGCCGATGGAGAATGATAGACAATGGTGTACAGTTGACCAGATAGACACAGTAGAGGGCCCTCGAGGGCAGCCATCTGAAAAGAAAATTTATTTCAATTTATACACCTGAAATGTCGCAACTGGTCATGCACTGACCGTCAAGGTTGTCTGCAATAGATCCTAGAATTGACACACATAAGTAATGCCCTTGGAATTAGGAGAAACTCACTACACTTGATCATCACCAGGGATTACAAAAGTTAATGAAGTCAAAATCTGTGAGGTAATATGAAGAAGTACTAGAAAAAGGCATTCTATTTTACATGTCAACATTCCACTGCAAGTTATTGAAACAAATTACGGACAATAAGTCAAATGAAATCTAAATATAGTAAAAAATGACTGGTTAAGTAAGAAATAATTTTTGTACATTAGTGTTCTTGTAATGTCACCTAGCAGATTATTGGCAATCATTTAATATTTGGCACGTAATTGTAAGGGACTATCAGGTATTGCTTCAAAATGTAACTGTCATGTTCCGGAAAACATTTAGGGACAAAATGCACCTACTATTACTTTATTAACGTCCACCGCTCACTAGTGTTATATAGTGCTACACATTTCCTTTTATAGGTGTCATAGCAACAATAAAAGCATGTACACTGAAGAAAAATTTTCGTCAGTTGTTCTATTTTCAGCTTTTTTCCTGAGAAATAACAGGAAAACAAATCTTTCAGAAAATAGCTTTGTGATCTATAACTTTAACGCCACATCGAGCCAACCAACAAATGAGGTGCATGTAATTCATTGAATTCGGTGACAGTGGAGTCCTTCTTTATAAGCACAGAAATATAAATAGTTGTTTGATGTGAGATTTTCTTCTTCAAACATATAAATTTGATTCAATGTATATGAGGTCCATTTTTTAACTGATGAAGTAAAAATTCATAGGTCAAATTTGTGCAAGCAATTTGTCATCTAAAAGTCTAGTTCGTATTTATCAGTATATAAAATAAGCTTATAAAGACACGTGCCTCGGCTAGGCAGGAAATCGGCAACCTTCTCTCCTCCAAATAATCCTGATCATCAAGAACAGAAAACTTTTCTTTCGAACAGTCGTTCGCCGCTGTACTTCCTTCGCCTTCAATTTTCACCAATTTCGTCATGATGTAGTCCAATTTCTTGCCTGTTTCGGCTGCTATTTGATCCAAGCAAACCGGCAAAATTATGTAAGAAACATGATTAAACTGAAGAGGAATGAGGTTGAGTTTATGTAGATAACATCAGGTCCTTAAATTATCATTTTCTAAAATTTTTTCAGTTTTCTGTCAGATTTTTGCATCATACTTTATGGAAATCAGTAAAGCAGTTTCGATTATTTTGAGAGCACAAATAGACATAACACTTCTCACATATATAGAATGTGTGACCAATTTTTTTGCGTTTCAACATAGCACAATATCCACATCTCTCATGCTTATCAACAAATTGAGGAAAATGACAAAGACCGTCGAACCGTATGTCCCTATCAACCATGAAAGTTGACTTTTGTCTTTTGGCGACGGGTTCAAGAGGATCAACATTTTCTTTTGATGGACGTCTTCTTTTCGGGTGGTTACTTTCCCAGTTGAGATCAAAACATTGGCAATATTTCCTTGAAAATCAATTAATGGAATTATATCAGTTAATCTCACCTCATTAATTTCACAACGACGGCAATAATACAGCCACCCGTTGAACGTGCAACGCAAAGAAAAAATGTGGTGGTACCATTTTTAGTTCCGAGTTCAATCCTGTACAGAGGTCCACCCCACATATTCCACTGTTGTATTCCTGGACCACGTATGGGCACTGTACATCGATGAATTCTCTTTCTTGGAATCGTACCATCTAGGCTTCTCCGTTTTTGACCCATCAATGAAATTCGATGCTATCAAAACAGACTAATTGTCAGACCACTTAGCAGTCGTTGCATTATTCCCATCACTTAAGAAATCAGAAGAACTACGTCCTTGACTTTGTGTCGCTTTACAATTTTTTCTCATCTTATTTCGTTCTATTAGATCGTATCGTTCTACAAGCTAGAATATTCTTGCCCTGTAATTCATTCAATAGCGGAACATAAGTGAAGAACGACACCGGGTCCAACACCGAAGCCTTCCATTTGTGAGGTTCTTGGGTCTCGCCCTTCGTAGAGAATGAGGTCGTAAAATAAACCGCTTTTCCACACCTGCCCCACACTGTTGGCCCTCATTTAGAATGATAGACAATGGTGTACAGTTGATCAGATAGACACAGTTATGACGCCGCAATATTCACATGACTTAACAAACAGTCCCTTAACTTCTCTCAATAAAGAACATAATGTAGATTTCTGACTTTGAATGGTGCGCATAATTTGTTTTGCAAATTATATTTGCCAGTTAAGCTTCGTATTTCTCGACAATCCCTTTCTGACGTGAATTATAAGCAAGTTTAAGTAGATTTTAGGCTGATCCATGTCTTGTCCATTAGTAATCAATTTTTTCGTCATTAAGGCAGCGAGAAATTGCCCTCTTAGTGTCACCATTAATCGCATAACTTGAGAGTATGATGTTGATGTTAAGTTGCAAGTGTCATGAAGTTTCATAATTCACCCAGAAGATGTTGATACAATATAATAAGCCCAGCAACTTTTAAGCTCTTTCTGTGTAAGAGTTGAAAAGAGTTCTTTCTTTGTCTGGAAGACCTGCGTTCAAAAGTTGTTCGAGTCAAACCAGAGACTTTAAAATAGGCATACACTCCATTTCTCCAAGCACCCAGTCTGAAATGATGAGAGGCTTGAAGAAATGAGAGCGTGAGTAAGCACAGCTTATTTGTGTTGTAATAGAAAGGTATGAAGAACTCATTTCACAACTGGTCTTTCTAAACCTGTCATCAGTAAAGTGTTTTAACTTCTTCCATATTATATAAATAGAATAATCAAATATTGAGTTGCATCCTATATGAGTTGAAAATGAGATGGAAACAGACCTGAACAGCTGCTATTTCATCCAACATCAAGAACCATCAGCAGGCCTAGTTTACATCTCTCAACATCGACACAACTGCCTATTTAAAGTCGCAGCCATGCCCGGGTCAGTTTAAGATTTGCAATTAGCAAGTTAGTGAAATTTCGACCGGCATTCATTGAAGTTCACTTTAACCCCATCAGGACCGGGCGATTTTTTGGCGTCCTAGGATCGGCGGGTGCCCCCCTCAAATTTTCTATGTTCTGATGGATAAAATTTTTTGAAATTTAGGGTAAAATATATTTCGAGTCTCCTCTTTCGAATGGCAGTGCCTATTTTGTATGATTCGGATACCGTCATGTCAAAAACTGACATTACAGGAAGTCAATTTTGCCCAAATTTTTACTGAAACTTCAACATACATGCAAACTAAAAGTCACAATAAATTCTTCTGTATAATATTATGTAATAATATAATTTCTATCTTACTTATTTTAGGAGATATATAAAGAAGTTGATGGTGTACCCCGCTCCTGATGGGGTTAAACATACTACTGGCAAATCGCCTAAGTTAGTGTGCCTGCGACAATTAATAAATGCTGCCTTTTGCAGATCTGTTCCCATTTTTCAACTGAGGATGCGACTCAATATCTAATTATTCTATTCACATTGTATTTGCAAAAATCAGCATTTATTTTAAAGCTATTTTTTTAGCTATTTTAAATTTATTGATTGTCGCAGGTGTACTAACTTAGGCGATTTGCTATAGTTTGTTTAAAGTGACATCTAATGAATGCCCAATTTCACTAGCTTGCTAATTGGAAATTTCTTCCATATTAGGTTATAGCAGTTAACTATGAACATGAAGCAAATGAAAACATGCAAAATAAATTGAAGACGATTTCCTGAATATTGGACGCAAGTTTCAGTCATAGAGAAATTATTCCTATTCGTTGTATCGTTTATTTACTTTCTCCATGTCCCATGATTAATGTTTGAAATCAACAAAGTCGTATTGAATTGTCGAATTTATCGAATTTCGTCCTTCATTTGTGTATTTCCTGCTGCTGTGAAGTGTGCGTCCATGTAATGTTCATTCGCTTACAATCACATTGTACGGAACGGAATAGTATAAATTCAATGACGATCTGACGTCGGCAGAGATTATCGAGTCGATTCCATAGAACTTCCCTACGATTGAATTAATATCCTTGCAGAGAGCAATGACAAATATTTCAATTTCTTGATGTTCTGATTCCTCCTTGGCTACTTTGCATTGATAAATAATTAGTTTTTTTAGTTATATTTAGTGAACAAAGTCGACACTGCCATTTTCAAACATACATGCGAAATACTGTTTGGAATTTTCAATGAACAGCGTAAGAAATAAAAAGCAAGCTGTGCTCGAGCTTTTTTTGAATGTCCGCAGTGGCAAAGTGCGAACATCAGCTGTTGATGATAGTTGATTGTTGACATATATGAATGATTACCGGTGTTCTAAATGTGTAGTTCTGTCAAACTTTAATATTGTGCAGCATGTATAAGTGTTTCTACTGAAGGTTGCACGAAGGAGTAAGTAACATGAAGAAACGCAATTTTGTGGTGACTTTTTGTAGTACGGCAAGTGTCATGATTAGTGTGACTAACTCGGGAATAAAAGAAACGCTGAATAGCAAGCTTTTTAAATCAAATTTGTTAATGATTGGGTCTATTAGCACATATTTCATGCAAAATAAATCATGACTTTTCAATGCATTATTCCGGACGCTAGCACGAGTCTCTTCAGGGAAGGAGGCCGGAAATGAGGTTTTCACAAAAGGATCTACTCGTATATGAAAACATCTTAGTAAAAATATCGTATATGAAAACATCGCAAATGTAAAAAAAATCGGCAATTAAAGTTAATAATTTACTTATTTATGTCTCTAATTGCTTCAATAATTAATTTGATGAATTTGACTAGTTAGTCAATTCAAATTCATGTCACGTAGACTTTAATTTAAATTCATGCCATCAACCAGAAAATTTGCTTTATTTATGGTTTTCTATGGATATT
This sequence comes from Prostheceraeus crozeri, assembly GCA_907163375.1. Taxonomy (NCBI): domain Eukaryota; kingdom Metazoa; phylum Platyhelminthes; order Polycladida; family Euryleptidae; genus Prostheceraeus; species Prostheceraeus crozeri. Next base: position 229,823 of record CAJQUW010004580.1, on the reverse strand, counting down.
GTTGGAAGACTGAAATTCGTATGAATAATTCTATGCGTTCATATACTCATAGACTTACATGCGTACATCTTCTTGAACTTTCGATTTACCATGAATATTCGGATTCACCCTACAGATATCCATGATCAGACCATGAAAATCTTGGCACTAATTGGATGTCTATTCATCCACACAGCATTTCCTAATCAAATGTTAAGATGTTTTTAAGTATGATGTTACGATATTTTCATGTACGATATTTTTCATTTATGATATTTTGACGTGTGATGTTTTTCATATACGATGTTTTCAATGAAAGCCTCACAGAATGGTGTACTCCCAATGATAATTACGAATCTATATGTCTGCCGAGTTATATTCAGCTCCAATTCTTGTCAGGCACTATCAGAAAGCTAGGCAAATCTATTGAGAAGTGATGAAAAGTAGACCCACTTAATCTAAAGTCACACTTTTTGTGGTCATTTTCAATCATGTGACCAACATGCTATTCATAGGTTATGCGTGTGAAGCTGTGGTTGAAAACATTCTACTAAAATTTAATCACAATGTGTTTGCCGATAATAAGATGCTTGCTAAATATAAATGGGTTAAATTTAACAGAAGAGAGTACATGAACGCATGATTATGTGACTTGAAGACGTGTCATGACAAAAATTATGACTACAGAGGCTTAGTAGGCCTGCTTCTCATCAGAGAAAACACACGTTGACCTCAAACGTGCTCCCATTGGATGTGTTTTCTTTGATAATGTCTTACAAGAACCGAAACCGAATAGAACTGGGCAGACGCGCATATTTTTAGCAGCCAGAGAGATAAATTGCCGTGTCTGCGTGTTAAGGTCTAGAGATGAGTTTCCTCAATACTGATGGTCGCTGACAGAACTAGTCCCGATGGACATGAAGATCAATTTTTCATTGAACGTAGTGCAAATTCAAGCCTGCCGGCAATTTGACCGCTGAAGTTCGTGGGTTCCCTGATGCGAGCCACTTCCGCAGTGCGCGCTTGGCCAATCACACAAGTCAAAGAGAGACGAATATCTATCGCTTGCTACCATTGTATACAACGGCTGGGATCGATTATGTCCTATGTCTAGACCAAACCACACGCGAACGAATCTTCTCTTTGGTAGTAGCCATAGGGTGCGTGCCTTTCTTCACTGAGATAGATTTATTCGCGTGTAGGTTAGTTCAAAGTTACCACACAAACGTGGTTCACTTTCCAGGGAGGGATTGTTAGCCTCCTCGATATCCGCTTGGAAATATGAACGGAGGGTGAAGCATATAGTGTGACAGCGGTTCCACTTCCAATTCCATAACTACCTCTGCTCGAGGACCCATTTGAAGTTTTTGTATATCATTTAGACGGATAGACCGATTTTAAATGAAATACTTACCCTTCGTATTTGGACATCGTCTTAATGAAACTTCAACATTGTAGATGCTGCAGGTTTCAGACACCGTCAAAGGAATCCTCACCGTGATCGGCGGAGTTCTCATTCATCTTTCATTAGGAACTTTGTATACATTCGGTAAGTGTTGCTCGTGTCCTCGTATTTTAGCAATCCTTCAATCCCAGTGTTGATTACTTCTTGCTATGTCCTCACGCCGGAGTACCATGGAACTTTGCTTCTTTTTGTCTCTCTACATCGTGTCACATCTAATAATTCTTTTTATCGAATCTTAAAAGAAAAATATTTGTTCGACTCAGAAATCTGAAAATATTTGTAAACATGATGTGTACAGATCTGATGGCATTTTTATTGTGGCTAATATAATTTGTCTCATTTGGGGACTTCATTCTTCCCTTACTGACTTCTGAAGTATTACCACATATTTTGGCACTGATCGTAGTATTTCATGTCCTAATTCTTTAAATGGTAATCAAATGATTTTCAGATTATATCCTTGGAGTTTGTTTAGGATGCGGCTAAAGGAGCACAATTAACGACAAGATCATCAATTTTTTTTAATCTCAGTTATTATCTTTTTAGTGTTCACGTCTTTGCGCGAATACGCGAATGATGTGGTCCAGGCACGAATCTGAAGATTGTCATTATTAACTGCAAAATTTGTTGTGATAAGGTTTTCAATGTGTAGTTACAGTATCTACAATTGTTCTGTTGCTATAATAGTAGGTGAGTAAGAAAACATAAGCCTATGCTAAAATGAACTTTTGAGATTCAGTATCGCGGGATCAGTCACTCTCTTCGACCACGACAGTTGGTCATTCTTGGGACGCAACCAATCCGTTCAAACAATTTGGCCGCTACTCAGCGTTTAAAGCAGTCATCCCACTCATTCTTCGTTGGTCACACATCGAGCATAGGTTCAAAGCTTGACCGCGCAAATTATCCATCGTATCATTAAGTCTTCGCTCTCGATGAGGCGTGTTAGATCTTCTGATTTGGCGGCCCATGTCTCTGACGCATGCAACAAAGCGCTTCTTACACATGACTTGGCATTGTAGACACGACTTCTGCATCTCATAGAAATTCCCTTATTTGTCCGAACTGGCAGCAAGGCTTAAGGGTTCTCCCACATGGCTCTTTTGCGGACAGTCCCATGCAACCTCATGTCAGTTGCTATCCCGTTGATCGTTGGTTGTGGGATGGGAGTTCTCCTTTGCACTTGAAATCAGGATCAGCTCAAAGAATGAGCAAAACCGTAAATCTGTGGTGCACCGATTTCTGGCAAGTTAAGTCATGCAAGCACCAGTGGGAAGCTTTCCTTCATATATCTTTTGAGCCTCGTCTAGTTGATATTGACTGTTATGCCTTTCGATTTCCAGCAAGAATGGATTATCCACGTAGAGGATCTCCTTAGGGCATCCTGTACGGCAATCATGCGAAATAGCTTTCAGGACAATGGTGAGGAGAGGGTGCCGATACTTGATGAAATCCAAAATGGACAGCTAACTTTTCATTGGTTGTACTGTCATAACTCACATACATGGTAGGGTAGAGATAATTCATTCATCGATTCCTCATGGTGGAACACCAGAAAGCCCCTAGACATGCGGTCAAATGCCTTTTCGAGATTAACGAAACTGTCTTAGGTTCTTTTCATGTCGCGGGTGGAGGATATAAACGTTTTCTTCGGAAAAGACACTGATAAATTTTTGGAATGCTTGCTATTCGGAAATGATCAATTTGCCTGATGCAAGCTTTTAGTACCTCACAACTAAGCGTGTTCAATGCGCTGTCTGAGTGTTGTCAGTCCTGACGAAAGGAGTTGATGCTCATCTAATTGTGGCTGGAGCGGAGGACACTGGCTCTTCGGATCTAGTTGCGTTTTAGAAAGAAATTACACAAATGCAGCTGTGGAGCGAAAGTTTAGGATGCTACCAGACACAGTAATAAAAGGAGATCGGAATCCATGCAAGATTAGTGGTTTGACTATCGGCAAGTCTTGTCTGCGAATTAGGCGAGAAATTTGTCAGTCACTCCTTCACTGATAACTTGATGGGTAAATATCGCAGCACCCACGCTGCGTACAGCGAACGGCTATTAGCAATACAAGTACAGCTTGAATTGGAGGAACATAGAACACTTCTGATAGAAAAGAATTTAAATGAAATTTAAATTAATTGAATTTAAAATGTTTTTGCGATTTGAAGAAACTATGAAGTCTGATGAGCGTCTACTCGATCTGGAGGAAGAAAGTAATATGCAGCAAGCCAAATTTGCAATTTTTATCAAACAGAGGAATGTAATGCTTAAAGTGGAGGGTTATGCATTGAAGCATCTGATTGAGAATGTTGCTGCAATCGAAATTTTGTTGGTTGAAGAGACGCAGAAAATGTTTCGAGAGCTGATTCAGCGCACAGCAAGCGATGGATCGCGATGGTAGACAATGACCTTCTGTGCACAGAAATTAAATAAGATACTGATTGATTGTATTTATTTGGCTTTCTATCTTTCTATATTTGGTGATATCTATGAATGAAACTTTTTAAGTATTTTTGTTTAAAATGGTGAACTTTAAAAGCAGAATTTGCCAATTTCAATATTAATGAACAATTAAGCAGTATATTAGCATAATACCACTAACTGTCATCCTTCAGGATGCGACGCCCTGCACACATCCCTCTATTATGTGGCCAGTATGACCCCTCTAATATTCATTACTCGGAAAATCATGTCAAATATCAAATCCATTAGCCGCAAGGTGTCCACTGTCTGCTCAGCTAGTCTAGTATTCTTCAGCTACCGTATATCTTTCAATAAAACCCGGGGGTTCTATTAATTCATGTTGCTCTTACCCGGGTTTTATTAGAGGCCGGGGTTCTATTTAATTACTTTAAAACTTAACGCTAAAAACACGATATCGATAACCATAACATTCGGTGAGCCTACATAAAATGCCGGCCTATTATATGAAGGCTCTCGCTACTACTAGTACAGTATACGGTAGTTTATATCTTCCTTACATACGCCTGATATCTTGCGTAGCCTAGGTATTCTTGTAGCATACTTACTCTAACATCATTATTCAACAATAAATGTCGCATTTATCTTTTGCCTGTTTCTAATGAAAATGTGTATATTAATTTCTGTTTCTGCTGTCCGCATTATACGTAAGTCACAGAAACCCACTCGCTACAAGGAATTACGAAAAAGGAAGCCTACGTGTGATACCTGTGTGCGCACGAGTACACCGGTACGCACCAGTACATTATTAAAGATAGAAACTACATGTAGTCATTCACTGTGTCACTATTAGCCAATTAATTGTGAAATCGTCATGTCTTGTATATGATTACGGTAGGAACATGAACAATTGAACAGCAGTAACGGGATGTTTATGTTTGGGCTATAGGGTCCATAAGATGAAATATCTTCAATTGCCACTGGCTTTCTCAGGAATCAAAAAGAAATCTTTGCAATACCCAATATTTCGCTATTCTTCATCAAGGGTGACAGAATGAATGCACGGACAGATAACAGATGGCAGTTTATGTACAGAATGAGAAAATGCAAATGACGTAGTAGGACGTCAGTCAGTCACTAGTGGAACTCACGAAGTCGTCCGACCGCCACAAAGTGCAAGTGACCTGGCAGCCAGCCAACTCCGCAAGTGCACACAACCAACCGACATCCAACACAACCATCAGAGAAAAAGCGATGAAAGATGACTACTATTAAAAGAATGGCAGTAAAGTCTCACCAATGCAATTATTCACGAGAGAATCTTTATTCTTGTCTATGAGGAGGGCTTCCAAGGCTTTCCGTCTTGATATACTGCGTTCGAACCGTAATATCTTCCAAGAAATAGTGTCTTCCACGAATGAATAATGCTCCTCTGTAATATGCTGATACACAGCCGATTCTGATGATTTTATATGCTCTTTGATTCTTGATTTTATCGTCCTTTTAGTTCGACCAATGTATTTCTTGAGGCAAATTTTTCAAGTAATCTCGTAAATCACATTTTTACTGTAGCATCTCTGTTGTACTTCGGAGATCTTACAAGACCAACAATTGTCGTTGCATCTTGGACGTTCTTTTGGAGGTCTCCATCGATGACTTAGTGGCTTTTCAGATTGGTAGATTATTCTTATCTGCTTCTCTGGATTACAGTTTCGCAAAAGTTGAGATATGCGACGTTTAATTCGCTCGTCCATGTATGGCAGTCTCATGGTCGTTACTGGGTCATTAGTTTCTTCTGAAATCATACACCAGGAATGGCCTCACTTGAACTAATGTGTCCATAAGATGCTTCTGATTCTGACCCGGGTTCTGTTAAATCATGATTCTAATAGAGGATACACGGTAATTGCCCACTGCGGTGTACCTTATCGTTAACTTATAGTAAGAGATCAGGAGCAATTATCGAAGATTAATTGAATTTCAATGAATGGCGTTTGCATTGATTGCATCTAATACTGTGCATGAATATCGGAGATACCTATTAATGTTCATCCATCGTCTCGTGATTGCTTTAAAATTCTCATGCACACCTCGAATACACGTGTCGCTGAATTCCTGTTCATCAAACAGTACATCGTCGAGAAGAATACACTGATAAACAGTAACCTACGATCCGAGGAACTCTGTCTACTTTTAACTTCGCAAAATCAATAAAAATGTCGTTTTCTCTCCCGAGTAATTTTGATGCCAGCAAGAAAAGTAATCAAATAAAAGTGAATGTACACAGCCTACGTTTCGGATCTACACCCTTTCTCAAGGCAGTAATGAAATGACAGTGTCTAAACTGGCTCGTTAGATATGTAGTGTAGCTGATTGTATGATTATAGAATGTGTAACTAATTATCCGAAAATCATAACTGTGAGACATCGTGTGTTGTCTATCAATTCTCTTGTAGAAAGTGTGGTGATAAAGGTAAAACTGCTAGACCGTTCAACATTAGATATAGCGAACATAGTCATCAACTATCTCATCTCTAATCTTCGATCAGTTTTATCTTGTATATGAACGTGTTGATTGTGCTTTTAGCATTCAATAAGTGCTAATAGAATAGTGATTTTTTTGATTTGTTCTTTTAGACTTTATGCCATTGATGATGAAAGTGAACGTTTGAAAATGCTGTGGCGAATTCATTTCGACCAATAAAATACGATTAATTGATTACTCAGTAATTCGATTTTTCAATTAATTGATTGAAAAGAGCGACTTCAATGTAGTCGGTTTTTCATAATCCCTGATTGTCAGCGAACAATTGGATAGTTTGTGATACTCATTATATCTGTAATAGACTTGCTTTAGAGCGTGTATAAATAGAAAGTAGTTGAATGCGTATTTGGTCACAAACGTACGTTTCTGTGGAATTTGCAATACAGCATTCGAATGGTCATCAACTTGCGACGTAGTATATTTCATTTTTGATTATAGTGCCAGTTAAGGCCGCTGTCACACAGGAAAAGGCGTCTTCCATCTTCCATCGTCCGTCTTGCTGTTACACTGAAAAAGTCACAAGGCGTGGTCCAGCGGACATAAGGCATGAAATTATGCGTCTGATGAAGTTCATTTCCCTAAGCCGTCAGCCGCGAGACTGTTCTCACATTAAAACAACTTGAACTGACGTCTGAGGGGAGATTTAGGAACCTGTCATTTGCGAAGAGAAGCAATCAGAAAACAGCTCTTTGTTCACCATGTCGAAAGAGGACGAGGATTAAGACAGTAGTCATAGCAACGGTAAATAGTAAAGAATAGCGATGACTGTCGGAAATGGATTTCCCTAGTGTGACTGCGGTCCGTGGAAGATGGACAATGGAAGGCGGAAGACCGCAGAGGAAAATCGTCTCATCACGCCTTATGAAGAATGTGCAGAGGCGTGTGACATGGAAGATTGAAGACGCCTTACTCTGTGTGATAGCGGCCTACAATTCTCCAGAGAAATCCGTGCAGCATCTTTGCTCAAGGATAAAAGTTACGCCCGTTATGATCTTTAATTTGCATTCTGGATTTCCTTCGTCCTGTCTACGTTTCAGGATGCGATTTGCGGTCCCGTCAGTTTCATTGATGGACCTTCTATTAAAGACGATGTTAAGCTTACTAGCTGATTCGATAGTCAACAACAACTGACAGCATACGACCGTTTATTGTATTCCGACACTAATTGCGCAAGCGCCTTATGCAGGCTGCTTGTCAATTGGCTTTGGCTTACTAGTTCACATCGAAAGTGTCAGAATGCTTCTGTAGATTGCACTATTGTTTCCATATTGCCGCAGATGTTATTCATACATAATGTGCAGTCGTGCACATACAAATTGAATCAATGCTTGGTCATGCTGGAGAATAACAGCAGTTAAATAAAGTCGGATATCATGTCGAGACAATTAGTTATGTTGTGACGATACAGTCCATTCATAAATACAGATTTTTCATAAAAAATGGATCACCCTTAAACATCGCCTTAACTTCAACTTTGTCTAACTCCGCCAAACTTGAACAAATTTCTCTGAAATTTGGAAGATATGTCAGTTGTGCTTACTAATATCATTGTTGGAAATTTCAAGCATGAATATTGAGTTCTTTTCCTGTTATAGATAAAAAAAGTAGTAGATAATTTGATCTTCATTTAGCAATGTTACACAAAATCATACCACACTCTTATAAAATTACATTTGTTTCCTTTGTTATGTAATATGTTGTTCTACAAGCCAAAAGCTATCAAGCAAAACAAAAATAAAGAAAATCGGTCGATCAGAGCCAGTATAGCACCATTATTCATCAACAATAATGTAACTGCTACATGTGATTAGCTGGACTTCATGTTCCATAGCTTCCTGACTTCGTTGCGGTGGTGTTGGCAGCACTCCTGATTGCTTTCAGCTAGAAATCTATCTCTTACCGGTTGAAAACAATACAAAGCACAAATGAACAATAACGAGATCACATTCACAAAAGGCAAAGTATCAACCTTGCTAGAACAACAAGCTACCATGAATTAAAAAGTACAGCAAGGAACCATGAATTCTGAACGCTATGTGAATGTTTTACGAATGAACATTGGCCAAATGACAGATCAACTTGGTGATCCATCGACTTGGTTATTTATGGATGATAATGCTACGTGTCACAGGAGTAGTAGAGTCAACTTATGCAAGTCTCAATTAGGGCTTAGCACATTATCTTGGCCAGCTCGTTCTCCTGATCTGAATCCCATAGAAAATGTATGGAGTATTCTAAAACGTAACGTTCGTCGTTCACTGCTACCTACAGATGGCGTATCACAACTTACGTCACTGTTAAAAAGAGTGGAGAAAGTTAGATCAGTCAAAAATCAACGATATCATCGAATCAATGCCTAGACGAATTGGTAATGTCATTGACAATAAGGGTAGGGCCACAAAATATTAGCTTCTTAAAAACCGTTACTGTATCATAGCTTATCAGATTATATAAGGACATTTAAATATATTAGGGACATGAAATAACATGAAAAATGCTTTCTGCATCATACCTATGTATTATTTAGTCAAATTTTAGGATGATCCACTTTTTATGAAACGGACTGTAGTTATGTTGTGACGATACAGTCCATTCATAAATAGCTGGAAATTAGTTAAAGCAGCAACATTTTGTAGTAAACAGTTAGTTTTTAACTATAATTGAATGAATTTGTTTCCCATACCATATTAAATATTTTTCTTTGTTATACGTTGACCCGGTAATGTCGTAGTCCTTAAAAGGATTGATGGGTGCGTTCCATAGTAGCCGGATTCGTCTCCTCTAAGTTCCATTACCTTGCGATTAGGCATACTGCCGATCAAATTTCTGATAATCTGTTGATCAATCTGATTCCACTCCTGCCTAACTAAAGATTCCAACCGATTCTAATCATTGCCAGGACAAATTCGTCGACGAACTCACCGTTTCAAGATAGATTAGACGTGCTCGATTGGATTCAAGTCAAGAGACCTTGCCAGCCAGTCTAAGGTTCGTATTCCTGCCTGTCTTCTATACAATTGAGTTGCATTGGCACGGTGGCAATCCATGAGAATCCAATCAAATGATGTATCACCTCAACTGAATGCTAAAGGATAAACAGGTTCTTCGAGCACTCGGACGTAGCGTTCGGAGTTCACGTTTTCCCTTATAACATGCAGTGAACTGCGACCATCACTCTAGATGGCTCCCAGATGAGGAATTTCCTGCAATCGTCCTGACTCCTCGATGTAAAAATACGATCATGAATGTCTGGCCCAGACTTCAGCCAAAGGCGTAGACGTCCTTCTTTGAATTTTAATCGGACAGCTGCCTCATTCTATCAAACAACACGTGACAACTGATTCCGCCAGTGGCGGCGTTTCATTGACTTCTGTAATCTCAGTTTCTTGTGTCGCTCGGACGGATTCAGCTTCGATGGTCTCATCCAACTGGAGTAGCTCAACTTCTTAAGTCGTCTCCAAGCAGTTGTCCTGGAAAGATCTGAACCTGCTGATGGCTCAGATAAAGAGGAAGAGGGATCACTATCGACCACGCTGGTGATGTAGCGATTTGACCTGCGAGAAGTCAGCCTTGGTCGGCCAGAAGACCGTCCATCAGGCCGCTGACAGCCTCTTCGCAACCAAAAGTAAATAGTACTTTTGGGGACCTTTAATTGTTGCGACACAGTGGCAACTGGTCGGACACTTCAGATCAAAGCCTCAGCTTGACCCCTAAGACAGTGCAGCAGTTCGCATATTACTGAGAGACACAAAACAAATGAAATGAATGAATTCGATGTCTTTCAATTACACATTGTTTACAGCATTGTTTTCGTTGTTCTAGAGAAGCATTCTAGACAATGCACAAAGATTAACCGCCGCATAGTAAAGAAATCCATCTGTGTGATAATATGTGTGAACTTTCAGTTATACATACGTGAGAGTGATCAGTCACGCTTTCTGGTTAGCGATGAGAATGAGAATTGAATTCCAAACAAATCGCAAAAGATTGAAACATTATTTAGTCTACTAATTTCAGAACATGAGCTTTCTAAACATATAAAGTTTGTTGAATTTGGAAACGACTTTCTATGCGTAATTGAGGTTTACCCATTTCAATTCTTTATGAAGCAATTTCTATGTATTCCATATACCTTGGAACTTACGGACTCTTCAAGTAGTGCATATACGGATTCGATCAAACAAATCCATGGATTGATGCATGGTTTCACTTACAGGGATTTCATCGCTCATGGGGGAGAATTTCAAGCCCTGATCTCTTTAGGTCCTCAATAATAGGGGTGTACCGATTAATCGGCCGATTACTGTCACGGCAGAGCGATAATCGGTAGTCGGCCGACTTTTGCAAATTTTGGTAAATTTTCATTTAACTTTGGTGACTGATGAAAGCCGAGATTTCAAATTTTTAGATGGACCTAACTCTACAAGCACATTGCGTATGAAACTACTGATCGAAAGTCAAACAATTTCTTTTTATCATATCGATGATCGAGAACAACTGAATTTTACATATAATAGATTTTCACAATGATCAGAAATGCAAGTAAAAAGTTATTTTTGCGCATTATGATGTATAAAAATACGTCGCATTTTTTCGCCGAGTATGGGTAGAAAAGCCCAGAATGGGAACCGGCCCAGAGTTTCGGTCTGAGCCCGTTAACCAAGGCCCGGATTTTTTGGTCCCTTTGCAGGCTTAATTTTTCAGCCGAGACCCGTCTTCTTGGAATTATTACCCATTTGAATATATTTGCAAATTGTGATTGAACAACCAATTATCACATTGTGCATTATCAAGATTCACTCAAAATGTGTTCTTGTTCAGAATAAAGCCACATGAGTACTCATAAGATAGCCACCAATTAACATATACTATAGCATATAGCAACTGTACACGCATGTTTTCATATTGGTACATGTATATGCAACGAATTTATAAATCGCAATATGCAAGCGCGTATCTGCTTCTGAAACCGTAACTATAACTCGCACCCGCAAAGAAAATGCCCATATGTTGTCAATAACTTTTCCGGCCATAAAATGCTTTGAAAATTGTCATATCTCGCCGAAATTTTTTGTCATGACCTAGCCGCTTTGTACAGAACTCACTAGTCTTTAAATCCATTAATAGAATTTTTAGGGAGAAGATTTTGCGTGTGTCAAGGAAGCCAATAGCCTAGCCAACAATGATTAATGATTTTAGCGTTCGCTTTTATAGACATGATTGTAAACCGTGCAAACTATACTCGATTGCGCACCAACACAATACTTGTACTGTAGACATATTAAGTTGTAGAGGATGGCAAATAAAATAATCTTAGGAACAAGTGACCAGTTGTGTTCCCAAAAATCCAGGCCACGGCTTGGTTTCCACTCTGGCAGAAGCGCTGATCTCAACTTTTCATGCTTTTCAAATTCTTGATGTCCTTGGCCATGTCACGATCTCGTCTCTCGTTGACTGAAGACATATAACGCCTTGCAGATGACCAGCTGATATTGTAGCCTGGTAACTAGTATACTAGTACAACAAGGGCACCTGCGCTCGAATCCCAGCGCGGAATATCGGCCTATGTATTAATTTTCGTCAGTAACGGATGAAATTATCATTTACCAAAGTGGCGTCCTATAGCAAGTAATTACGAGTCACCTCAGACCCTTCGACATAATTGAGTTGGGGCATGAGTAACCCTTAAATGTGTTAGTTGTTCAAACACTTGTCTGTCTTCATACCAGTGACGTGCGGGTGGATCAGCTTCTTAACCTTGACCGACTGTATTACAATTAATGTCAGAAGTCAGAAACGTCTATTTCTCAATACTGAAATACGTTATTTTTTTACAATGAATTCAAATTATAAATGAATGCATATTACAATGCACATGACAAATTGTGATGATCTCTATTTACAATTTCGAGGATGAGACAATGAAATACTTGGTAGGATGAAATGAAATAATGAGTCACGCTGGAAGGTGACGACCTGCAAATGTACAATCATTCATCATTGGATGTATCAATGTCTAATAATGGTCATGAGATATTAGTTGGATAACATAAATTGCAAAATGAAGTTCATGTGAACTATATCTATAAACGTTATAATATATATAACAGCTGCCGCCAAAAGTCTCTTGGCCAATAAAAAAAGCCTTTTTTTGTCATCAATCATTATATTTTGAAAACAACAAAGTTATACGCTAAAACTATCATTCCAAAGTTATTTTTACATAGAAAATACGGTAAAAAACTCAAAAAGTCAGTATTTGGAGTGGCTACCTCGGTTTTTAAGTACAGCCTCGATTCTGCGTGGCATACTTTCCACCAGTTTTTTGCAAATACTTGCGTTGATGTCCGTGCACCAAACTTGCTTGACACAGTTCTTGAGGTCTTCCAGGCTGGTGGGTTTGCGCTCGGCAACTTTGTTTTTCATAATGCACCATAGGTTTTCGATGGGGTTAAGGTCCGGGCTATTGCCAGGCCACGGACTTCAATGTGTTCATCGCACAGCCATTTTTTGACAGATTTCGCTTGATGACAAGGAGCTCCGTCATGCATAAACACACGTGTCTGTCGCACCTGCATCATTGGTTGAAGACGATCTTTCAGCATATCCAGATAGTTGCTCGCCCTCATGGTGGTCCCAGGAGGCAGAAAGCACAAACTTCCTCTTCCACTGCCCGAAAAGCTGCCCCAAATCATGACCTGAGGAGACCCGCTGATCAAAGAGGCGATTGGGTGGTCTTCGAATCTTCCTGGATCCTCGATTGGCGAACTGTTGGATGACGGTCTCATCGCTGAAGAGAACATTAGACCACATTTCAGGTGTCCAATCCTTGAATTTGTGGCAGAAGGCGAGTCGATCTCTAATGTTCTTGGCTGACAGGTTCGGCTTCCTGGCAGGTCTGTAGGCTTTCAATTAGAATTCTTCAGTGAGTCGTCGTTGTACTGTGCGAGTTGATACGGCTTGCAGCAAACCGACCTTGATTTCATCTGCCGAGAGCAATGGATTCGATAAACAGGTCCGCCGGATACATCTATCCGTGGTAGGTGATGTCACGCGAGGTCTTCCGCTTCGTGTCCGCGATACAAATCCACCCGTCTCCAAAAATCTCTTGATAGTGAAGTTAACGCACTGCTTCGACACTCCAACTTGCCTCCCCACTTCTGCTTGACTCATGCAGTCATGCCAGACTGCCAGAGAGCTATAATTTACGCTCGCTTTGTCTCTGGAAGCTCCATTGTCCGATTGCGTAAAAGACAGATAATACCAGCCATACCAGCAAATCTGCTTAAATACGGCTTGCTTGCTGAAACGTATTCACCTGACTATCGAAGTGAAGAAGTCAGATAACTTACGCTCATTCGTCATATTCGGGTTCCACGATACAAGATTCGACCATTATATGTAGATTAAACATGAAGAAATGAACATAAAACATGTATTCGTGAGCAATTACAAAAGTAGTGAAATAATGCATAAAATAGCAGAAGTCAAGAGACTTTTGGCGGCAGCAATAAGTATCAAGACTTGCCTTTCCTATCCGATTTGCTAAGTATAATCATAATTATTAATTGGACATCATGTCCGGAGCAGAAAAAAGTATCTTTTTTATCATCATTACATTATGGCATTATATGTATAATACAAAAATAGACCTTGCAAATGGAAATAATATCAAAAGAAAAACCCAGAGAATCTCAAAGCAAAATCTCAAAACGGGCAAATCGAATAAATGTCCTCAGACAACAAATAAATAATCCCTATTATTCTTTTCTAAATGTAAATCGACATATACATTCTTGTGGAGGGTCATTTACTGTATCGCCTTTTATCAGTTGCCTCTATCTGCAAGCAAGATATATATATATATATATACATGTAATTCGTAAAACAAGCACAAAGGTTGGAAAAAAGGATAAGTGTTATATATGAGTCAAGATGTTCTGATTATAGTCTTAGCTCAGTTTCTTGCATCCACGCGCGGAATGTCTGGTCCACATTCACCATATCCCCACGGATGGCCACTTCGTTGCAGGACAGGACGTGGTCAGGCGTTTGGGCCTCTCCTCAGAAGTAACGATCGTTTGGGGAAAGCCCGATACGATGCATGAAAGTTCAATAGCGGCCAAAGCCAGATCGAAGCCAGTTGAGGAACAACCAGTGCTTTCTTTGGTAGAGCGTATCCAGGGGCCTTTTCGTCGGGATAGGGATGAAACGTCGAAGTTGGCAGGTGGAGCTTTCCCAATTTTTATGCCCACCTGTGCTGAGCAAAGTCTTCTTGCAGGTCCGTCCGTCTAATCACATCGTTCATGCGGTCCACGAGAGTTTGTCAGGGCTTGAGTCCTCTTGTACGGGGTTCTGTAGGATCGCGTCGTGAAGCAGGTGCCTTGAATCTGATCTAGCTCGGTTGCCGAGCCTTAACAATTGTTCTTCACGTCGAATATCTGGTGGGATGATTCCGCTGATGACAGGCAGATTGTCTGTTAGCGTAGATCTCATAGCTCCGGAAATCAGGCGCATGAAGCGGTTCAGGGCGACATCAGTTGCGCGAACATGGTTACTGTGCATCCAAACAGGAGCGCAGTACTCTACAGCATAATGTCAGACTGTTAGTTCGAAGAACGCAGAAGTCTGCTCCCCACCTGCAAGGCGTTGGAGTAGATTGCATCGTCCTTGCATTTCTTTGGTGACGGATAGGATGTGTTGCTTGAATGTCACGGGACGGTCGAGTATCACGCCCAGGTATTTGGGTTTCCGGTCAAAGGGTAATGGCATCAATTGGCAGCAATCGATTGATTGCTGAAACTTAAATTGATTTTTGACAACATCCCAGAGTCTTACGTGGAACGTTGTGACACTTACAGTCCACATATTCTTCTTGCCGACTTCCTGCATCCTTCATTTATTGAACTGCTGACAGTTTTGACAATCGATGTTCGAAAATTTCTGCAAATATCAGATTTCAGTTAACTTATGTAATGTCATAAACAATTCACATCAGATTTCCTTATCAGTAAATCATTCATATAGCATATTTGAGACTCTAATTTCTGTATCTGTCTGATTGAAAGTATGTATATGAAACTGTATACAGTTTCACGAAATATTGATGATTAAATTGCAAATGCAACTTGATTTGTCTTTTTTTTAACTCTTCTTTTAAGGGAAGATCATTTGCAATAATTTGTTTCGCAATATGCCAAGTAAGATTTGTGATTGAATAATAATTTATGAAAAGATGATATTACATGTATGTACGCGTATAGTGATAACATAGTCAATAATAAGAAAGATAACTCATTCTAAGTAATGAGAATGCTTGACTAATGAAATGTATCATTTTCCCATCAAATATCTCATGTAGCGAACTCCCAAGTAAAGGCACTACTGCCTCAGCAATTGATTATCATGTCACGTGACATGTGAACAGTGGTTTGATGTGTCATGCCTGACTGCTGTATCATTGGATCATTAAAATGGTGCCCCATCATCGTATTCAGATTTTCAGCTGTGTTTGTCAACACTATTTCTCAAGTCATTGCCTGTTTATAGCCTTTCGAAATACTAGTCATATTGCAAATGATGTGGCAATGAATGTGACTTTTATGCAATGGTGCAATAATGTTTATTTTATTTATAAGAGCATTTATAAAGCGATAGGAGCTGAAGATGAAAGTCTTCAATGACCGACGAAAGGTTTTAAGTTGTTGTCTGTAAGAAATCAACTTTGTTTATCCTTGCAACATGCATTTGTTGATCTGTGTAGTTAGAGAAATTAAATCATGATATACACTCAAGGAAAAAATAAAGTACCCGGTTAGACATTTAACTCTATTTCGAAAACAACAAGACAATATGCACTACTTGTGTTTCAGAGTCGATCACAGAAACAATATCAATACGCGTATAAAGTCACGAAAAGCGTACTAGTACATAGAAAACAGTCAAAATCTCGTAAAATCACCTTCAGCATCCAGTACTGCTTCTACGCGATCACGCATTGAACTGATAAGAGAAGCTCGATAATTGACATCATCCATAACTTCATTCCAGATGACATCAAGCGTAGCAAAAGAGTTGGTCACTGTCTTCTGGGTCCTCATATTCTCTTTGGAGTTTCAGTTCCATCTGTGCCCACACGTGTTCGATGGGATTCATGTCGGGACTAAATGCAGGCCAGTCTAAGGTAGGGATTCCATTGTGTTGAAGGAACAGTTTCGTCCGGTTCGCCGAATGTATCGGTGCATTGTCTTGCTGGAAGATGCCACCTGCTTGAGTGATTGTATTCCATACTGGAAGAAGATTACCTTCAAGGATGTCGATGTACTTTTGGGCATCCAATCTCTCTTGAATTCTCACCAGGCTCGTATGTCCATTACTTGAGAATGCACCCCACACCATTACATGCGCGACAGATCTGTTCGGAGTACGGCAGACGTAGCGATCCGTGTACCGATCTCCTATCGATCGACGGACATACTGTACTCGTGACTGACCCAAGCAGAATTTCGATTCGTCAGAAAACACCACTTTCTTCCACCTCGTCAAAGTCCACGATGACTTTTCTGTAGCCCATTCCAATCTGCGATGTTCATGATCTGCTGTCAAGGCTGTCTTTCTAGCTGGTGTAAATGCCTTGAAACCACCGCTCAGCAATCGATTTGTTACGGTCCTTCTGGTGCATTCTAGATTTAAGTTTTGCTTAATTACTCTGGCAGAGCAAAAAGGATGGTTCGAAGAGAAAGTTAAAATTCCCTCGTCATCTTCTTCAGTTGTACTTTTCCTACGGCCACAAGAAGCTCGATTGGTTGCTTTAGCATCTCCACCAGCTGATAGCCTCTGTAGGTACTTTCTGACTGTGTTCTCTGATATCTCGAGGCACTCAGCAATTTTAGGTCTTGAAAAATTCGCATGAAACTTTAAGGCGTAGATTTGACCTCTCTGGAATTCAGTCAAATCACATCCACGTGTCGCCATGACTAATTTGCTAATGCTACGATACTGTCAATGATTGTGGTGTATGTAGCTAGCGGATTGAACAGAGTACAGCTTGGTATGCATGAAAGAACAATGAATGGAATCATAGCATTAGGCCTCAGCTACACTGAAAGCAAAGCAAACACGAGCGTCCCAAGCGTCTCGAGTAACCGCATGTCCACAAGCTATCAATCGTTCTAGTTTGCTTTGCGTGGATTATGGAAGTCTACAAATGCTGCAATGATGACTTTGTATTTGCTGCAAAACGCTTGGAAAAGCTCGCTGTGTGGTTGAGGCCTAATGGTTTGACTATTGATTTAACTTCTAAAGTTCATATTTCACACCAACGAGTAGAAAAAAATGACTGAAATGATAAATTTGTCACTGTTAACATAACTTTTTACACCGGGTACTTTATTTTTTCCTTGAGTGTATGTGCACAACATATCGTCGGTAGGATAGCATACAGACGTACGTAGATTTGTACAACTTTTCAGGAGAGGCTTTTAAATATTTCAATTCTTAATGAATGTTATTGTCAAATTGACAAGCTGAAATCTGATATCTTTGTTGGTATTAGGATTTGATCCATAATATTTTGATGCAATAAAGACAACAAGCACTTTAAGGAAAAACTGAAAATCGAAAATTTTGACTTAACGTCTGTATGTTATGCTATCGACGATATGTACAGAATGTGAAACCGAAACGAGCGAATTCAGCAACAATATGGTAAATGCTCATCGTCACAAATATGCGATCTATACATTTTGCATACAGACTTACGGATGAGGGTTAATGCGATGTCGGTCATGATCTCCGTTTAGTCGGCGTGCAAATTACTCCAGCATGAGTCCTAAGCAATCAGTCATATAGGATATCCCTACGGAGGCTTCACTCGTTGTATGTTGTTTTCGTGTATTCTAGCATCAGTCATACCCCAGCAACTGACAGATTTCTGTCTTCGAACGCATGTAACAGACACGTCGTCTATGCAATGATAAATTGGTGCAAATGAGGTGTCACATAATGTTGAGGTTAATCAGGGCAATTGACGGACATTCCAAGAGCCAAGTGCTGTACGAAATTGAAATAACTCGGCAAGGTCCTTCAGAAAGTAGAACTCGCTGCTCTGAAGCTTGGAGTAAAGGTCAAGAACTTTGATATGTTCCGTTAGAAAGCAAGAATGTGTTACTCATAGTAAATCGACAGCCTTCAATAGTATCCTACTATCGGAAGATTTTCCGCATTTCACATGCGTGTTTTCAACTTCTATTCTATGTACTTAACAATTTACCATCGTCTTCTTGCACTAAAAACGTGATTCTTCAGTACATTCAGCCGTTTTAGCATTGCAATTTAGAATTGCTGAGATATCAAAAATTCTGTAAACTTTCAAAAGCATTTTGAATTACTGTTAAGAAGACGCATGAGTTAGAGTGAATGAACAACACCTTCGGAAACTTCACATGGCACATCTTCATGTAATTCTGAACTATTTCTGAGATGACTATCGGATACAGTACATTGCATCTGTAATGACTTCTATTTACAAGTTCGAGCATGAGAAAATGAAATACTAGCTAAGATGAATTGAAATAATGAGTCACGCTGGAAGGAAAGGACCTACAAATGTACAATCATTCATCATTGGACGTATCAATGTCTAATAATGGTCACGAGATATTAGTTGGATACAGAAAGCTTCCGCAACCGTGACCGACCGACTACGAAGTTTTCTGTACGGTCGGTCACGGTTGCGGAAGTTTTCTGTACGGTCGGTCACGGTTGCGGAAGTTTTCTGTACGGTCGGTCACGGTTGCGGAAGTTTTCTGTACGGTCGGTCACGGTTAAAACATATTTAAAATCGAGTTTTCACATTTTCCATCGTACATTCGGCTGCACAATGACAATGTACATAATACTTAAAGCTGTTTTATAGCAATATAATCTGCACATGTAGTGCCTTAAAACAGCTAATATTCTTATTTATCATCTGAATACATTATCACACCAAGGTTATCGGTTAAACGAATCAAATCAAGTGTGTGAGGTACGAGTGTTTCTCGACATGATATGAACTACTGTCTGAATGTTTATTATCTTGCATTGGTGTCACCCAATTTTGGAGAAAATGTATTTCTCTTTCAGGGAACATGAATCCGTATGTGTCATCTTATCTTCGAATGTATTCTCAGTCAAAAACTATCCTCCAGACACAAACCGTTTGGATTTTCACATTGTCAGTGTTTGGACAAGGGTCTTGCATGGTTCTGGGTGGTCTTTTAGAGCGAAAGATTGGTTGCAGGCTGACAGTTCTTTTTGGTGGTTGGATCATGAGGTGAGTCCTAAGTCCTTTATAACAAGTGCAAGTAAATAAAGAAAATCAAACCGTCGAAATTTGTTCTGCAACCCAAAACTTTGCTTTCAGTAATCCCCATCTCAATTAATACCTAAGCAAATTAGAATTATTGCACTCAATGCAATCATGGATGATCCATGACCGAAGGCTAAAAGTAGCAATATAAGGGTCTCGAGCAAGTTGCAAACCTAAAAAGTCCTGAATTCATTTTCAGTCTTTCTCTTAGCCTTCCTACTAGTATTCTCTCCACCTGTTGCCGCAGCACAAAACCGGCATCATACGTAACATAAAGGAAGCAGGATAGTTTCTCCTTCCTCAAGCAACAGCCTTTCACCGTATAACACAGCAGTCAGCTCTCAATCTTGTTATTGCTGTTGTCCTTATCTTATATTTTTGCTGGTTTTATTACATTTGATTGTGAGTCAACAGCTGAACTCCAAAGAATGTGCAGCATAAAGCTGTGATAAAATGTTTTCTGATAACTACACACAAAGTTTTCTCATTTTTTCCTACCATAGATTAATTCTACCATGTACCTAGATGTGAATGTTTATGTATGTGTATATACACATAGTATTTCTCATACGATGATGACAATCATCCCAGCAGTCATTTATCATGGAATATACAGTAATGCTACTTTTAATTGAAATAATTATTAATTGAAGTAGTCCTGATGAGGACTGATGGCGTTCTCCAATCTGCAAGTGTACAAATGCAGTGCTGCTGTAACCATTGGATTAATCAGTTCTTAAAATAACTATGGAGCTTTCTCGTGGCGATGAATTAGAACTGATCAGCTTTGGCTCAATAACTGGTAAAAATGGAAATCTTAAGATTTGAAACACTACTCATTCTTACTATTAATATACTGCTAACATAGATTCCAAACACTGCCGCATACACGTTCAAAACAGACGTCTAATATACTGTACTCCGTTGGTCTTTTCATGTACCGGTGGTATGGCGAAAGAATGTCGCGCATTCTACAAAAGACTATCCGAAAAATTATCTGAAAAAAGGAATGTCGAGTACAGCAAGACCATCAGCTGGGTGAGGACTAGACTGTCCTTTCATCTGTTACGTTCTTGTCTTTTATGCTTACGTGGATCTAGGTCACTCTATTTCAACGACGATTCACAAAATGTTGATATCGAATTTGTCTGTCGGGAAGCCGACTTTAGAAAAATTGATTGTTAGGTGTTCTAAATATTTTTGACTCTTAATTGACTTTTCGTAATGGTCTTTAACACGTGTCTTATACTACTGATGATTTGCATGTATTACTTACTGTACCTTTACTGACACTCTTACTGAAATATAGAATTATATAATTTATATAATTTATATACTGTACCGACTACAGATGTTGGTAGAGGAAATTGGAAAGGACAATGGTCACCAGAAAGGATATTATAAAAGAACAGGAGACCGATGGATAAAAAAATGGAAAAGTGGAGGTGGATCATAGAAGTGCAATGATACTAGTGTACCGATTACAAGTGAACTAATGCTACACACTATAACTGAGACTACACATGGTGAATAATGTGTAGTGTGGAAAGTGGATAATGGTAACAGTTGACAGATGGAAGTTGACAATCGAAAGTGTTATTCCTATATACATCGCCATCCTCATATTACATTTCTCGACGTTTTTCAAACAGCCATTTAGTACACAGATACTTAATATCATACATCATCGTACATTGAGCAATACTGGAGTATTATAAGCCGAATTTCGAAAAAGATAGTTGAAAGCAGTAAATATTTAGGACATTCTGCGACATTTTCAAACAGCGGAAATGAGAAAAATGTCATTCTCACTTATTTTCAAAAATCTTTTGATTTAAATATCATGGTATAAATATATATAAAGATGCATGTTAATATCCTTCAGCACATGTATTTTGACCTAACCCATTGTCAGTATATACCGCATAACGCATCGAAAACACACACTGAAAACCCACAAAATGCAGATGAACGAAAAATCATCAATACATTTGAACAATCCATATCATTTGAATGCACATGACTCGTCACTGGACAATACGTAATATTTGACTATCAAGGTCAATCACCGTTAATAACTTGAAACAATAAGTGATAACAGGGTATGGATGTTCACGGTTAGTGTATTCTTGACGTGAATTGAAGATATTCACATCCAAACATGATGATTTACATTCGAAATATTAGGGAGATGAGGATTGTCGTTTGAGGATTGATAAACGAGTAAGGGGAAAATCTTCGTCGACACGTTCAGCGAAATATGAAACGTTAGTAATAGGGTAGTGACTCGGAACGTGTTGGATAGTGTTGAGTGTCTAGTTGCTTGTCTTTGGTGCTCAGCTTTCGTTTTAGAAGTTTTGATTGATGTAAACACTAAAGCCCAGCTGTACTCTTTTAGACAGTGCACACTGCGCCGTCTGGTTTGTTTATCACAGCTGGTTAAACACAAATCAGTTAATAGAAATGTCTTCTGACCATCAGTGGCGACATATAAGAACAATGACTTTATTTTGCTCACTGCATACAGAATCGGTGAACATTACGAAATGCGAGGAAGCAAAATGCACTACAACATCGTTAACACAGCGGTACACTTTTCATCTGTGAGCGGAACAATCGTCGAACGACTAGGAATCGTGCATGTTAGTTCGATCAGTCGGCATTGAAATCATCTTTGACAATGACTTTATTCGCGGGCAGGAACGGCTCAATCCGGCGCACGATAAGCGGTCCTCGTTAAAGCAAAAAACGTAATCAAGTCAAAATGGCAGGTTTGGAACCGGCCGGCGTCATCGAAACCGGCCATTTAAAAGCGGCCGGTCGGGGATGGGACGGTGGCTGGCGTCACTCTACACCGGTTGGCTAAGATTTTGATCGTCAGACATTATTGGGTCAACTTGTACCATAAGACATCATCCAATTTCCACACAGCATAGGTGAAATGCATGAATGGTAGGTCATCCGCTACTCCGGATAAATGAAAGTTACCTATTACAATACAATATCAAGCAATGTACTTTGATATCATGTTTTGTGCGATGAGCAGCAATGCGTGTAATGTTTTATTTACTATTCTAGTTGCAGGTCTGCTTTATAATTTACTAGTAAGGCCCCGGACTTCGTCCAGGATTTATATGCATAAGTATGTTGAATTAAGACAGTGCCAGTTCCATTGTTGCATACCTTGAATACATTGTCCGTATTCGCCTACACTGATTGGCTGTCTTACTATTTAGATCGCGTTCTCATTGGCTGTTGCTGAATCCGTCGTGAAACATTAGAAGCAATGAGACGCATGTATAGCGAGCCAATTTTTGAAAGCAAATGAGGAGTTCATTAGTAAATTTAATATAGTTACTTGTGTAATTAAATCTTTTCGGTAAAAATTTACAAAAAAGTCTACTTTTCTCTGTAATTATGATACTTTTGGGAAATGAGACCGGGCGGTTTTAACTACAAATTTTTTGTTCTATTAAATGGTAGTATCATATTGGCGTAAAGTTTCATGGTTTAGGAGGAGTTTGTCGGCGTTTTGCATTTTATATATAAGATGACAAGGCTAACTGCATTTTCAAAGTCAATCAAACACAAGCAATTTGAAAACAGATAATCAAAATAATGACCCAAATGGGCATTGATGGAATAATGATATGTGCGTATATCTATATTCCGCCTCAACAAGAAAGCTTTATGCGGTCAACAAATTTTAAGTTCCAATACAATAACATCGAAAAACTTTTTCTACCGATAAAAGTTCTGAGATGAAAAATTTGATCACTGACTGAGTGCTGATGTTACAAAATGTTTTGTCTGCGACGTGCAAACTTGATTCAAGGGGATTCACTGAAGTGAGATTCACTTCTTCACTTGTAAGGGAATTCTAGTGATTTACAACGTCAATTGAAACTCTCCTCTACAGCATAAATTCATGTCTTTTCAGTATTCATGTCGGTGAGTGTCCCAAGAACCAGCGGGAGTGTTGATGTACCTGTACGACGTCAATCAAAATTTATCGCGTGCAGATAGCTTATCAAACAATTATCCACGATCCACTGTCAAATGTTCGGGTAGTAGGCCCCAGGTTGCATTGTAATCCATTACTCATTGCATCTCTAAGCTCCACGTGTTAATATAGACTATCCCATGTAGTGAAATTATTCAACAGCAAAATTTTACAGTTCGTGAATAAGTAGTTGTTCTTCTCGCATCCGGATGGTCACATTTAAGAGAGAGCAATTCAAATTCTTCGGATACAGTGTATTACATAAAATACGTTGCGACGTTTCGCCTTTACCGGCTTGATCACGCACAATGAACAGAGACGAGAAAGTCAGAAGCAACCATGCATAAAATCAATAAGATTAATAGATTATTCCATAAAAAAGAGACATTCTTATATACTACTACTTAAAATCAACAACAGTATAGGCTAGAACGGATATCAGAAAAGTCAAAATAGTCTTCTGCAGGTACTTCCATTTATTTATTACGAGCCAATAAGTTGGCTCGTAATAAATAAATGGAAGTACCTGCAGAAGACTATTTTGACTTTTCTGACGATTTCGCCCGGGTACGTGGAGGAACCTCTAACTACATAGAACGGATATCAGTAAGAAAGAATAAAATCAGGTAGGTGTTTATACGTAACAAAACGACCCTTGCAGCCATTGATGAGACTATCAGCAGATGCCCGATAGATGTGCAGTCCTTCCATAACTCTCCTCCGACTATACTCAAATAATCTACCGTGCAATATCTTCCATTGTATATTGCCGCTTGGTGTAATCCCGATAATCCGTGAAATGGTCGTGCACTTTTCTAGCCTACACTGTTGTTGATTTTAAGTAGTAGTATATAAGAATGTCTCTTTTTTATGGAATAATCTATTAATCTTATTGATTTTATGCATGGTTGCTTCTGACTTTCTCGTCTCTGTTCATTGTGCGTGATCAAGCCGGTAAAGGCGAAACGTAGCAACGTATTTTATGTAACACACTGTATCCGAAGAATTTGAATTGCTTTCTCTTAAATTTTACAGTAGCTAGGTTGCGGAATACACAATGTGTCCAAATTCTTACAGGCTAGAATACATGATTATGAAAACTGTATCATAGATAAAGTAGGGTTTGAACTGCATGTATAAGTTGGCGGAAATCATTTTTAACTGTTTAAAGAACAGTTGGGAATATTCATATCACAAAACATACGTGTAGATGCTCTCAAATTATGTTACATTTACATGCTCTTAATGTTGTAATGATTGACTAGGCAATTTATTCTAGACTGAATGTAGTCAACGGTCGACATAGGTTTAATCAAATTAACCGGCCGAGCAGCGGTTGGTTACAACCATGTGCAGTGCACATATTAAATGTTTGCAGAATGCAATCCATCCTCAACGCAGGGGCGAGAATTCTCCGGAAATTTCCGGAATTCCGGATATTTGCCGAAAATGTATTGGGTCCTGAGATTCGTTGAAAAATACAATAAAATGATAGGGGTATTCGCGAAACCAAGAATGTAAGTTATGTTAACAGTTGGTGCGGATGAATACTGTGAATGAAGCTGATTTCTTCATTTTCTCGTTCAATGAGGTGTATGCATGACGAGAATCACGTCACACTCGTCTGCATCTACAGCACTACAACTTTGTCATTGAATTGACAAATGAGCGAGGACGATCGATGCCTCATCGCTGGTTGTTTGCCTTGGCCTTATTCATTGCTTATTGGTGTCTTCAACATGACGTCGATTGATATTCATGAATAGAGTCTGATCCAGCGAATAGTAGGCTGACAGAAGAGAGTGAATATGTTGCCGCGAGTAATGACCATGAAACTTGCGCCGCGTGAAAACCTATTGGCGAGCTGCATCAGAGTTAGCCGTATATTCTAAGACGACTCGTGTGAATCAAAGTAGTGACTTTTGTGCCTACTTTTGCAACGTTTTCTACTCTATAAATAATTGATATTGGCTCATGAGCCGGTCTTTCTGACCGAGAGGAACAAGCCTATTGAGACAGGCCATGAAGACATTGAAATCTTGTGTATTTTCAGATAGGCCTAATCTAAATTTGTTTAAGATCCAATCATTATATTCTCCGGTAATTTCCTGAAATTTTCCGGAAATTTCGTCATGCCGTGATCTCACCCCTGCCTCCACGTACATGCGTTGATTAAGCAGTACCTTCCTGGCTAATTCACACTCTCACATGATGGACATGTAGCCTTGTGCTTACACGTCCTCTAGCTCCACCGTCGCTGGTTCGAACTTACCCACGGCTGATAAGGCCGAAACACGTCTGATTGTGGTTACATATGTTGAAATTTTATAAATTTGTCAATGGGCAGGTTGCGTGTGAAAACATGTATATTATGGTGATATTTTAGTCGAAAAATCGATTGCCTCTTGCATTTTGAAAGCAGACTTTTTTGACATGAAAATGAAGATGTACCTGAAAATGATCATATTACAGAAATCCGCGCAATTTTGTAACAATGAGAGCCAACTGTTTTGCGTTCAGATCGACCAAAAACACCTACAGTGTATGTAATCGACAAGAATGACATCCAGACTTAGCTGCATGCTTCTGCGATTCTCAGAGTTAGCACTGCACCCGTCTAGAGCCTTACCACATCCTTCTAAAAAAGTTAACAAAACCATCAAAAAATAGTATGCAAAGGAAAGAGAAATTCAATGAAATTTTTTGACACCTAGTTAGGATTGTATTAGCTTCTTGATTATTCATCTGTTTTCTGCTATAATATTGCTAAGTGTATATAGTCGCAGTCATCGTCTTATCAAGGCAGTGGATGCAATTTTTATTTCATTTCGATGTTACATTAAGTTACCATGTATCATTTTATGAGATTGCCGATTTACAGCAGAAGAGAGTTGACCAGTAGTATACAAATTTAGATACAGGGTGACTCAAACGTAACTGCAAAAGTAAATGTCGATATCTCAGTAAGTATCAACTACATCGACTCAAGTACAAGGGAATGGGGTTTCAAAATATAATCGCGTTATCATCACAACGATTACTTTTTCTACGAAAATCTTCAGTTGTAGCGGACAATTTTAATGGATGCTTATTATGAAACCTGCTGAATTTCGACATAATCTCAATCGATCATAATTATAGTTTTGTTAACCTTGACCGTGTTGATCAGCGCATGATACACTGAAGTAGACTGCACTTCATTGTTAACAGTACATCGAGAACGTCAGATAGGAGTGTGTGCAGAATCACGAGTTTAAGAGTATAGCTACTCGAATAGCTTGTGTGTGTGTGTAGAATTTCGAAATGCGAGTAGGATGCTTATGTTATATGCTTACGAGTAGAATTCTGGTAGCCACCTAGGCGGTTTTGCAGTTATTACCCATTATAAGCCGTAGTGCCAGCTTTCACATTTGTTACAAACATCTCCTGACGCCTACTCCTGGAGGTTTCAGCTGCCGAAAACTCTGGTATGGTGGCATTGATCTTATAATGGACTTGTTATTTAAGAAATAAAATTGGAGCACCTCTATTGTTTAAATAATTTCTGAGGTGGCTTTGATTTGAGTTAAAAATAGAATAAAAGATGTTATACAATCAAGAAATAATAATTCCTCTTAATATGGCATTAAAACAATGCAGGAAGTCAAGTATTGATCAAATCAACTGCACAGACTATTTTCTGCTCTGGAAATGAAAATGAAATACATGTAGCACCAACCTTTCTATTAAATAAATGTTTGTAAGTTCCAACAGATATGAAAGCCTGTGTACTTCCAAACGAAGCGCTCGAGTTCGGATTTATGATAAGTGAGATAATCCGACCGACTTCAAAATTGATCGGATCGGCTTTTGGGTAGGATCACTCATCTTTAATTAGAGCGTCTTACATATAGGATAAATTCAGATATCCGTGAGACAAAAAAATCGCCATGAATGCAGTACATGGGTTCGATATATTACTAATTTCGATACCCTATACTTATTTAGCGCTGCGCAATACAACCCATTCATCTGAAACTTTCCTCGGGCATTAGAAATATTTTCATGAAAAGTTGAGATGTCACACTACTTGCAGATTACAAATTAAGTAACTGTATAAATTCATAAAAATAGGTGAAGAAGAGAAATGTAGAAGCTTTTACAATTTCCGGTTTTTTCCTTAGGCGGAGGAGCGAGCAAACTTTCTGTTGAATTCAAGTTATCCAATTTACACTTTTGGTCATGACTCCTTTTTTACTCGAGCAAACACTGTAATTAAATTGCATACCGAAGAATGTTGGCGAAAGGTGTACGCTGAAGTGCATAAAAGTGCTTGAAGTTTGTGAAGTTAAAAAATTGCTTGGTTGCTTTCAAGCTAAAAGCACAGGATCGTAGAAAATGGCAACATAGAAAATGAGAGGCCTAGCGTTCAGTATTAAAATGTGTGACTAAAAGTTATTGAGACTTTCATGAGGGAAGATGAAAAAACATTTTTATATATGGTCTAAAATTCGATGTGTCGTAGTAAAGAAGCGTCCAAACAATCATCTGACAAAAAATTGAGTCTCTCATGTGATATTTCGTGTACTAAGTATCGTTGATTATGATATATACTTACATGTCAACATGTGTGCAGCGCAACAAGCCATTGAAGACGGTCATTTTTGGCAATTGCATCGAATGGTTTGACCAGGTTTTTACACCGAAATACGACTTTTTAGTCAAAAAGCACTTGTTGAGGTTTGTAGTGAGTTCTAAACTCCATATGGCAATGAAACTCTCTCCCATCCCACCACTTTTCGCAAGGCAAGGATGCTATCCGCGTTCGATGATTCCACTGAAACTTGCAGTGCAGTAAGTCGAGCGAAATCAGTGTCTACCGGTGAAATGTGGCGCTCATTTGCGAACTTGTAAGAAGAGCCATTCACTTCGGGATATTGAACAATGAACAGGGGTTGGCATGGACTTGTTTGTCTCGTTATCCGGGAAAAACTGCATCACTGTTACTTGTGTTTTGACCTGGGTTCCTCACGCGTGATCGGAAGTTGCCTTTGCGGTTGAGCCAACTCCATCTTTGATCAACAACACGAGTCCCCATTCTGCCAAAAAAAGGAAGGAATTCTTAACGTTGAATTGTCCATGCTGCTTGGCAGTTCCAATGGCCTAGACCTACTCATCAGATTTATACTTGTGTGATAGGTGTCTCAGTTTGACAGACTCGAATGAGAAATCATGCAAATCAAGCTTTGAGATGCGGATGTTGTTCTGAATTTTCCTATCGAAATCTTTCGCTCAATCTGTGAAGAAAAGTTCTTGTCCAAATTCCAAAAGTCTCTCAGATCATTGTGAGAATGTGATTGAATATGGCAGAGATCATGCAGCTAAATGAATGTCCCGCTCACCTGAATGCCCTCATGATAGCTTTTTTTTAACAAAACTGGGTAGATTTCCGTGAAAATTTGACTAAAAATGTGATGAAATAGAATCCTTCTTATTGAATTTACATGATGAACGCCAATTTTACTATCTCGTTAAAATGGTGGATTATTTCAGAACGTGCTCAAGAAAGGTACATTCATTTATTTTCATCACATTTTTGATTAATAATAACCTTGAGCCAAATATGTCTCATAATTATCACCGACAATAGCAAAGTAGCCAATTGAATTGGGCTACTGAAATAGTCTCAATATTTTAAGTCACACATTGTACTTAATTTTGAAATATGAATTATGTGACAACAGCTGCAATGAATAAAACAGATATAACAATTGCACTGCCCTTTTGCGATTGATTTCTGATGCGTTATAAGTGAATAGTATACTGGTGCCACAGAATTTGACAATATAAACAATCTAATTCTGTGACTGGCACTGTAGTTTGGTGGTCAAGAGAAGTAGTCTGCTAAACGTCTTTCATGAGTACAAATATTTATCTACAAAAGGATTGTTTTAAAATAATTGACACAAAGATAAATAAGTTTATTGAAGAGGCAATTTTGTTCACGGATTTGGTGAAATTCAAGTCTTCCCTTTTGTGTTGCAAAATCCCTTGGAAGATTCTCTCTAATTTTGCACTATCACGTAGAATGTCTCAGTTAGAACTTCAGCCGGCTACATTTAGGGAGAATCTGATCATCATGATGTACTGGAAAGTATTCAAAGGGTGTGCGGAGAAGGGGATGTGTTCTTTAGAGTTAATCAAAGTGTGACAAAAAATTGAAGAAAGCTGCTAAATTAGATTTTCTTGCGGATATTGAAATACTGGCGTCAAAATTGAACAATCAAAAATTATCCAAAATTATCTCAACTTAACCCATATTAGCCCAAATTCAGAAAGATGCAAACTTCTGTATTATATGCGTAACTATGGATGCAAAACGACATAAATGAATGATATTTTTTTTATTAACATTTTCCGAGCGAAAAAAACGGAAAAAACTGGGTGTCAGTTAAAACTGACACTGGGATAAAACGCTATAAGACGGTATCAGTTAAAACTGACGCTGGCACATATGCTGTAAAAAGATGTGTCACCCTGAAACGTGGAATAGTTTGAAACAATCTGGGTGCAAACCCACATTGCACTTTTCGCACATGTACACGGTCGTTCCTTTGCATCCGAATTGTCCGCATCTACGCTGGTTTCCTCTTACAGGCCAGTGTCCGATGCCGTCAAAGCGAATTTCATTTGGAACTCCTTTCTTTGATGGGAGGTGTTGAATTGTCGCTATTTTCTTTTGAGAGTACCTGAAATTGTAACATTACGATAAAGATAAGCAAGAAGACACTTTCTAAAGACAATTACGTACTTGTTGATGAAGGTTTTCGCAATTGCTCGACGGAATCCAAGGTGGTCAAGAGACTCAACATTGTCTTGCAACTTGTACAAATAGTAGGCATTTTGAACAGCCAAGTCAAGACCGAAGCGGAAAAGAGGCCACCACCATTTTTTTGACCTGATGTTTGTCATGTAGCAGCTCAAGTTCTGATCTACTCGATCGACGCCTCCCATTCCGGTATTGTAGGTTTGAATGAGACGCGGGATCGGAACAGTCGCTCTTTTGCGCTCAGCTCGTAAAAACCGCGTTGTGGTTCCCATGGGCAATGCTCCATCAAAAGTCGAAGCAACCGTCACAGCTTTGTTGTCCTTCCATCGGGAAACGCTGATGTTGTCAGTCTTTTCTAGGACAGTATGACAGGTGCCTCTTGGATCTTTCTTCATTTCTTTACTGGGTTTCAATGGAGCTTTCAAGTCTCGGTTCTCTCGGAGTGTTCCGGTCGCAGCAATTCCACGTTTAGCTAAGTTTGCCAACAAAGGGATACTAGTAAAGAAATTATCGAAAACAAGATGATAGTGCAGCAAATCTTTTCCTGGTAGTTCATTGAGCAAGTTGAAGACAACTGACTCTCCAAGAGGCTCAGTTTTTTGTAGTGCTTGTTTTCCTTGATAAGGGTAAAAAGCAATCACGTATCCTGTAGGTGTTGCAGCCATCCAAACTTTGTACCCAAACTTGATGGGCTTCCCGTGCATGAATTGTCTTGCGCCATGCTTGCCATAGTATGGAACCATGGCTTCATCAATGCTCACCGTTTGCTGTTGTACAAAGTTTTCCTTGCATTTTTCATTCAGATAATGAAGAAAGGGTCTAACTTTGGCAAACTTGTCACTTTTCTCAAGATTATCATTGTCTGCCAAATGAAGATTTGTCAATATTGATTCGAATTGATTTCGACTCATGGAACCTGCAACAGCTTCGTTCTTGCAATCCTGCGAATTTTCCCAAAACATCCTCCTTCTTGGCAGTGAAACATATCCACTAATCAAAAGTATAGCTAAGAAAAGCTTGAAATCTTCATGATTAATTTGAAACGCTTCTCTACTTCTCATAGTGGCATATTTATTGCTTTCTTCGCATATGAACTCAATGAGTTCATCCGTAAAAAATTTTTCAAACAGGGTAGATGGTGAATCATGACTCGGCAATTTTGGAGCAGGCGCAGTCCACGGAAACCTTTGATGACCTCTGTTGCTCTCTTCGAGATCATTTCGCGTCCAGCTTTGGCAGTACATTGTTTTTCTTTTCTTATGAGATGGTTTAGAGTAGTTAATTTCGTGAAAGGTATCGTTTGGGTCTTCGTCTTCATGTTCACTATCACCATTATCTCCAAGAGAAGTAATGACCGCAGCCGGAGCTAGAAGCTGAGTTCTGATCATATTGTGTATGTTGTAAGTCCCTTCATCAGCACTGTCTTCATCTGTCAGGTCTTTGTTTGCGTCATCTGGTGGCTCGATGTATAAGGAGGCAGCTTCTGTATCATCAACTTCCTCCATAAGTTCATGTAGGTAATCCACTGCCTCATTCAAATTCATTCGTCTGCAAGATAAAAATTGTAATTAGTGAGGTTACTTTCCGGTCTAAATAAGTAACAACGGGAAGAAAAAACTTTTGATTGTTATGCAAACACATAAGTCGAAACTTGCAAGATTCGGTGGTGTATACATAGTAGAGTGACTGATTACAGTGTGAACGTTACAGGTTCGATTCCCGGTAGCGGCAAGTGATTTTTTTGTTTATAGTGTGGAGATTCTTCTATACTGAAGATTTTTTTATTCATATTTACGATTGAGATATATTTATCTTACAGCAAAATATAACATATTGGTACACAGTGAAAATACAACATATTGACCAGCGTCAGTTTAAACTGACACCTTAAGTATATTAGCCCAGCGTCAGTTTAGACTGACATTTGATAAATCATAACCAAACTTATGTGATAACATATTTTCTTTCAAAACTGGATGGAATAGATGCCCAATAATCTATTTATCATGTGTTCATGTTCATCCGTAAAAAAACAATTTTTACTTACCGTTTCATCCTTGATGTCTTTGAAGTCGTCATTCTTAAAATGCAATTGAGATAAACAGATACACATATTCAAAAATATCAATTACTTAAACAAAATCAGTTTAATATAGTTGATATATACGCTATGCAGACATAGCAGTCAAAACAAACCAATTTCTCTATCAAAGAACGCACAGAAATAGCATTTTTTGTAATGTCAGTTTAAACTGACGTGGGTTAATATGGGTTAAGAGAGAAGAGGAAACGTATAGCACTCATCCGAAATACAGTGCGCGACAGGTCGCAGGTCTCTCTCACAGAATTTCTTGTTCTGTCCACCGCAATTTTCATATCGGGTTTTGTATCCGCCACTTTCTTCATATCGTTTAATAATTCTCGAGACAGTTGATTGATTCACTCCGATATCAGCGGCTATTTCATCATGAGTTTTTGACGTGTGGCTGTATAAAGTGATAACTTGTAATCGTCTTTCGTTGCGCTCACTCATTGTGATTGTGTCTTAATAGCGGAGTGTCTATGTGCTTTGTTCGAGTTTGAATTTTAAATAATAGATATCTATTATGTCTAGACGATCATTCATCAACATGTAATCAAATATGAAGTCATTTCAAATAGATATTGTGTCATAGATAGCTGATGAGACAAGTTTAACGCTTTGTATCTTCTTCATGCAAACTCGCTGTCGCGTACTGTAGTTCTCCTACTTTAAATGCTGAAACAAGAACGGCAACCTTAGTCGAGGGAAGAAAGCAGCAGAGTCGTCTATATGGAAGAAGATCTTATTGTATTAGATCATCAAACACCTGAGTTTTGCTTTACTTAAGTAATCCTGAGTCGCTTGCATATTCGCAAACTGCACTTTTTATTTCAGCGCTGGAGTATTGCTTACTTCATTAACAATAAAAGTGAATATCTTTGCAACGGTGGTCACTTACGGCCTCATGTTTGGGGCAGGCACTGGGTTGGCGTATGCGGTCGCTATTTCTGCAGCTATGTCGGTGAGTATTTACACTTTTACTAGTACTGGTTGCGGTTTTGAATTTCCAATTGACTCTTGATGATCAAGGATAGTGCTGTGGTTGAAAATCGATTTCAGTTTTGTCACATTGAAGTCGTACGGATGTTCGCTGAGCGTCCATCTGAATAAACTTCAAACTATAAATTCGAATTTTACACTGACTTAAATTGCGGACCAAACTAGGCTGGACTTACTTTACGAAAAATTGCCCAATTTTTCGCTCATAATTTTTCACTTTATCGCATTTGAAGACATCTAAAATTTCATTTTATCGTTCTTATTTACATGCAAGTATTTGACAACAAATGCTGTCTCCCATTTATAAGCCTACTACTTCACAAAATGTAATCTGGAGGTTTGTTTTTGGCTCCACATGATAGTGTCTACTATTCAAGGGTGCCTTTTTCAAAGAATGAGTCAATTCCAGTCAATGCTAGCTCTTGTTTCACATGCACCATGAGGATGGGTCTGCGAATTCATTTGCGAATTAATTATCTCCATGCAACTGGGAATGGGCTGATTGTGCATCGATTTCCCCTAAATGCTAAGGAAGTCGACAATCAATATTTTAATTCGTTATCTGAAGACCTTCTTGACGTATATATTCTTTGTCTACCTCTACTCATATGCTAGCGAATTATGTGCATTTGAATTGATGAATTTTCAGAAATCCTAAAACATGGAATCTGTTGTGATATAATTACCTATCAAACTCGAAGCTGAACTGCAACGTTCTACGTGAAATTAAGAATACTTGACACAAATGAATTTTGAAGGAAAGCATCATGATACTTCTTTAAGGTTCAATTTGGAAAAAAGGATGTGAACCGTCGAAGCTTCATTTTCTTGCATCAAATTGCTTATCAGCTTTATAGATCGCTTGTTTACAACACTGAAAGTTATAGTAGCATCTAAGTAATCATCTAACCGCTCTCACTACATTTGGCAGCCATCTGAACCTATGACTATGGAAACGATCGAGAAATCTGCTGCTTTTACTTCTATGAAGCTTTTGAAGCTTTTACGTCACTACTCAACATATTTGGGGCTTGGACGGTGCTGACATAGTCAGACTTATGGAGCGTTGTAGTACTTTTAGTTCGGATGCCCTTCATGCCGACTTCTAATGACACGTTGGGGTTCGACCTCTGGACCATAAGATCGCTAGGCCAAGTACTTAACCACTGTGCGACGGAGATCATGAAAACCTTTACAATCGTTTTTCTTCTATACTAGTAGAAAATTTGATTTCTGAAATGTGAGTTGTCGATATTGCTTCATATATTGGAAAGTTGACAGGGTTCCCGCGGGGATTGAAAATTCAGTCCCCACCCCATAACCACAGAAACACCTGTGGGTATCCGCACAGAAACCCCATGCCCCTAATTTGTGTGCTATTTTTCTTTATATAGAATAACTGATATCAGATATTTCAATTTCAGTAGAACTTTAAGCATGGTAAGGTCCGTTAATTGACTTTGATAATTGGATGCAATGGTTTTCACTACAATTTCTTTTCTATCATCTTGTCAACTCATGCATTACTTTTACAACACAGACGAACTCAGACGAATGCACTTGTATTGAAATGGCTCTTCAATGGTTGCTAGGCCGTCAGACGGCGGGTACTAATTTGCATTATTTGTTTGTAATCAGCCAAATGTAGTGGTTCCGGCCAAATGGTTTCATTTGTGGTCAGATTGTCACCCTGGATATAATTTTCTTCATGAACAACAGTTGCAGCACTGCCATTCTTCGCAATCACATAGAACATGCACATCACTCACTGGTGGAGCTTCATACTGAAGGCGTTTATGAGTTTCTTAACGCAGGCAAATCGAGATGCTGTCTGCTTCACTACCTCTCTACGAGCGAATCAAAAGAAAGATAAGCACGTGTGTTTTGACTATTCGACTATTATTTTTATTCCATGACTGCGGGAAGCCCAAAACGACGATCTTTGCGTATTACTATATACGAGGCCTTTTGGACGTCACCGACGACCAACGATGGTGCCTGACGATGGTCGTCGGTGACGTCCAAAAGGCCTCGTATATATAGTAATACGCAAAGATCGTCGTTTTGGGCTTCCCGCAGTCATGGATAACAATATTCATAGCCCTCTATTTCCTGAAATATTATTTTTATGTAGGTTCCTCATCAACAATTCAGACTTAATTTTTGGAATCGTGCAGGAATTCAACTTCTTAAACTAACTTTCAGTACCTTCTGTTTTTTCATAGATTTCCTTTCGGTTGCAAGAGTGACTGTAAGTTTTGATCTGCATCTGAAGCAGAGCGATTTATTTATGAGCACCAACCCTCGCCCAATCAGAACACGCCGGTGTGTTGCGATAGTAAGCCCGATGAATTATAGTTAAGGCAGACATGGAATACTCGTTATACGAGTCATCATACACTGTACATGCAAATAGGAACAGCAGAAAAGGATGAAACCACGAAAGTGATAGAAGCTTTCGGAAGACCTGCCTGGAGTGTAACGGGATGTCTTTGATGTAATGAAACTTTTCGTTGCACCATCGCTGACCAATGTCCTTGCTTATGACTCCGACACCACAGACGACGTTTAGGAAATCGCTTTTAGCTCACTGTGTAAGATGAAACGAAATTCAGTCAAAACGACGGCTGTATTTTCTAGTCCAAGTGTAGATGCTTAGTTTTTCATCAATTTTAGCGATATTAAAAGTTTAAGCCATTCTCTTGTGATGTCGTCCGTCGCACCACGGATTAGGAACAAGTGTGTGCTATGAATATGGCAGAAGATGAATTTGAGCTTAAATGGATGACTATGCCTCTACACTCCCCGAATTCAGGCAAAATCGTATTTGGTGCCAATTTAGAGACGAGAAGATGATGATAGGAGTCGAAACGCATCGCTTTAGCCTACCTGCACCACTTAGGGTGCTTTGGCCTACCTGACACAAAGATTTAGGGACAAGACGAACTCGTGTAGGCCCTTTTGCTATTTGCTACAACTGCAAATGAGCGTTTGCTGAAACTTTTTCAGCGTACCCTCCTAATATCCTGCCTTATTTTCAAATTATCGAGGTTTTCTTGTGCATCGGAATTGCTGAGAAACTTGATGTATCTCTATACATTGAAAAGAGTTCAGAACTTTGTGCGCGCCTATAATCTTCTTACATTACAGACATGATCTGTTTAGATAATCCTGTGTAGGCCTAGTAGAAATTATGACATAAAATTTCAAGTTTTCAGTTGAATGACTCATGTATTTACCCATCCATTTTATGCGTAAAGTGTAAAACAGATGTTTATCAGGACCTTATCAGGACTTATCATGTCGTGATAAGTTTCAAGTAAAGGTTGAAAGGTCAATGATTAATCGCACTTATCACGTGAGCATAATTACTTCACATAACCATTTTGAATTAAAGTGTTTTGATCTACATGTAAGTGATTTACCGGCGATTATACCTGCAATAAAGCGGCGTGTGATTCAGCCTACATTCAGTTCTGCACTAAAACCAGCTTGTAGCGTTCTTCCCCTTCAGACGTCCTTCACATCCCAAAGTTATTATTAGTCATTCAAAATTACTGTCAGTGTGTCACGGATGTAGAATCAGCACAGAAATTTCGTAGAATTGAAGCGGTGATGTGGCAAGCTGTTTGATAATTCAAGGTCAGAATTTATTCCGTGATTAAATGTCAGTTTTTATTGCTTCTAGTGAATATCAGAAATCATGACAACCCCCATAGAAGCACTATGGGAGCTGTGGGGATGGTCTCAGCACCCATACCCATGGGTATACCCACAGAATCCCCATATCCACGGCAACCCTGCAAGTTGAGGTTAAGCAATCCTCATGCACTGTCGACTCTTACCAGTAAATGAGGCTTATACTTCCCTCTACAGACGTCTGCAGAGTAAAGAAGCAATCTCGGTAGACTCTGTAGGAAAGTAGGTCACAGATAACAGAGCAAAGATCTTCTGCAGACAGCCTCTGTAGATCAAAAATGCAACTATCTGATATGTCTCTACATACATATTTAGTATGAAGTTGAACGTTGAACTTCGTTATGTAACTCTGCTGAGTAGGATGTCATTTAAGGTTTTCAGTCTCGAGATTAGGCAACCGGGATCCCGGGATTCGTTAACATCTGCTTTTAGGCAGTTAGGCTGTATGAAGAAGGAGTAACAAAGAAGTAACAATAAAGATAAAAGTGCGGTATTTTATTATTGCAAATTGCAATATTTAAAACTTCTTCCTTTTTCATTATCAATATTAGATCTAAACTATCAAAAATACATCAGACACAATAGTCTTTTATTACCTGCAAGTGTGTATTACTTATTCATGCATTTTTTTCATAAACTAGAATTAATTTTAGCGTATCTTTGTACAGTATGACAAAAATTATTTACTTTCATTGATATCAACAAATCTAATTTTGTTCAGGCAGTTGAGAGAAAGAGAGAGAGATGGCGTTGTGCATACAATCTCACTGATATTTGATGAATTTTTGAAGCGATTATTGTACAATATCGCGTCTTTTACCTGACGTCACAAAAGTCGCGGGATTTGCATTTCGATTTGAAAATCACATACCAGGTTTCAATGCGACAACGTAGGCCTATATTTTGTACAATACCCAGATCTAGTTATTGTTATAGTTCATATCTACATGTGGAAAGAGAGCTGTGTATCTATATCATAAACTGTAATCCACTGTGCAATTTAAAGCAGCGCATAATATTGCTTAGCCTACGCTAGCCTAAGCATATTATTAGTAAATGCAGGGAGCTGATATAGCTACTCCGAGGGATGAATCCCGGGATCAGAAAAAGTCGGGATTTTGAAAACCCTGGTGTCATTTCTCCTTTGTTAAAGACATCTAGTGACGACGGCAGACGAGCATATAGAATATAGACAACACAGAATATAGAATTGGAATATAGAATTAGGGTGTTCTGAATTGTTCAGAAGTCAGTTGGGCCGAAAATTGGCCCATGCCTACCGGGTGTTACGGGGGCAAGGCTGTGACATCGATGCTGAGCCCATCTTATATCCTAAGTTGAATGTATCTTCAAGTTACAGAATAAAATTGTATTTTCAAATTGATATTTTCTGACGCCCGTCTTTGAGTGCACATTTGTTGCCATGTCGTGAAGACAGTAGTAATGTTGTTGTTATGGTGTCTGTGGCGCAGTTGGCACTGATGGTTGGCCAAGCGATCTTCTGGTCTAGAGGTCGAGTCCCGAAAACCACTTTAGGAAACCGGCAGGAAGGGCATTCAAACTTTACAGACAGTTGAGAGTAGCTACGTTGAAGCTTTGTGTCCGAGTCTCGAATCTGTGGAAGAGGATACAATAAACGAGGAGCAAGTGGGTAAGTTGATGCTTCAGTTCATGTTTCCTGTAACTGCGGCTTCAACTTTTATATGGATGTGACTGAATGATGCCATAGTAGCTGCATCTATAGGAGAGTTGGAGCCGGCCCTCGTTTCAAATTATTTGCTGAACAGCAGTGTTAAACGATGTTTATCATAACCATCGCAACACGAAGGCAGCAAGACGTTAAAAGGATGACTGAATTGCACTGCTGCTATCCATCTTATGATATTCACATAATCAACATTACGTTTTACAAAAATTAGTGTAAACACTGTAAAAATATATAGGTTTTCACTGATTTGAACCCACCAATTCCAAGAAACATTATTTTTGAAAATTAAAGCTTGAAATGAATACTTCTGGGCATTGCCCAAAGGTAGTCAAATTTTCGTGACTGTACTCGAACAGGAAGTGTCTCAAATTTAAGAAAGAAAAGAGTTGAAAATGCGCGCCCAATAGATCTTAATACATACAAGAGATTTACACGGAATAATTGGATATATACAATATAGAAAATTAGGCATATGCAATATATTGCGAAGTAGCATGATACTCATTATGTAATGTGAAGTGTAAATAGATGTACTGAACGTACTTTCATAGATGACATCCTAATCAAAGCACGTTAGTGACCGTCTTAACCCACGGGCCATAGAATCTATGCCCGTACCGTTATTAACTCCAATCTATAGGCGGAAGAGA
Organism: Prostheceraeus crozeri; assembly: GCA_907163375.1. Lineage (NCBI taxonomy): Eukaryota > Metazoa > Platyhelminthes > Polycladida > Euryleptidae > Prostheceraeus > Prostheceraeus crozeri. The sequence continues at coordinate 190,109 of CAJQUW010004580.1, read as the reverse complement.
GAAATTGTCATTGTTTTAACAACGAGCACAATCTGTAAGTGCTGATGTTCGAACCAATAACATGACATGTACGTCTGACATGAGAGGTGAAGCCTATTAAATTTCACACATTTATCAAAATTGATTAGAAGTAGAAAGCATTAGCATGCTGGCTTGTTTTGAATGAGCTCTTGGCATGGTTTCATCTGCTGGAATTTTCAAACTTCAATTTGGACAATTTTTTATTGAAATGGTTGAAAACTTTGATTATAATATGCATCTCGAAATATATCTCATGTTAGAATCTAGATGTAGAAGGTTAATATCCATTTTATTCAGTTATCCTGGGTTGGACAGGTCGGTATGGAACCCGTGCCTAAAAGGCCTGCTTGCGTCCAACTCATTCCTTATCAGGTAATAGTGCATCGAAAATATTTCAGGCGAAGATGCACATTTCTCAGTGCAACCACAAGTTACCAAAGCATCCGCCTACATGGAAATCCTGTGAATTTCTGCTCAATTGCTGTCATTTGATGTGAGATTTTCTGCCTCGTTATTTCCATAAATAGAAGTCAGGGAATAGTCAATTAACTAGTAAGAGCAATTATTTCACCTTTTTCTAGATGCATTTTGGGTGCAAATCATCGCCTGAAGAGATGAAAAATTAGCAGAAGTGCTGATTCACGTGAAAAATATTTAGAGAGAGCTTATGTATTCCTTTTTTCGTTATCTTTGATTTATCGATCATCTTTTATTTTCATCTCGTCCTTTAATAACATGATCCCTCTTCTTCTATCCCCCAATCATACCTCTACTTCACACAAGAGTGACAGTTCGGTTGGAAATAGAATAGAAAATGTCCTCAAAACACTCATCCATGCTGACGCGACAGAGGTGGAATCGGGTCATTCGTCGCTTTGTTCACTATTGAGTTTCACAATGTCTCTGAAACCATATACAGGAGGCTGGTTGTCAGATCCACATAATTATATCGTTTAACTCTTTCAGTTTACTGGAAGTGAAGACTAATTCAAAACGATGACAAATGCTGGAACTCAGTAAATGACCAAAAAGAAATTTCTAATACCTTACAGAGACAGGAAAAAGTCATGCATCGCTTGCGGATTGCTGTAAATTCCATGAAAGTGCTTCTATTGCCACGCTTCCTTTAGATTCGTATAATTCAGATCATTGCACAAATGTTTTCTCGATAATGTTGGTCCTTCCGATCATTATTAAAGAAGACTGCAGGCGCACGAAAATTGGTTCACGTGATAATTTTGCCATCCCCTTCTCAGCTTTCCTCACTGCATACACTGAATGTAGCTAGACAGTGATGTGTGTTTTGGTGACAGCGACTGACAACGTACTGTTTGAGAGAATGTGCCATTTCCAATAACATGCGATATACGATTCATCCCTTCTAGGAATGCTGAACAAGCAAGTTGTATAATTCTGTGATGTAGGATGTACATGTAGAATCCAGATGACTGTAATGTTGAGTTTAACGATGCATCATTCATTTGTCGACGTTGCTTCTCGTTCGTCCAAAGAAAGCCATGTTAATATACAGCAACAACCGATTACACCTGTCGTTTTGGGGCATTCCTTATGTCAGCTAGGTAAATATCTGTCTCTCTGTTCATTGAGATAATATACATGCAGTAATTCAGACCTAAAAAAGTCTTTGTACTTTCCATATGACATTGATTGTGATGTCTCTTGTTTGAATTCTTTAGAATTTACATGCTCTCTAAGCAGCATTTTCTTAGCACTTTCTCTTTGATTAGGATTCTCGCCGCTTAAACTCGCCTAGGAGCACATAGCGTGTGGGCCTCGAGAGTTATTTTGACAGATATAAGATCGACTTAAGGCCTCGGCCACTTGAATGGAACCACAGTAGCAGCGAAGACAGTGAAAATGCAAAGCATGAAGAGTCGCGAGTCACTAATAACAATTGTGAGACGAATGCCGTGCGGGAGATAGGATTCACATTAAACATCCACCACAACTAAACAGAAAGAGGCATTACATCGTCGGTATCTCGATTATTGCACTTTTCTGTAGACCATTCTGAAAATTGAGTCGAAATCAGCAAAGTTATCTTATTGCGACTTGATTTAGAAGCTAAATATGCCAACCATAGAAGTCCGACTTTTCACTTTGTTTCACCCATGTACTGACGATCGCGTTAAAAATGACCTGAATGGACTATCATGCTTAATTTATCAAAGAAAGGAGAATCAGATGGACATGAAATTTCGCGACTTTTATTTTACCACTTTTAGCTTATTTTCCTTTATTGTTCCATCTCATATCTATTAACCCAAGAGTACTACGGGTATTTCAAAATTTTATATACGTATAAGGCCGATATATACAAACCGGGTCATGTTTGACCCGAAGAAGTTTTGGCCAGAAATGTGTGTCTCCATAACTTCTTTACATCTCTTGATTTAGCGAATAGATGAAGTGAGCGTCGATAGTTATATACAGGTACTATGAGAAGCAACAGAAACGAAGTACCAAGCGAAGCTCCAAAAATTCCATGAGAAATACTCGAGAAGGCCTAATCACGTAGTCAGAATTATGCCACCATTGTGTCATGTGTTTTTAACAAGGTTAAAAACGTTATTCTTCTATCAACAGTGCACTTCAATGGAGTGTGCGATGACTCATCCGAAGAAAAGAAGTCAGAAATCACTTTGCATGTTACAACAAGCAGAAACGGCGGAGTATAGACCTTCTTGACAAGGGTTGCATGTTCGTTCATGGACATCAGCGCGGAGAGGAACTCAAAGATGACCGACAAAACTATTTTATGCAATTCTGGACGTTGGATGCGTTGCCTGTTTGTCATAACTCGGTATACTGAAACATGCAGAATAAAAACAGACAGCGGCAGCATTTCTCACTGAAACTCGGTGAACAATAATTGATGGAAGCTGCACAATTTTTTCGGAATATTACGCCTAACATCTCAATGATGTCAAGGGATATACTTTCCTATTTTCAACAGACATCATCTCTCATTACCATTCCTCAAACTTCAAGCAACCGTGAACGAGGTAGTACATTTTTCCATAGGGAAAACAAACACCAGACAAATTGTGAGCGATGTAACAAATGCATTTTAAAAACCATTCCACAAAAAAATACACCCCCCTTTGTGAAAAACTTCTAGTATTTGTCATAGGCCTGAATACTATATCAAATTCGTATTTCTTAACTGTGTTTCATTTCAAAGCACTACTAACTGATTATTTATTCCATTTCCATGTCGATCTTTCGTATTAGTTTTAAAAAAGCAGTAAACAAACAAAATGTAGTAATTTACCATTGATCATGAAATAGATGAGTCACATCTATTATAATAGATGATCGTGATCTTCAATTAGGATTTAAATAACAAAAGCTTCTAAAAATAATGAGTCACAAATTTTCAATTATCTTTCTTTTGAAGATAAAAGAAAACCCAGTAAGCTTTGCTTCGGGTCATTTTTGACCGCGTCGGCCGTTGACGCATGCAAAAATGGTCGGCAGTGCATGGGTTAAGTTGGTGATACTAGACAGCAGCTGTTTGTTGATGGTATTTTCAGCCACTCGTCTATCCACCGATTGCTAGATCTTTAGAAGAAGCAAATTACGGAAACATGCAACAGTTTTACATTCCTGCCACCGGGCGATCTATTGCAAGTTATTTTATCTACATGCTTTTATTTATAAAGAGAAATTGTGATAATCGTAGATATTCACAAAGTGCACTGACAAGCTGCCGGCAGCGTCCTATTGTCAACCACTGGAAGCCGACATCGTTAACCCTTAAGATACAAAGGTGCGTACCCTTAATCATACAAAGGGTGGTCAAATTGACCACCACTAATAAAACTCTATTTTCTACCAATAATCGTCAAGTGGATATAAAGGGGTCATATGTAATGTTAAACAAACATTATATTTTTCAAAAAATGACGAAAATATCGCTATGAAGTTCATCTACAGCGTCAGAGCAAAATAGTCTTTCATGCGTAGTTGACGCACTTTTTCATAGAAGTAGAGTGCTTACCACATACTGACTGATTGCAACTGATGCACAAGTCCTTCGTGCGGTTGCAGGCCCTTGACTTCTTCCCTTCGTCTCTGCACCTTGCACAACGACCTCTTTCCCGGAATTGGTCTTCTGTCGACTCGCGGTCTCCTCGAGGGTTGGGCATGTCTGTCAGTCGAGCCAGGTTGTCTACAATTGTCCCTGTCAGGCCAATTGGGTCGTTCAGTCGCAGTCTCATGTTTGGCATTGCAAGTTGAGTTGCAAGCTCGATCAAAAACTTCCTTCTCACCGTTCTCGAAGTAACTCTTCTGTCTCTGCACCATTCAGGGTGTAGCTCAGTGAAGATTGTCTGGGAATTTACTCCGGTGACATCCAAGATGTTATGGAAGTGCACGGTTGGCCAGCGATGAACTTTGCATCGTGTAGAAAATCTCTTGCACATTTGATCGACGACATCAACACCTGCCTTGGTGGAGTTGTAAAAGAGCTGTATATCACTTTTGTTGTTGCTGTCTGGATTTCCTTCACATCGTTCATGATGCATGGTGGAAATGAGAAAGGCTTTTCTTGACCGCTTCACTTGATAGGACTGCAGCGTTATTTGATCTTCATTTCCTCCAAAAACAAATTCAGACTTATATTGATTCTTTGGCTCATGCAGAATCGGTGGCACCTCGCGCTTTCCTTTCATTATTGTCCCAACGTAAGTGGTTCGTCGAATCAGCAAGTCGTGGGCAAGGGCAGTTGAGCTGAAGAAGCGGTCACCTGTTATGTTTCGGCCTCGATCCAGGAAGGGACCTGTCAGATCCAGGACAAGTTTTTTCGCTGAGTTGTTCTCTTTTGTGTCGTGTCGCTGCACTAGCATCCTCTGGCCTTCTGGTCAAGGGATTTCCGTTCAGGAAATAGCGGAATTCTGCATCGGCACACCATCTGACAAGTTCGCCGTATTTGCCGGGCTTGCATGGGTTATAGATCTTGTTGGGCGATCGACATCTCGAAGATACAAGTTGTTCATCAACAACAAGCGACTTGCTGGGCACAAAATAGCGTCGTAAGTTTTCGTTCCATTCTTCGAAAAATTCCCGGAAAGCAGCCAACGTATCAAATACAAATCGCTCTTGACGTGTGCTGCGCTGATCAAATTTTATGCACTTTGTCCAGACGTTATACATTGTTCAAGAAATTGCCGTGCGATAGAATTCAGTGCAATGTTGACTGAATAGTTCCGATATAGGCAACTTCTGATCATGGTTTGAACCTCTATGATAAAGCACAGCAATGTAGGCTATAAGAGACTCTCTCGTCAACACAACGTCAATTCCTTTTTCTTGAGCCGAAATTTGGGAATAATTGACAATGTTATCAAGAAGATTAGGTGGAATGAACAAGCTCCAAGTTTCGAAAGGTGTGTCTTTCTTTGAGTTCCTTCTTGGCCCAGCTCGCTCTCTGAATACATCCGCAGATCTCCTCCTTCCCTGTGACGGCGGATCACGATGCCATGTTGAGCCATTTTTATCTCGATACATCTGCCTGGTTCTACGACATTGTCGGCCTGTTTTCTTCCTCTTCATCGATCTCCATCATCGAAATTTGAGCCTCATGAATGTCTTCAATATTTTCGAAGTCACTAGGAACTTCATTCGAATCACTGTCTTCCTCCGATTGTACAAGCATAGCTGCCATAGCTTCAGCTCTAGCTGTGCGTTGAGGACGATTCGCTGCCATGATACCAAGTGACGGAAGAATGATGAATGACAACAATTAGCCAAGACTACAGCAAAGCGATAGTCATGCCTTGCTGTTATTGACTAACTGTGTCACCCTATCGCGACAACAAGCGGTCACGTGACTCCCTCGTGAATTGATCGATCGAACGCTCTGCAGCAAGTCATTTCCTTCATGAGGATATCTGGTCATGATTCAACACTTCATAGAGTGCTTGCATGCACGTATATCGCTCTACATGTGCATGTACTGTACATGCATAATTACATGTGTCTAATGATTATCTCAAACTTTCAATATAGTGAAGAATGTACAAAATATCTCTCCATTCAATATGCATTTATCACCTTGTCTCATCAGAATGTAGGCCTGCCATTTCTCAGTTTATTGCGGTTAAAACTTTATCGAAACATAAAATTATCCTAATCATGCAAAGGGTGGTCAAATTGACCACCCTCATTTTTCAACTTTTCATATCTTTGTCGCTGATTTTCAAAACCTTAATTTCAATTAATTGTCATGAAATTTGGTATAAATGTTCCCTGATGAGGCAGAAACAAAGTCAAGAAGTGTCAACAAGATAGCAACCAATATGGATGAGAAAACACAAAAAAATCAAAAGTGTGGGCAAATTTACCACCCCTTTGTATCTTAAGGATTAAGGCATCATTGTCATAGCAACGCATATCCACGACATTCTCTTACTTTCAATGTCCCTGTCCGTTCTTTTAATAATAGTCTAGCGTCACTACTCCTCATGATTGGGGCTTGGACAGTGCTGACACAGCCAGACTTTAATCTGGAGCAGTGTGATCTTTCAGTCCGGATGCCCTTCCTTCCGACTTCCAATGACACTTCCGGGGTTCGACCTGTGGACCGAAAGATCGCTAAGCCAAGCACTTAACCACTGTGCCACGGAGACCACTAGTCCCTTCTAGTCGTTCATTATTATAAGAGTGTCAGACTTGTATGATGCCGCTGTTGACATTTATTTCATGTCATGATAGTCAAAAAGCCTTGCTGTTGTTGCAATGATGGCGTGTCTTATCATGATATCTGAGTGCTTGGTGATGATCGGTCATTTTTTGAAATGTTTGAGATAAGATATTCAGGAATGTCATAAGTACTTCATTTTAATTAGCACTATTTGCTTAGGTGGGAGCCCCTTGACCCCTCCCCTCGCCTTTTTTTAAATTTTACAATTGAACAGCAGATCTTTACCATTCTTTCCTTCACTGACTTCTCCTAGCAGTGACATAAGCTAGTCCGATTCACAGAATTAAATATTTTGTTTATCTGCTTCGGTTTGCTAGAAGTGTGATTAATACGAAATGGACGGCACATTGAGGAACCTATTAGGTGGGCAAAAAGGAATTCCTAATACCTTACAGAGATAGGAAAAAAAGTCGTGCGTCGCTTGCGGATTAATGTGAGTTCCAGCTTAGTGCTTCGATTGCCAAAATTCCTTCAGATTCGAAGAATTCAGATCATTGCGCACAAGTTTTCTCCATAATGTTGACCCTTCCGATCATTATTAAAGAAAGTAGCAGGCGTACGAAAATTAGTTCACTTGATGATTTCACATCCTCTCCTCGGCATTGCTCACTGTATAGTGCATACATTGAATCGAAGCCACACATCGATGTGTGTTTTGGTGTGTGCGAAGTGATATCACAGCACGCACGCATCTCTCACTGGCTCTGGTGTCCTTTACTGACAGCTTATTGTTTGCCGTTTCCAATAGCAAGCGATACACGAATTATCCATTCGAGAAGGTACAAGCTTTCTAATTCTGTGATGTGCCATTTCGATATTAAGGTTACATACAATTCTTCCTTTCTAGGAAACCGAAGCGCGCGCAGATGAATCTAATTCTGTGGTCCGATTGCTATGATTGCTACGCCAGTGGCTTACACAAAATGTAGTCACCAAAAATTTTCTGAAACTTTGTATCGGCTTCCAGGTTTCTCCAATTGATTTTATGAGATAATTACTGCATGATAGACGCAAGAAATGTATTCCTAGTTGGTGTCAGATATAAAATGTATGAATTATATGATCAACTGCTCATACTACTTTCTACTTGCATAAGTAGTTAATATAATGATATCATCAAATTAAAAGACATTTAAAATATTTTTCGCCGGATTTAATTTGTTTACTTTTTTAGTTTTGCATATATTCCTGTGTTGCATTGTGCAGGGAATGCATGAAATCGATTTTCCAGATCTCACACACCTTTATTTTAACCACAGAATTAGATTCATCTGCGTGCTCTTCGGTTTCCTAGAAAGGAAGAGTAATGTAACCCTAATATCGAAATGGCACATCACAGAATTAGAAAGCTTGTACCTTCTCGAATGGATAATTCGTGTATCGCTTGCTATTGGAAACGGCAAACAATAAGCTGTCAGCAGAGGACACCAGAGCCAGTGAGAGATGCGTGCGTGCTGTGATATCACTTCGCACACACCAAAACACACATCGATGTGTGGCTTCGATTCAATGTATGCAATATACAGTGAGCAATACCGAGGAGAGGATGTCAAATCATCAAGTGAACTAATTTTCGTACGCCTGCTACTTTCCTTTATAATGATCGGAAGTGCCAACAATTATGGAGAAAACTTGTGCGCAATGATCTGAATTCTTCGAATCTGAAGGAATTTTGGCAATCGAAGTACTTTGCTGGAACTCACATTAATCCGCAAGCGACGCACGACTTTTTTCCTATCTCTGTAAGGTATTAGGAATTCCTTTTTGCCCACTTAGTAGGTTCCTCGATGTGCCGTCAATTTTGCATTAATCACACTTCTAGCAAACCGAAGCAGATAAACAAAATATTTAATTCTGTGATTTTAATAGTTATAATGAAACCTTTGAAAATCCTCCACGGTCAATGACGCACTGAACTGATCTCTAAACCAACAAATCATCAACCATTTGTAGTTATATGGTCAGCTCTGAGTACAAAATAGATGTCACCATTGGAGGAAGCATACACGAATCATATTCAACTGAATGTCTTGTGGAATTCAAAGTGCTAGTTTCGAAGATCTTAGAGGGGTGCGAATATCCTTCCCTCTTAATACTTCGCGTTAAGAAGTGCATTGTGGTCGATGTACCCGTAAATGACTATGAATTTTCTGACCCGACCTGTCCAGGGCACTTTTATCGGAAGCAATCAGGTCATTTAGTCCACTCAGCCCGTAGTAAACATATAAGCGATATACGCATATAATATACTGCATTATGTGTACATTGTACATTTATTCATGGTTGATTCACACTTGATGTCACAACGCGTTGAGTTATTTCCACATGTCCGGATATCATCGTAGGAGCGAAAAGGAAGTACTTCAGCAGGTACGGTAAATTTTAAATTTAATATAATTTTATAATCAAAATTTGCACTGCCCTCTGAAGTACTTCCTTTTTGCTCTTATATTGATGTCATAAGTAAAGACTGGTCTGTATTATGCAATCTTTGGTGGTAATTACTAGATTCCATTAATTGGAAATTTCTATACCCCAGCACGCAGACAAGGCAAGAGAAAACAAAGAAATTTCATTTTATCCAAAAACCTCAATCTGGGTCCCATTGGATTGATATGTGTTCTTCCTTGATCGTGTCTGACAAGAAGAGGAACTCACTAGAACTCGGCAGACGTGCAGATTCGTAGTAGGCAGAGGGTGTACATCATTCTGTGAAGGTCTCATTTTCGGCTTCGCTCCCTGCAGAAACTCGTTCTGGCTGCCGGACGAACAATCGCAATCCAAATGCTGTTCTGCGGAGACACCAACAGTTCAGACGGGTCTTCTGATTTTTGATATGTTAATCTTACCGCTTTGTACCAGGCAGGGTTGGTCGGCAAAAAAAACCCACCCGGGGTTTTATCGGGTTATATCCGGGCGGGTTTTTTCGGGTTTTTTAAACCGGGTTTAATCGGGTTTTTCGGGTTTAATCGGGTTTTTCGGGTTTAATCTAGTTATTTCGATTTTCTTGAAATTAAGAGGTAATCTCTTATTTCATAATTATCATTTTATTGAAAAATCAAACTACATTGCACACATCAGTGTAATGTAAACCATGATTAAAATACAATATCATGAGAAAATATCGGTGAGTACTTAATATAGGTTACTGTATTTTAGCCGTACCAAATATTCAGATAATTACAGGCTATCTAAATAAGGAATCATATAAAGTTATTCTCTCACCTACATTTACGAATAGTATACTTTACACAAGATTGGCTGTTATCTAAAATTTATAAGTTTTTTCTACTATTGTATTATCAGAGAGAAAACACATGTGTACAGTAGAGGCTATAAATTGAACTTTATGTTAAAATATATGGTCAAAACGGGGAAGATCTAATGAGTCATTTAAACATCGATCACCAAATATCTGTTTGTTATACCGGTATTCAAAAAGTAAGAAAATATAGGCCTATACAAAAATATAGGCCCAACTGTTAGCAGTATTACTGATACTAAAGCTAAATAATACGCAGATCGTTTCGTCGAACTTTCATATCATAATTTCGATTCATTTTATTTATTTATTTTTTTTGATTACCTGAGGATGGTCGTTTGGTGTGGTCGAAAGATCTGGTCCTAATATGTGAAATGGAGGACGCACGCTCTTTCTTATGGTCTGAAGTGTCCGTCGCAGACTTGCAGCCTGCTGCGGTATCAGTAATGACGCGCGCACCACGCACGCGCCACCCCGAATTCCCCATCATCTCACGAATGCATCACTACAGTCCGCTGTTGACAAATCCAGGCTGGCTGATGTCCGGCGAGTCAGGGATGGACAATGGGCATCATATCAGCATAGGCGCTAAGTTTCTTGCGCAATGAAAACATCGGACGTTGACATATTATTCGGTTTTCCTTTTCCTTTTCAATATTTAGTGTTGTAGTAAGAAACATGTAGATTACGGAATTGTATACATTCCATACGATGATTTTTGAGAAGAGGCAGAGTCAATAAATCAGAAAAATGAATTGGCATTACTGTATTTTAATTAGAAGCATCGAAAAAATGACATAATATGGAAAAATCCATTTCACCCGATTTCGCCCGATTTCACCCGATTTCACCCGCCCGATTTCGCCCGCCGGGCGGGTGAAATCGGGTTTTTTTCTGACCGGGTGGGTTTTGACCAACCCTGGTACCAGGGTATAGTACCAAGTATAGTTCATTACACTTGCAAAGAATTCGTACTTATCAAATCCAATGATTTTTTTCGTTCCATATCCTGTCAATAATGTAGGTATGTTAATTAAAAATGATCATATTTTAATGTTTTTGCATTTTGAATACTTCTTTTACTTTTACTCAATCCCCATCTCACAAAATTGCGGAAGCAAGCTGATGAATATCGCTTATAGTGTTATCAAAAGGATCGCATTCAAATTTTGATAAGAGTATCTGTATTGATTGTGCATAGACATATCTCATGGTTAGGGATTTATGCCATGCATGATCCATTCCATACACAACTGATGCCCTGATATCCGCTAAGGTGCATGTCTTCGCATTCGATGATGTGAGCCACTTTTGCAATGCGTGCGTTGGCCAATCACACTGGCCAAAAAGAGACAAATTTCTATGTCAATCTCTATTGCTTGCTACCATTGCATACAATGGCTGGGAAATGATGAACTCACTCTAACCCAGACGCAAATATATTCGTCTCTGTGATCTTCATCTGATTCTCAGCTGACATTTTCTTATTTCAACAAACAAAGTGCGTCTTCCTGCATTCTTTCAATTTTGCTTTAATTCATTAATTCTTTCGATTTTACTTCATCCGACTTTTCATATTCGCTGTTTGTCTGAATCTAATCCCAATTGCGCCAAATTACAATCAGCAGTAAATTGCTTCTTGGATGACATTTTGCTGTTGAAAAACAAAGAATCGTACATAGAAAGATGAAACTCACTTAGCAAACAGAAAGAATTAAGAGAATCTTACGTGAGCGCCGCCGTTAGCTATCCTTCATGAAATTAAGATGCAAGGTGAGGATTTTATTTAACAAGACAAGGCCATCTTATGAGGTTCATTACATATCTTCGACATCCATCACTGTATTTCATTTGCTGAGTTTTCGTAAGATGTCTCATTACAATCTTCAGGGTGGAACAGATAATCCGCCTGTTATTTCCAACTGGAAAGACGAACTGCATGTTTTGAGATATAATTGCCAACTGGTTATGTCAAGTGAACGGTATTCCGCTAAAAGTGTGCGAACACGCCACGTGCTGTCATGAAGGTGTATTTAAAAGGAAACATCTTTCTTGTTATTACATAGAAATAGATTGTTTATCTGAAGTTCGCTAGAATGGAAATTGACTCAAGGTCGCGGCACATCCGTGGGAACTAAGTTGGGGCATGAATGACCAATTAAGAGCTTAGATTTACACATGTGACTGATTCTAGCACAATGATCAAGACGTTGACAGGTGTATCTAAGTGAAAATGCGTGCGACTTATGTGCCATTATTGTGTATTGCATGAAGATTAACTTCCAATCTAGAGGTTTTATTGTTATCAATTTCTATGGTTATTACTATTATTGAGCGAGACAGATTTAAGTGGCATTTTTGTCCGATCTGACTTCAAGGGCACTTTACAATAGAGACATTAATATGTCTGAAACTATTTACAGTGCAACTGTCGGGAATGGTCAGGATAAGGCTCTTCGCAGCAGTTCAGCCTTTAGGCTTCTCTTGAAGGTGATCAGTGACGGAGCAGCTTTCAAGCTTGTTGGTAGGTCATTCCAGGTGCGAGCTGCAGCTATGGGGAAGGCTCTAGCACCAGCTGTCTTCAATCGGGAAGTCGGAATGAGAAGTTGGTCGTTGTAGGCAGATCGGAGATGGCTGCAGGAAGGGTAGGAAGACACAGGCTGGAGACAGGAAGACAGATAACTTGGGGCACCACCTCTAAGACATTTATAAGCAAGGACTGCTAGACGAAATGTTGTACGGTCTCGTATGGGTGACCACTGTAGGGACTGGAGTAGGGAGGTTACGTGGTCACAAGGTTGTGTGTTGAATAAGAGTCGGGCACTGGCGTTGAGAACTGATTGAAGTTTTGATAAGGTACTGCCAGGAAGATCATAAAAGAGAATGGAGGAATAATCAAGGCGTGAATGGATGAGAGAAATTATGAATTATTTTCAACACTGAGTGAGAGATGAATCGTCGAATAGAACGGAGTTGTCGGAGGGACTAAAGCACGTAGCAGTAGTCTTAGAAACGTTATCTGTTAGGCAGAGATTTTTTATGAACTCTGAACAATCTTCTGGTTTAGAAAAAACCTTTTATCACTTAGTTCAGTTCACGCCTTTGGTTAGCTGAATCTACCGCCGTGGTACTATAAAACTTGTCCAAAAGAAAAAATAGGTTATTTAGGGTGAGAAAAACGCATTTTCTATAATATATATGCTAGGCCAAGCACTTAACCACTGTGCCACGGAGACCACTTTAGGGTCTTTCAGTCTTTAGGGAATAGCGATAGAGCTACGGTCATTTGTTTCTTTTGAAACTGTGATCCTCCATAAACTGCTCTTGTGGTTTTTTGACATGAAAACTTAGAAAGAAATACTCTATTTCTATAAATGCCGTCGATTTGTGTTTTAAAATTATGAATTGTGTTCTATCTCAGGAAGTTGTTATTATCAGGGATGAAAATTCCTCCATTTGGCGGAATTCCTTCGTCGTTCGTCATTTTGTTGCATTGTAGAGTGGTAGTGACATTGGACTAAGGATGGTGTCACTTCCTGAATCTGACGCACCCCACTTGAAACTCCAATGCTGTGGCATGATACTCTACTGTGCCTGCATGAAACTCCAAGGCACTTTCATGAACATTTCAGGTGCTCTCGTGAAGCTTTAAGGCACTTCCATGAAGCTTAAAGGCACTTTCATGAAGCTTCAATGTTCTGTCATGACACTCAAAGGCGTTCAACGTCTCATGAAACTCTGAGGTGCCCTCGTGACGTTCTGAGGTGCCTCTAGATATCTCTGAGTTACTCTCATGAAACTCAAATGCGCTCCACGTCTCATGAAAACCTGGGGTACTCTCATGAAGATCTAAGGCAACCGACACCCTCATGAAGTATATCTCAGAAAACCCACTTATCCATAACTGCAGCACATAACTCCCACTAAAGAAGCTGCATGAAGCCTTGATGAAGCTCAAAAGTGCTCTCATGAATTTGATAATAAAATTGTTGATCGTTGGCAACAAAAGATCAAATTCAAATATGCTCTCTTGAAGCTCAAAAGCGTCCATTTGATTGAGATTTAGCATTTTATAACGATCCACTCTGCTTTCTTCCGGCTCACCTTAGACTGAAATCCACGGTCTCGAGATTAAATCTTCAAAATTGGTTCGGGTGCAGGTGACATTTATGAAGTACTTGAAAACTTGATATGAACAAACTGTGCTTTCATATATTTTTTATTGCAGAACTAATAATATGCAATGCTCGTGCTTCCCTGGAACATAATTTCAAGATCTAACTGACGTCAACAAGATGTTAATTGATTATTTTCTAATTTACAAGCTCTTCATGAATTTATTTGCGACGGTATCTGATAGCCTTTTATTACGCATAATATTTATGCTTATGACGTCAAATAACTGCAAATGTCTCTCCGCTCGTCACATATGACAGATGAAAATTTTCGCATTATATATTAACGTTTCACAACTACCCTTGATTGTCATTACCGAAGATTTGCTTAAGGAAATTAGAATTCGAAAATTATTGAATACTTATGAAAAACTGATTTTATTACTCAAACCAACATTACATGGAAATCTGTTTTGCAATCAATTTGCATTATGATACATTTGATGAATATTAATACTTCTATATCATGTGCACTGGTCATGAATAAAATGAAAAAGTATAAAATGAATATAAAATCAAAACTATAAAATAAGTGCCAATAATTAAGTTCTTATGACAGCATTTCGTCTCTTTTGCAAGTCTGAAGGTACAATGGTTTTAGAGTTCTATGAACTCATTTGATGTGTCTAATACTGAAGAGTTCTTTAGTGTAAAGCATCAATTCCGTTTTGTTATCAAATTTCGCATTATGGACGCTCGCATGATTAAATATTCTAAGCCTGATATGTGTGTGTGTTCAAAGGGAATTTCTTTGCTCTTTGTCTTTGCTTTGTTAATTTCACATTTATGTTTTCTTTCTTTATTTATATTTTTTAATATTTTTCTTCTTTCGTTCCATATTATTTGTGTTTGCTGTTGTGTAATTTCCTTGTTATTTTTATTAGAATCATTTCAATTGATTTTGTTTTGTCTAGCTGTCGTTGTTGCCTCATACTGAAAAACTTCATCTCGTCCGAGTTATTATATACATATATATTTCAGTTTTCTTCTCTGAATCGTGTTGACAGTCAAATTACTGTGCACCTAGCATGTATATTTCCAATGTATGCACAATTATGAGAGTTGGACGAATGATCTCGTGGAAAATGTAATGAAGGAAGTATTTGTTGCATCTTTATTTTTCAAGCACTTCTACACATAAATGTTTCTCCACGTATCCAGAGTGTAGTGAAAATTACCAAAGAAATTTGCGATTTCTCGGATACAAATTTATTATAAACAGCATGACGTTTCGGCTTATTCATGCATGATTCAACTGTCAAGCTAAGAAAATCGCCACCAATGTTACGATAAATGAGTAAAATTAACATGCCATCGATATTCATCAAGGTCATGCAAACGCATGAAAGTTTTAACCACAGAAATTGACAACAATAAGACCTCTAGAATGGAAGTAGAGCTTCATGCAATTCACAATAGTGGCACAAAAATCGCGCTTTTTAACTTAGATACACTTGTCAACGGCTGTATCATTGGGTTATAATCAGTCATGTGCGTAATTCTAAGCTTTTCATTGGTGGTTCATGCACCAACTTGGTTCCCCGGATGTGCCGCGACCTTGAGTCAATTTCCATTCTGGTCAACTTCAGATAAACAATATGTTTCTATGGTTTTAACTGTTTGCATGACCTTGATGAATATCTATGGCATGCTAATTGTACTCATTTATCGGAACACTGGTGGCGATTTTCTTAGCTTGACAGTTGAATCACGCATGAGTAAGGCGTAAGCCGAAACATTGCACTGTTTATAACAAATTTGTATCTGAGAAATTGTACATTTTTCGCAAATTTCTTTGGTAATTTTCACATTGGATTCTGGTTGACATTGCGTTCACAGCTGGTGAACTCACGTTGATTGAACAATAAGTAATTTTTCCATGTCATGTTTGTCACGTATTATCAGGGTTTATTTCTGTCCCAAAACAGAGATCATGAGAAACAAAGAAACAAAATATTTTTATTAAAAAAATGTGATTGTTGCCGCAGATCACAATAATAACTTTGGTGATTTGTAACAGCTTTAGTTCAGTTGCTGACTTCACATGTAAATCTTAGACTGTCATCTATTTGAACATTTACGGTTGGATTCCACATCACTTGTTTCCGTCACTCGTTTGTCTATTTTTGCATTACAGTCCTTCACAATCATGTCTCTATTTACGGGTTGCACGACGTTCAATTCATTGGCTCGATGGCAGTATACATTTCATTCATTATTATGTAATACTGAAGCGGTAAACATGGAGATCCGATGAACTTACGAGGAAAACAATTAGCACAACATTAGCAAAAGCCTTAATCAAACAAAAGAGCTAACCTATAACAAAGAATAAGATAACAGGATGCACGCCCGCGTTGAAAGAAAAATAGGGGAATATCTTAACCTACATGGACCATCGAATCTTCGAAATTGTGATTTGAGAAAAATTCGAATCGGCTCGCCAAAAATTCCTCCAATTCTTTTCTTATAATTTGTAGCCTCTACTCGTTCGGCACGACTTTTTAATGGGCTTGTGGTGTTGGATTCTCCCTGAAAGCGTATGAAAACGTCGGATCCTAACAGGCGTTAATCGAAGCAGCTACATGCTTCACAGCATGTACTCCATGTCGTTCAGATGACTTGTGGTTGCAAGCTCGGATTTCTGAAAACGTTTTATTTCAGGTAGTGATCATGAACCCGATCTTCCATGATTCTCTAATTACAGACTTAAGATTAGTATACATTTACAGTGCTCAGAGTCTTCTGTAATCATCTACAAATAATTGAAGGGTAGTAATTACGGACGGTGATGACATGGGAAGTTGCAGGCATTATTTGAACATTCATTTGACGATATGGTAATATTTCAAGGACTTGCTGTAAAAATAAATTATTGCTTTCTGAAATATAAGATAGAAATGATAAAATCCACTGATAGTCAGGTTGAGGATTTAGGCATGAGAGCGATTGTAGGATGTTCGTTTCCGGTTACAGATCAGATTCAAAGGACATAATCAAGCCTGATTTCACAAACCTAGTTTGCATCACCAAAAAAACAAGGCCAATGTGAAGTCTCATGCCAAAACAGCATCCACTATATAACTCACAATCCAAGCGTCAACATGTCATTCGAAAGAGGTCAAGTTATTAGCGGAATAAGGTGTAACAGGCCTCACAGACCTAGTTTTCATATTGTCCCTGATTTTGAGGCATTTCTCTTTTTTCGGATAAGATCTCCTATTTTCAGGATTTCTCCTACTTTTTCGAAAATTACCGCAAGTCATAGGTACCGAGTGAGAGATAGATGCGTGTATTGGGACATGTGCCACTAACAAAGACATAATGAAGTAGAAGAATTAATTAGTGCCTACTAATATCAACGGAATAACGGAATTATCAGAATAGATAATAATAATGTTTTATTATCTATATGTAGGAGTGTACAAGTATCTCACCCGCTGACCGGCAAGAACGCCTATCAGTCCTTTTTAGGACTAGCATTATTAATTATTGTGTATCATTATCTTTTAAGAACACTAACCTGATTTTTTCCCTGATAACACACAATTTTGATCATTCTCTGCATTGGGACTTAATTGGTCACAATAAGAGACGTTGAAGTCATATAAAGGTCAATTTGATCTACTTTGATTTAAAGTCTTTAATCTACTCCTATTTTTTCGAAATTTATCAAACTGGCCGTATTTCATCGGTATCGAATTACAAATTTTCGAGCTATGGTGCGGCGTCTTCTTTTTCCCGATCCCAGCTCGTTTGTGGACTGGATTTCACTAATTTATTCTGTTTGTGCAGAGTGAGAAACTTGCATTGATCATTAGATGGTCGACAATTTTCTTTTCATATTCCTGCTTTTTTCTGAGCAGGAATTTCGTCAGAATGAAATACTTGCTTCGATCGATCACAACGAAGATTAAGCGTTTTCTTTCTCCGCTATCTATAAAACGTATTCTCCGCTTTGTTTTTAAGTCGTCTTTCTGAGTGGCATCTTGAAATAGCTTGATATATCTAAGTATATTGAAATAGGTTCTTTTAGCTGTAAAATATGATTTTTTTTGGTATTAGATTTCTGGAAGGTCAACATAGATATGAGCTTCTCATGGCGATGAAATTGCTGGCCACACTCGAGGTTTAAAATGATTCATTGCATTTGAAAATTGGATGGAGTTGCACTGATCTACAACACTTTCAACTGGGGACATTTAATTTGACTCACCCTGTACATGGCTTTCTATCGTGTTTCATATAACAGTACTGAAATTTTTCATGCCCAGTCTTTTGATGCTTATTAACAATTGTCTATCGGCGCTTTTAATTTGGAAGGGTTGTTAGCCTCTCATGGCAGGAATCCACGAGATCTTTCAATATCCCTCGACTAAGTGAACTGTAAACAAAAGACTAAAGTAAATCAAAAAGCCTCTGCAAATATTCAATGAATCGATTCGCGAATCACTGCCCGATTTGATTCGAGATTCGATTTAACTCAAAATTTGCCAATTCGCAATCCCCTTCACTTCTCTATTGTCACGATAATCGTATTTTTAATAACTAAAACGTCTGCTTCCAGAAGAACACTATCAAATGAAATGCGAAATTTATGATTTTCTTTATGTTGGCCACTCTGAAGACCAGCAATTCCCAGAAGACCAGCAGATTCCTAGAGGAGGATGACTTTCATTTAAATATGAAAGTATGCAATGTTTGGGCCTACATGTAAAGAAAAGCAAGCATGTTCCCATCTGCTTATCATCTGATCAGATCATGATATTAGTACTGTATCCCAATTTTCCAACAGCTACGAACACAAGGGCGCAGAGAAGTACTATATTAAAGTGAATTCATCAGCAATGAGCGTTATGATTTACCAAAATCCATGCATGTTTCTTTCAAATTTTATGTGCTAATGTGTTGATAGACTTATAGACCATTAGACTTATAGATGACAGTCGAAATAATAAAATTAAACAGATATATTGGGACTTTTTTAGAAATGCGTTCCTGATGCAAATAATTTCAGTATGAAGTAGTTTTGGAAAAAATTAACAATGACATGAGTCTCAAACATTAATGGTATGTCAAACTAGAAAAACATGAAATATTAAACACTGTACTCAAATTGGGAGCTTATTGGCATTCTCTCTGGTGTATAGGATATTGAGATGCAATTATTTGCAAATTTCCAGCAGATGAACTTCGAAATTCAAGGTTCCAACAGACATTCGTGCTTCCGCTTTAGTGCCGGACTTAGGTCCTTGATGTTATTCGCTTCAGCCATCTTCAATGAACTTGATCGCTGAAGCGATCGATAATGCCAACATTAAAGTTTTCAGCCGTGTCTCCGTGGCACAATGGTTAAGTGCTTGGCCTTTCGGGCTAGAGGTCGAGCCCCGAAAGTGTCATTGGAAGTCGTTAGGAAGGCCATCCGGACTGAAAGATCACAACGCTCCACATTAAAGTCTGACTGTGTCAACACCGTCCAAGCCCCCAGTAAGGGGAGTTGTGACGTTAAACCATCATTTCATTTCAATAGTTAGAGAAAGAAATATTGGTCAGAATGACGTTGGACAGTATAATGATTCGATATGTCACTCTGAAACTTTGGGAATACTTTTGTGATTCATTTGCCAAGCGAATCATGACTATAAGTAGCGTTTTGCCATGCTAGGTATTGAATTTATACTCATGAGAATGCTCAATAGACTATGAGAGGGAAGCGTTGAAGAAATTTTGTTGACAGTTCTTTCTTTTATTTCTAACTTTCTTGTCATCTTATCCTGTAACGAAATGCATGTGTTTATCTCAATGAAAATTTGATATTGTGCTTCTATTGAGAGATCTTTTTATTGAGTCAAATTTCCCATAATATGATGACAATCGACGAAATGGCTTTAGCAATGAAGACAGAAGATGCTTCATTAATTGTCATCTAAGTTACGTGTTTTGTGCATTCATTATCCTCACTTTAATTCTCCTTCTGCATGAAATAACAGCTCATCACATGCATGTGTTGATGACACTTATGTAAGATGAAGGTCTAATCGAAGATGAATCTCACCTGCCGTGCAAATTAAAGCAATTAATTGGTTTCATGTTAGAGTCATTTTATTCTCACCGTCAACATCTAATTGACTCATGTAATGTGGTGTAAAATGTCTCCTCCTTGTCAGCCGCATATCCGATCGTGTGAGACATCTCTGATTTCTGCTTTTAGAAATGTGCGAAGAATGTGCGGTTCAGAAACGAATGAGGCTTGCTCTGTACACGTAGGCCTATTATGCCGACTTACAGCGGGTTGTGTGCTTCCAATTAATTCTGCTACTTAAATTTTCATAAACAGCGGCAATAAAGCCCTTTTCTAGCTCGTCTTGTTTTTCTATTGCTTTTTGGCCTTGGAACTTCTGAAGGATTTGATGATCTTGAAGATTGATTGACAACAAAGGTCTGTCGCAGTACATCGAATATCTAGAGAGAATAACAGCTATTAAGTCAATAAAAGACAGCAACATCCTTGATCCCCCGACCGCACTCGTATCGCCTGATCCAGGAATCGAATCGACAGCTTATTGTCCTGCTATTATTGACAGAATGCTACCAGCATTCATGTTGTAGTGAGATCAACATGTTCGATTCCTGGGTCAGGCTTGTGCGGTCGGTGAATCAAGGGTGTTGGTGTCTTTTATTCACTAAATCACTGTCATTTTCTTTATATATTCAATCTACTACTACAGACCTTTGTTGTCAATCTGCTTTATGACGTAGTCGTATGACATGTTGATATGCCGTCTCACTACAACATGAATGCTGGCAGCATTCTGTCAATAATAGCAGGACAATGAGCTGTCGATCTCACTTGGAGGTGACTTCTGCCTTCACTCGCAGGCCTTCAGAACCGTCAGCGTGGCCGACTGAAGAAGGTGCGAGCTCGTCTCCACCGCGGACTTCGGTTCGATTCCTAGGTCGGGCGAGTGCGATCGGGGAATCAAGGATGTTGGTGTCTTTTATTGACTTTATAGTTGTCGTTCTCTAGATTTCGAACATTGATGAACCTAAAGATCAGAATTAGAGCATTCTGTCATTTCCATGACAACGTTGAAGCAATATTTAACATCCTGACGGTCTTGATTTTGGGGTATTTCTTGAAAGCTAGAAATATACTCTGATTGCTCTGATTCACAAGATTCATTCACGCAAGTTGAAAGTAATGTGGACATCATTATCTTATCGACTGATTAAACTTTTCAGGAAAGCAACGAAAACGCATCGTATGAGCTGCCATTAATATACGATAATCTGTAGTGTTCCTCCTAAAACAGTTACTGGCCAGTAAAAATGTCATTATATATTTCTCACTCTCACTTCTATTTGTGAACAATGTCAATTCTTAAGAGCTAAAATATGTCCTATTGCATTGATATTCTGATCTCCTGTAAACAGTCTTTTGACTTTCCAAAGGTATGGATGAAACAATATCATGCATGAAGCAAATAAAGCTGACACCTCCATCTAATATGCACCAGCTGTGTCCGTAGTACAATGCAATATGTTTCGCCTACTTTCTTTGCACTTAACAAAACCTTGTCTGACAGACTTGAAGAAATTGATTGGTGTGCTCACCGAATCATCTTCAGGGAGAATGAATTTATTGTAGTTGTGAAGAAGATTTACGAAAGCGGCGCTATGTCACAAGCCATTGTCCTTAAAAATACCATAGAAAGTCTACTATCATCTGTGATTATCTACTTCTATGCCACAAGCAGAGAACTTTTCGATAATGCATGCTAGTGTGTATCTTTCTATGTCTGCAGGTTAATAATTTCCACAATCAGGTCGTTATAGAGCACCATAATTACCTAGATTATTTACCAACTTTGCAACGATGTAGCTGATGGTGACTAAGTGTAGTAGAAAAATCATCTCTGGATTTCTGCTTTCAGGCTAGGAAAGTTTGCTAATGGACTTTGTATTGATCACTTTGCTTTTGCTCAAGTAATGAATATTACTGCTCTCATTAATGGCAACCATTTTGTTGAACGATGCCAACCTCGATCATTGTCATTCTTTGTACGTAATAGGTGAAGTTATAGTTCTACCGTGGATCTGGAGAGAACTTTTTGACAAAATGTCTCATTGACGGCACAACATAAATTTGCAGTTAGGTAGATCAAGCTGCACAAGATTCTTTACATGCTTTACATCGCCTATTTCCTCATCGTCATTTTACATCGTCATTCCTATAGCTGAACGAACATTCGGCGAGGTACTTTCATCCCATTTGTATCCAGCTTGGAAAATTATTTTTGATTTTGATTTCATATCAACTTTTTACCATGTTTCACTTATATTGAATTTCAAACTTTATTGCAGTTCACTCTGTGTTTATTGTGGCACTTTCATGTCATATTGTGTTTCGATTCATATTACTGAAAATAGATACGCTTCCTATCCTATAATTTCCAGGAAAAAATCAACTAATAGCATTCGAAATCCTATTAATTTGTGACAATGCGGTTTAGGCCATTTTTGTATATTGAGTCGCTTTACGAGATGTTAGTGAGGCACTACTTGTTATATTCTAAGTAAGCCTTCTTATAATAGTGACAAATATACTCGTTCAATATACGAATAAAATTCAAACAGCACCATGGACTGGTTCACAACACTGAAATGAAATTATCGAGATGCTTCCATAGAGTTGGTATATTTGTGTAGGACAACAACTCAGTACTGATTGCATCGTCAACGTGATAGCAGATTCCATTTCCTTCCATGAACTCTTCTTGTTGTCTAATGCCACATGTGAGATGTGCATTTTCACTGATTTTGGAGAAATTATCAATGAACTGACCATCATGATACCAATACAGAAGAAAGAACAATTTTTTACATTCTTTCGAGTTAATGATTTGTCACTGATTCGAGTCACAGTGGCTTTGCTTGTCAAGTAACTCCAATAGAACCTACGCGCTCACACTTATGCAGATGACTACAGCATCTACGACTCCTGTTCTCCCTCACTTCCCAGTCCTCGGGGCGAATAGAACCTTTTCTTGAAGACACCCAGCAGTGTTGAATCGCAAACAATCTTAGACGCCGCCAAGTCTGAAGTACTGTAGTGCTCTTCAAACCATAAGAATGACAAACTCCCTTCAACTCCAATCACAGTAGACTCCATCTCAATCACTCCCTCCAAAATCCTCCGATGCGCATGAGTTTATCTTGACTCCCGTTTGTCCATGCACTCGTTCATTTCAAGCAAAGTCGAGCTGCTTCTCTTCTCTTTGGTGAATCTCGTCTATTCGTCGAACCCTCACGATGCCTATCCTTCGACCTCGCGTCGTGTCCTTAGTGCACTCTCGCCTAGATTAATGTTCATCTGTTCTTGATGGTTTCCCAAACATGTACCATCGTCGCCTGCAATCCACTCTTGATGCTGTCGCAAGATTTCTCGTCAACTCCAACCGCTGTGACATCACGCCGCATTTCTTAAATATATTCGCAATTTCTGAAGTTGAAACCGATGTTATTTTCAAATTCAATATGCTTTCGTTCTCGGTTATCTGCAAACCAAAAGTGTATTTACAAGATATTCTTGGCTTCTGAGGTTATCAAAAATTAATTGATTGCTGCTATCAAAAAAATGCAATTAAATGACTGTCCGACTTCCTTTGCAATGGGGAAGGTATTTTCTAAACACATCTTGTTCACTAACTCATCGCTTTCCGAATTCTAATCAGGAACTTTTTGGCGCACGATGAATTAAGGATCTCTTTATTACAATACTTTCATGATAACTTAAAACTCTGTTTTGTGTTCTCTTATTGTTACGTGAGATTATTCATTCACTTGCATCAATAATTGATCATTGCAATACTGCATGATTTTAAAGGTGTGATAAAATTTATCAATATACACATCTAATTTATGATACAGGCACATGTATTCCAAATTGCAGGCCTATCCACCCTAATTCGATAAAGTGAAAAATTCAGAATCAAGAATGTCTATTGAAACAGTGATGATGGATATTACAATTAATTGATTCACATGTTAAATAAGTAATTCTTTCAAAGAATTGTTTGGGAATCATATTAATACGTTGAAATTATTATATTAATTTTGAAGAATAATTCGACGCGCGGTTATAACAGAATAAGAAAAATAATCAAAAGTTGTTTGAACACAATAATTATTTCGCCGGTCTGGAAGCTTCAGCTGTATCATTTACGTCACTAAGTTATCACAAAAATAAATTCAAAGTTGTGATATTACGATCAAAGTCAAATCACATTTCATTTAATTACACAGTTAATTGATTGCTGTCATCAAGTAACTGCAGATAATTGATTGGCATAACTTCATGATTGCAATTAATTGATTCTTTGCCCAAAATTAATTACAAACAATTTTTGATAACCCTTGCTTAGCATGTAGCAGAAATCTAACTCAAATTCATCACGCTTTCGGACGCAGAGATTTTCAGAAAAACCGGTTGTTGAATGTATGAATGTCGATGTATCCTGTGTGATTCCTATACTGATTTCCTCTTTGGCTGTTGATAGTTTGCCAGCATGCCAACTAGTTAGGTTTTATTCGGTTTTGAATGCAATTGCTCGCTGATCTTTGGCTCTTCAAAGTTCTGCGCCACTACGTCACTATTGAAAGATCTCCACTAGCTTCCTATCACTTACCGGATCAAGTATCGGTTAGCAGTCCTCATGTTCTGCTGTTGCAATCATTTAGCACCGAATACCTTACAAATGACATTCATCAAGTCTGTTCGATTCAAAGTAGATCTAGTCTGCGCTCAGCGGATGCTTCTCTGCTGCTAGTGCCCTCTACTCGTCGATCTACTTTCGGTGGCCGTTCTTTTTTGGTTCCCATTTCATCTGCGTCATACTGACTCACTTGTCTATATTCAAGAGACATCTGATAAAGTACTTTTATTCAATCTCTCTGTCTTGAATTACTTTATGAATTCCTTTTTTTCTATTTTCCATGTACAGTGGTCTTGAAGCCTTATGTACGAGTAGCTATAAGCCACTTAAATACAACTCTATTTGACTTGGCTTGACTTGACTATATATAGTAAAAGTACAAATTTCAGACTAGGTCGCAAAATCCAGTCTTATCTGCAAGTTTGCGTGGATCTCGGCATGATGACGTGTTGTTGAATTTTAAAGAATGAACCCCTGGAAAATCCTTGCATGCCACTCATTCGGTTCCCTCAACTAAAACTAATCTGCGTAGATGAAGGAATTTCTTTTTGGAGAGATGCACCAAATATTTCGCCCTTAAGGCATTTTCAGGAGCTGTGTTCTATTTTCTGGCCGTTGATGAAAAACATTTTTGTCATTGTTGTATCATCAATGTGAATTCGAAGTATAAAGACTTGAATACATAATGTCTGAGTACAATGTCTTGATGAACGGCGATAATTGATAAATGGCCTTCAGAAAAAGCCGTGTTGCTTCACCATGATTTCAATACTGTTTACACGATCACTACGATGATTATTGAATATCTTTCCATATTCGGTAATTGAATATCTTTCCATATTCGGTCATCGTTGTAGGCGGTGACATTCATCTGTGCAATTATCTTTCGGTGATAATTGTGTTGAGCGTTAAGATTTCAAGGTGCGATTTGAATTGTATTCAGACAGCATTGATCTTGTGTAATTTCTCTGTCGAAATGTCATGATGATGTGCTGGACTGAGATAGGATATTCATAGGTGACTACTGATATCGTTATTAGGTCTTTGAAGACTGGAGCTTGAACCGGGTCGCTTTTCTCGGCCCTGGCCCGCATTGACTCCAAAATATTAGGCCCGGGCCGGATGAGAAATTTGATCGCTCTGCGCATCGTTGATCGCACTTTACCATCCTTTTTGAAGATACTATTTACGTTAGTTGACTGCAATCGACTTGAGAATCAATCTGAAAATCTAATTGTTGATTACATGATCGAATGTACCATCTGCAATGCCCCATCTGTAACCAAAACTGATTACTGTTGATCAGCATGATGAATTTTTAAACACTTAACACATCGTGGATTTTCAATTGTTTTAAATGTTGTACATGTATTGTATAGCGCGTTTGTCTATCACAAATAATTTGGATCGTGTTTGAAGTACCGATAGCTGCCATTATTGTAACTTACATTTAGGTTAAAGCGTGGAAAATGATTGGCACTGAAGGCATGAATCATACTTGAAAAGTGAGGTTATTAAGTCAAAATTTGATCTTAATGTTCAATTGACTCTTGTGACCAAATCCCAGAGGAATGTCACTTGCTAATTGCCTATCAATTGTTGCTTCTGGTTGAGAAAACATATTTGTGACCATTCCGTCGTATGCCGGTGTTTATTTCATATTACAGTGGACTCTCGATACAAGAGTCACATCGGGAAATTATGTTTTTATTCTTCTAACGAGATCAATCTGATACAGACTTTTTATTGTTATGAGCAGTCTTGTCTTTTATCTGTAGTAATGATGATATACATATATATCCTTATTAGTAATCAGCATAGATAAATGCTTAAATAATTAATTAATAAACTATTAAATAAGATGTTTCTTTGTGGTTCTTATCACCCAACTTATACTTACACCTTTAAAGAAATCAAGAAGACAAGAGAAATATTATTTTTCAGTTCAGCTTCAACTTCGTCTAAAAAAAAGTCTGATATCTTGTTTTGGTGAAGACTCTCTCTCAGTGGTTCCTTTCAGGATTCCTTCTTCTATCTTCTTAAAGTGTGCTCTGATTATCTCATGATGTGTTCTGATGACGCACATTGTCCATTCTAATCGATCGGTATAGTAGGATGACGCAATTGGTAAGGATTTCACTGGATTTCATCTTCTCTAGGTTAATTGTGATATCATGACGCTTTTATCTGACGTCCATTGGCAAATCTAATCAATAAAAAGTAGGGTTACGCCATTGGTGAGTATTTCAGACAATGAAAGTTTAAGTGTCATTCACTGATTCTTATAGCGAAAGTGTGTCCTTACTTATTCTTATAACGAGTGCAAAATACATAGAAATTTTTTTTTCTAACATGTTGAGTGGCTATTTACACATTTATTCTTATAACGAAAGTGACATGATAATTATTCTTATAACGAGCGGAAAACTTATAACGTAGTATAGAAATGCTTCGTGAAAATGGATTCGATTCTAAAAACGAGTATATTCTTATAACGAATGATTCTTAAAACGAGAGTTCACTGTATTGCTTAAGAGCCAATTTGATAAGCCAACATATGAAAATGATTTAGAGCATTTAATTCATCAAATGAGGAAAATATTTTTAATTTCAGACGTAATAAATATCATCCCGGGTACTAGATATTTCAGGCCCGAGTCCCCTTCCAGCTCTGGATACGACGTCATGAAGAAAGATGTGAAACTTCTAAAATAATGTCTCGACAAAGTTGAAATGTCAGCGATTTCTCCTCGCTTCTCTTAGTATAGAGAACTGTACAGATTGTAATTGTCCTTGTGAGAATCCTGTAAGAATCAAAATAATAGCTGGAAGATCCTTTCCCTTATCAGCTTTCATGGTAAAGCACACTATTCCGGCCGCCAGGACGATTTTCTGCAAGGAACGGGCCGAAAATGGTACTTTCACAGAATAGTGTTGCTTCGAATTTGTGCGTATGCCGAGTTCTTCCCGTTTTCTTCAGCAAAAACATCTATTGCACCCATTGTATCAGTATTCTGCGTTATGATGATTGTCAAACACACTGAAAGACTGTAACAGAAACAAATCTAGATGAAAGCCTCTCCAGTAGGAAGCCCGCTACAGATTTCCGGTTGGGCTCTTCATTTTTTCTTTCTGTTTTCTAATCCATCCTTTTTTACCATCACCTGCATGTGTTTTGAGTTCTCATCACAGTTTCTGCTTGTCATAGATTTAGATTTCCATAGAAAGATGTTCCGTCTTAGTAGTTCCTCTTAGAAAAGCCTTGGGCATGATTTCACTATAAGTTAATTGCGAAAGGTGGTTGCTTTGTTTTATTATTTGCTACAAAAATCAAAGTGAAGCTAATGATAATCTAGAAATATGCCAAATAATCCAATAGAGAAGCCGCTGTTATGAAGACAAATCTTGGTAATCAAATAAGGTTTGTCTCTTCGTAGAACACTCCCAACCTCGAAATTATTCAGAGTAATTGAAGATGGTTGCGATGTGACAATGGGCTGTGATGAAGTCCGCGCACACACAAAGGGAAGATCCGCAGATGACAGCATGGACACGATATTGAATCCTTTCAAGGTTTTAGGTCATTGTTTGATCAAGATCAACAGAAGGAGGAACTGCATAGTCAAGAATGCTGCGCCCAATTATTTAAAACTATAATTAATTTCAACACAAATAAATGCCAAAACTCACATTGTATGAATACCTATTCAAGGATCTGAAATTGCATTTTAGTAAGTGCATCGCAATTATCTTTCCTTTTCAGTGGTTTCCGAATCACGTTGGCATTGTTGGTGGCATCGTAGTCGCTGGATTTGGTGGTGGTGCATTGATTTTCAATCAAATCCAAACGCATTTCATTAATCCAATGAATATCAAGCCTAATATCACCATGCATAATGAACAGTAAGTCGCTGCTTATTAATATGTCTACTCCTACACATCCTCGTCAAGGCTCGTTTGTACAGTTCCTCTTAGTGAGCCAACACTTAACTTCCTGCAAACTTGAATATCTGAGGAGAGTGACAATTATTAAGTCAATAAAAGAAACTATGCCCTATTTCTGAATCGAATCACACTTTTACCCAGGCATCGAATCGATGTTCGCGGTGGAGACAGGCTGATGCCTTCTTCACAAGGCCAAGCTGAAAAAGAAGGCGAGTGACACAGATGGATTCCTTTCTGTCTGTCTGGGTTAGTCTAGAGGTGACATGATTCTATCTCAGCTATTGTATGGAATGGTAGCAAGTGATGGAGATTATTCGTCTCCCTTCAGCTTACGTGATAGGCCAAGCACACGCAATGTATAAAGCAATTCGCTTTAGGGAACACACGACTTTCAATTGTCACATTGATGACTCGAAATGTCTGCCAAGTGAAAAGTGAACATTTTTACTAAAATTTTTGTCATTGATGAATTCGTCATCTGGAAATATTATTCACGCCGTTCGACTCCTCACGATCTGAATTTGCTAACTGTATGCGTTAGTGTGATGTCAGTGTTCTAGCTCACCTTAATCCAGACTTCAATTTCATTCGTCAATGGAAAATTGACTTCCTTGACCCTCGTGTCTAGTTCTGGGTTTTACCATCAGTACTATTCAGGAATGTCATTTCTTGACCCCAACACGAACACAAGGCAACTTATCTCTGAGGTGCTTGATGACAGTAATCATTCTAAGTGATATTGATAGCTTATTTTCCTATTATTATATTAGCAGCATTCATTCTGTAGCGAGACACACAGAGTATATATTGACAACGAAGGTCTGTCGCAGTACATTGAATATCCAAAGAGAGTAACAACTATTAAGTTACTTGTCACGCTAGATGATCAGAGATTAGGGTTCTCAATCTCGAGATCCCGGGATTATCGTATTTTTACGGGATTCAGAATCCTGGGATTCGTTAACATCTGTTTTTAAGCGGTTAGGGTGTATGAAGATGAATTAACAAGGAAGTAACAATGAAGATAAACGTAATTCATTGTTGCAAATTGCAATATATCGTTATATTTGAAACTTTTTCCTTTTTCAGTATCAATATTAGACTTAAACTACCAAGAATTCATCAGACACGATAGTCATTGACACATGTAATTGTGTATTACTTATTCATACATTTTCATCACATACTAGAATTAATTTTAGCGTATCTTTGTGCAGTATGCCAAAAAGTGATTTACTTTCATTGATATCAAAAAATAAAACTGTGTTCAAGCAGTCGAGAGAAAGAAAGAGCGTTATGCATGCAAGCGTACTAATATTTGATGAATATTTGAAGCGATTATTATACAATATCGGACTTTTACCAGTCGTCAAAAAAAGTCGCGGAATTTGCATTTCGATCTGAAATCACATACCAGGTTTTAATGCGACAAAGTATGTTGTGTACGATGGCCAGATCTACTTATTGTTATAATTTATATCTGCATGTGAAAAGATAACTTATTATTAAGTCATGAACATTTAGGCACATGACTACTTGATATCATGAGTTGCATTGTACCGTACATCGTTCAAAATACTTGTCTAAGAATTTTAAAAAACGCCTAGTATTGTTCAGCCTACGCTAGACTAACCATGCTATCAGACAATGCAAAAATTAAAGTTTGCTAATCCCGGGATCAGAAAAAGTCGGGGTTTTGAAACCCTACGAGCGATCGGTGCAGGTACTCGCTTAATTTTGATCAACTGTTGAATTGTCGCATTGGAATAAGATTGGATAGAGGAAAATTTAAGTGTAGATGCGCTTATATGATTCAAACCATAATTTCGGTAAATGTGCAGTGAAATCAAGAAAGTGATAATTTACATGTGGAGATAAATCCATCTTTGTTTTGATTTCTTTGTCTTAGTAGGAATTCAAGATATGTCATTCCAATGTTAATATAGCAGTGGAACTGTGAACATAATTAGGAACATGAATTTGACAAAGATTTATCTTCCCCTATAAATCGTGTTTCCAATCATTCACAGCAATGAATTGCTAGCCTTATCAAATCTCAACATAGCCAACACGAGACATGTTTCAGCATGTTGAGCCGAATCATTTGTAGGGAGGTTCGAACCGGTAATGTTGGAACTAGAGGACTAGGAAGCATACTCCCTAACCATAAGGCCACCGGGCCATCTGCTGAATTATCTATTTGTGAAAACATGCAATGAGTAACGTCTGCGGGAAGCGCCTCAGTATCTGATGCAGCAGTAAGTGTTTGTAGAGTGTAATCCGCCTTCCAACGTGCCTTCGTAAGCAGATTCACGCTATCAACAGATGGTCTGGTGGCCTTGTGGTTGGAGGGTATTCTTGCACGTCTTCTACCTCCAACGTTACCGGTTCGATCCTGCCAACGACTGATGAGGCGCAACCGGCCGTAATATGTCTCATAGCGGCTATGTCCGTTGAGATTTGATAAATTTATCAATTACTCACCTGTGAAAACTACCAGCACTTTCATTTTCAGTCAATCTTATAGTCATGTCAATCTTCATTGTCAATTAATTCAAAAACTCTTTCAGAATCATTCTGCAGTGAAACCTCCTCCAGATCACCCGTAACAGCAGATCACCCCTGTAACCAAGCCACTTCAGTCGCATGAAAATAGGTGATGCGGTATGTTGCAGTCTGTGAGCGGACCACCGCCATATCAAATCAGATGGTCCAAGATGACAAAGATCTTTACAGACAGAATTTCTTAGTGAAACTTCCACAATTTGCGTGGAAACATTTGTAGTTCCGTCCCGCTGCCGGTTTTATTTGAACTGAGGAAACATTTGTAGGTCCGTCCCGCTGCCGGTTTTATTTGAACTGAGGAGACATTTGTAGGTCCGTCCCGCTGCCGGTTTTATTTGAACTGAGGAGACATTTGTAGGTCCGACCCGCTGCCGGTTTCATTTGAACTGAGGAGACATTTGTAGGTCCGACCCGCTGCCGGTTTCATTTGAACTGAGGAGACATTTGCAGGTCCGTCCCGCTGCCGGTTTTATCTGAACTGAGGAGACATTTGTAGGTCCGACCCGCTACCGGTTTTATTTGAACTGAGGAAACATTTGTAGGTCCGACCCGCTGCCGGTTTTATTTGAACTGAGAAAACATTTGTAGGTCCGACCCGCTGCCGGTTTTATTTGAACTGAGAAAATATTTGTAGGTCCGACCCGCTGCCGGTTTTATTTGAACTGAGGAAACATTTGTAGTTCCGTCCCGCTGCCGGTTTTATTTGAACTGAGGAAACATTTGTAGGTCCGTCCCGCTGCCGGTTTTATTTGAACTGAGGAAACATTTGTAGGTTCGTCCCGCTGCCGGTTTTATTTGAACTGAGGAGACATTTGTAGGTCCGTCCCGTTGCCGGTTTTATTTGAACTGAGGAAACATTTGTAGGTCCGTCCCGCTGCCGGTTTTATTTGAACTGAGGAGACATTTGTAGGTCCGTCCCGCTGCCGGTTTTATTTGAACTGAGGAAACATTTGTAGTTCCGTCCCGCT
This sequence comes from Prostheceraeus crozeri, assembly GCA_907163375.1. NCBI lineage: Eukaryota > Metazoa > Platyhelminthes > Polycladida > Euryleptidae > Prostheceraeus > Prostheceraeus crozeri. The sequence goes on along the minus strand of CAJQUW010004580.1, from coordinate 157,731 downwards.
GCCGGTTTTATTTGAACTGAGGAAACATTTGTAGTTCCGTCCCGCTGCCGGTTTTATTTGAACTGAGGAAACATTTGTAGGTCCGTCCCGCTGCCGGTTTTATTTGAACTGAGGAAACATTTGTAGGTCCGTCCCGCTGCCGGTTTTATTTGAACTGAGGAGACATTTGTAGGTCCGTCCCGCTGCCGGTTTTATTTGAACTGAGGAGACATTTGTAGGTCCGTCCCGCTGCCGGCTTTATTTGAACTGAGGAAACATTTGTAGTTCCGTCCCGCTGCCGGTTTTATTTGAACTGAGGAAACATTTGTAGGTCCGTCCCGCTGCCGGTTTTATTTGAACTGAGGAAACATTTGTAGGTTCGTCCCGCTGCCGGTTTTATTTGAACTGAGGAGACATTTGTAGGTCCGTCCCGCTGCCGGTTTTATTTGAACTGAGGAAACATTTGTAGTTCCGTCCCGCTGCCGGTTTTGTTTGAACTGAGGAGACATTTGAATACATTTTTGAATTGTGCTTGAATATTCAAGCATCATATTTCAAGATTTCGTCAAAATATTTCTCTCTTCAGAATCAAGGCATGAACTCGTGCACCTAGCCTCCAGCTTAATGCCATTTTCTGATGAATATTTGTAGTAAGTATGTAGATGTGTTCATATTCGTAATTCGAAATATACAAGCACGTGCTTGATTTTCAAATTGTAATTCTTACTCGTTTGAAAAAGGAGATTCCAATGTTGTCAGCAAGTTATCCCGCCAATGATATGCTCAGAAAATATTATTTTCTGTATTATAACGCAATGGTCTTGAAATACACCTGCAGGAATTATCTTCAGTGAGAAGATTCATGTGTGGTAGGGAAGCTCACGTCCTAGCCATCAATGTCTAAGATGTTGGAGTCCGTCATAATTGACATGATTTAATACCAAACAAATTAAGCAGCTGTGCATTAGCGCAGTACAACAGAAACATCAATTTGAAGAGTACGTCAAGGAATATGGCCTTACAATTAACTGCTCCATGACGGTTCTCACACTGGAGACGTGAGACCGTGCGGAGATCACTGCAAGTATACTACTGTACACATATCCTCACTGTCAGCTTAGTTCCCATCTCAGTGCCCGCATAAAGTATAAGCGTGGCTGAGAATAGCGCCTCAGTGAGTATAAATAGATAATTCTCTCAAAATGACTCATGTATACACGCATTTGAAGTATGCAATTCAATTACATCACACTATTAAACATTCTATTCCCATTTTTGCAGTTTCTTCGATGATGTACATCTCCTTTCGCGAGTCCCACAATGCTTTATTCTCATCGGATCCATCTATGCTGGAATGCAGCTTCTTGGCGCGCTGCTAATTCAAAGACGTCACATTGAACCTACAGAGGTATTTACCATGGAAATTCTTTCAATTTCATTGGCAAACTGTAAATGGCGTTGGTGGAGATAGAATTGTCAATATGATTTTCCATTAAGTGAAATCTTGCGGATATGATTAATGTTTCCCATTTCCTGCAGATTTGCTAATCAATATTTGAGTTAATATAGAGATGGAATGTCAACTTCAGACATTGAAATCGCTGATAATCATTTTATTAATATCTTCCACAGAATTGAAGTAAAGCCTAATTCAAAAGGATGGCACATCGCGTAACTTACTAAGTGGGCAAAAAGAAATTCTTAATAACTTGCGGAGATAGGAAATGGAGTCGTGCGTCGCTTGCTGATTTCTCTGAATTCTTTCAAAGTGCATCGATTGCCACAATTCCTTCATATTCGAAGAATTCAGATAATTGCGGACAAGTTTTCTCCATAATGTTGGCCCTTCCGATCATTATTAAAAAAATTGCAGGCGCACGAAAATTTGTTCACTTGATGATTTCACCATCATCTTCTGAGCATTCCTCACTACATAGTGCATGCACTGTATGTTAGCCAGACAGCGATGTGTGTTTTGGTGTGCTTCTGAAGTGATATGACAGCACGCACGGCACTCACTGGCTCTGGCTGACAGCTTATTGTTTGCCATTTGCAATAGTAAGCGATGCACGAATTAACCATTCGACAAGGAGCAAGTTGTTAAATTCTGTGAGGCCATTTCAATGTTAAGGTTAGATACGATCCTTCCATTCTAGAAAACCGAAGCCGCGCGCGCAGATGAATCTGACTCTGTGATATCTTCAGTTGCTAGTCAAAGACTACAGCTGATTAGCGATTTCGTATTATCAAGTGATTTTCATTGAAACAAACCAATACTCTGGAATGCTGACTTTTTCAGTGCTAGATGTGATAACTCAAATCGTGAAATGAAATGATGGTTCTGCGTCACTACTCCCCCCACTGGGGGCTTGGACGGTGCTGACGAAGCGTGTGATCCTTTAGTCTTAATGCCCTTCCTTACTACTTCCAATGACAATTTCGGTGTTCGACCTCTGGACCGAAGGATCGCTCGGCCAGGCACTTAACGACTGTGCCACGGAGTCCTCTGAAAACTCAATCATCATGTAGAGAAATAAGCTCCAGCATTTTACAACGTTGCAGTGCATAATGTTTCACGAAACTAATGACATACAATGAGCCACGAAATGATCCATAACCAAATACACGAAAATCCGCGCACCCGCTCTGCTCCCTGTTAGTGAGAACATGTTGTGGAAAATTCACCTGCAAGCTTTATATTTTCATCTATGACATTCGAAAAACAAACGACACTCAGAATTCAGCTGAAGGCAGAAGCGTCTTTTGATTTTGTACTGAATTGTATGCTCCTCCATTTGTTGTCATATCAAGTGTGTAATCGACTCATTACTATAATGTGCTTTTTGGCGATTTGGCAGCTAATGAAAGAGTGATATCAATGTCCACAAAATCCATGCTTTGATTACATACTTGGCTTGCTTTCTTACTTTGTGACTGGCATTCGCATGCACTGTCACGATGAAAGGCGCAAGTCACGATGGTGTGACTGCTACCATGCTTAACCTTACAGGAAACCATCACATGGGCACAAGAGTATAGCTTATCATGCAGGCCAGTCAGATATGACAATATAATCTAGCATAAGTGAAATTGTCAATCTATTTTAAGTCGCTTCTCACATGAATGAACTTATTTCACTATGTCTGGGTGAATGAGGGAGTGTTTCGCCAAATTCGCTCATTGAATGAGCGAGCAAGCGGATGAAAGTATCTTGCTCGAATGCCCTGACCCTCATATTCCAACCCCATTTTACCTCTTTTTACCTCCGAAAATTGGCGGCATCCATCACTGAGAGGCCTTCGAATGTGACTAAACCAGATATGCCACGAGGGACGACGTTTTTAGAACTAATGATTCGGCTCTCTGGATCCCATAGCATTAACTTAGAATAGCCTGTGAAGGGCAAGGAGAAAGAATACTCGAATTGCCAACATGAGAGCTCCGGTGGCAAAAAGCCCCTGAATCGCCTCTCACAGCCACGCAGGGAGCGTCAGTCCTGTTCTATTCAGTCACTGGAGACACACAGGACGGTGTGTGTAATTCCTACCTACGAATATATTCGAGTCCGACTGTCCATGCGCTTGCCTCATTATCCTCGGACTTGATTTATTATATTTTTTTTTCTTTTGCGTTTAAGTGGTTTTGTTGTTATAGCTCTGTGTATGTTGAATACTATTTGTATGACTATATTTTTACGACTGCCTATACTCATGTGATTTACGTATATGCTGACAATATGAGTTTTCGAGTGGTGCGCTAATGTGCGACAGGAAGCAGCATAATCGATCGAAATTTGACATGATTTAGGTGGTAGATGAACTAGATAGGTATTAGATTCTAGATAGGTTTAAGTCACAATTAATCATAATCAGATGTATCAGAATCATTATTAGAATTTAGATACTAGACAGGTTTAGGCTGTTATATAAACGTTACTACAGTTTGTAAAAGATCCACAGTTGTAATGTATCTTAGTAGTACAAGTATATAAATCTGGATTCGATAGTTTCGCAATTTTCTTTTGCTAACAGTCAACCCTCACGCGCCTGCTATTCCGTGCAGATTGTGAATTGTTTGAAGATTTTTTAGTAATGTTTTCTCGTGTTTTCATCATAGAACATTTGCTATTCGCCATTGGTAAGTGTTATCTTTTCAGCTTCATTCATAGCATAGATGTCGGCTTCCTCTGATAACTTGTAACCTTGATGTGGAATTATTTGTTTTATCCACAGAATTAGATCGTCCAACTCTTTCAGTTCACTTGAAGCAAAGACTAATTCAAAACGATGGCAAATGCTGGAACTCAGTAAATGAGCAAAAAGGAATTCCTGATGTCTTACAGAGACAGGAAAAAAGTCATGCATCGCTTGCGAATTACTGTAAATTCCATGAAAGTGCTTCGGTTTCCACGATTCCTGAAGAATTCAGATCATTGCGTGCAAGTTTTTCGATTATGTTGGTCATTCCGATCATCATTAAAGAAGACTGCAGGCGCACGAAAATTGGTTCACTTGATGATTTTACCATCCTCTTCTCAGCATTCCTCATTGCATACACTGAATATAGTTAGACAGCGATGTGTGTTTTGGTGTGTCCGAAGTGATATTACAACACGCACGCTACTTTCAGGCTGGTGTCCAAAAGCCAGCTGACCATTTCCAATAGTATGCGATGTACGGCTCATCCCTTCTATGAACACTGAATGAGCAAGTTGTCTAATTCTGTGGTTTTTCATTTCATTTGCTTCACTATCAATGTTGTCTAACAAAATGCTAATCAAACTTTACCTTGCTATCACAATTCGTACCAACAGAAAATTCTTTCGATGCCCTTGGGGATGAAATACCAGAAGCACGACCCCATCGATCTGCCGGTACGAATTATAGCCAGAATTCGTTCGATAGCTTTTAATACTTTTTCAATACGGTGAGTAACGGTGTAGCTCTAGAGAAGCATTCCTGATACCTTTTATATTCACAAGTTGATGTTTAGTGTTGTTGTGCACGTGTATGTAAATGCTGCTATTGATGTATACACGTACTTGCAATTCGACACTTGTTTTGCATGTTGGGTACTTCTATTCTTCCCCCCCCATATTTTTGTTGTTGACACCCGAGAGTTTTGCATCGTCTCCCGATGCACGATCTTGTCTTGCTCCTAAGGGCAATCTCACTGCTGTCGCAAAAGCGTTGAGTGTGTAAGATGAGCTTGTAGAACATTTACAGCCTCAGAACTAGACAACACTACTCGTCATCGTCTGCAGACAACAATCCCACGAAGTTCATGATCACAGCTGTACCTTGTATTCTGACTGAGTATCGAAAGTACCAATCCTTCATCCCAGGGTTCAAATAAGACTTCTCATTCGTGTTGTAGTGTCACTCAGTGACAGATGAAGTCTATTCTAAACCCAATGTGACTAACTTTGGCGAAATTTGATGAATTTGGAAAATTTGAAAAATGTGGAGGGAAAGAATAGAAGTACCGAAAGCACGTATTGATCATGACAACCGTCGACAAAGATTACATCGTGATATAGTAGTCTGCTTTATCAATGAGTTGCTTTTAAATCATCATGCTGTTCATTATGAGAGATCAGGGCCGCAACTGCAGCCCCACGTTCGGAGGGGCCCCCCTTATAAGTACAAGTACACTTAGCCAATTGAATGTGTTCGTCGGAGGATTATGTCAGCCTCTACCATTCAGCACTACAATCTGCTCTGGAAAAATATGCCGTGATCTGTTTGTGAAGTGAAAGAAATATTCCGGCAGCCAGAACGAGTTTCTGCAGGGAACGAGGCCGAAAGTGAGACTTTCACACGATGATGTACACCCTATGCCTACTTCGAATCGGTACGTATGCCGAGTTTTAGTGAGTTCCTCTTCTTGTCAGACAGGATCAAAGAAAAACACATGTAAATCCAATGGGACGCGGATTGCAGGTTTTGACTAAAATGAAAATTTGCATGTTTTCTCTGATTAAACGAAAAGTATAAAGTCAAGAGTCACAATTTTTGGCATAGAATGTCTTCAGGTCATTTCCTTACATTTTCATGCACCCTGTCTATATAGCGAAACGCATTTAGATTTGGCGATCCTCTTAATGCCGGCAAACACGAACATTTTGAGCTACTTTATCCAAATTCAACCACATTCTCACATGCATGGCCGATTAGATGCATGATAAAAACACATGCACATCATAGGAAATGACCTGAAGACATTCCATGCCAGAAATTATGACTATGGGCTTAGCACTTTTTGTTTAATCAGAGAAAAGATGCAAAATTTCATTTCAGCCAAAAACTGCAATCTGCGTCCCATTGGATTTACATGTGTTTTTCTTTGATCTTGTCTGACAAGAAGAGGAACTCACTAGAACTCGGCAGACGTGCCGATTCGCAGTAGGCATAGGGTGTACATCATTATGTGAAAGTCTCACTTTCGGCCTCGTTCCCTGCAGAAACTCGCTCTGGCTTCCGGACTAAAACAGTTAAGTGTAAAACGACTCGGAAGTGTTGTCCTTTCAGATGACATCGTTCTTCATTGGCCATTAAGAAAAAAGGACACGCATAGATAAATACACACCGAAGACGCACACGCACACATCACGCATGCGTCTGCACTAGCAATTCGTTGACACGTGAATGTGAGGTAATGGCGTATCGAAGCTCGGCTACGCGTATTTTGTTGAAAGAAAGTCCATCGATCGAAAGCAGACAGCTTCTCGGCATTAAAATGAAACATTACTTACTGCGTGTGTGGGTGTCGGTGTCTCACGGTCAGTCTGTTTAGAACTATCCCACCGATATAACATTCGCCTCTAAGAGTTATATGCAGGCTATTTTTGTTGAAATTATTTCAAGACCAAGGGATTTCGGTACGGGGGGGCGCGATTTTCGGGGGATGCGATTTACAGTTAAGGCACTGTGAGGGATGCCGCATTTCCCATAATAAACGATGCCCTCTAATAAACACCTCAGCTGAGAAGTCAACTTTTGAGAGGCGCCGCCCTCTCATAAACATAGCACCTCCAACAGCATGAAAGTTAGAAAAGTACAATGTATAGTCGTTCATTGAGCTACGAAAACAAAGATAGACCTACTCCTAGTTATCAGTTTTCACTGGAATGCTTGATAGCATTGCACGGTTTGTACCTGTAGTTTTCATTATGATGAAAGAAGTCACATGATAACAGCATCACACTCAACCTCACACTAATTAATGAATTTTATATCGTCATCAACATTAGATTTGATGAATTATTGAGCTTCCCGCACCGACTGGAACTGAGTCATGTCATGACTCATCACGCTCAAGTTTTGTGTGAGTTTCACCATAGAGAGTTTCGCCTCAAATGACCATGGGAAAGAAACAGTAAATGCGACTACTGCATCGGTAATTCCAAGAAATTAGTCCCACAAGGTTTTCATTCAGCTTCGATACCACTACGCCTTGTGGGCAATAAGTAAATCGGCAATGCAGTAAGAAGAGCACTTGATTCGATTTCAACTCTTATTGATGCTTTTCTGTAAGGGTCATATGCCTGGCAATTATTTTGTTATTCAAAAAATCAAAAAAATCTTGCAAATGGAAAATCTAGCATTTTAGTAAACGCCCACTCGGCGTTTATTAGAGGAAATGCAGCATATTTTGAAATGTTTACATGCCTGTGCGGATGTTCAGGGGCTATTTTCAGCAGAATTATCTTCTTAAAAAGAGAGTGAAGAACTTAACCCATTTCAGACCAATGTTCCTAACAATTTTGACCCAAACATTTTGGGCAACGTTGCGAAGCAGCGTTAATTTTTTTTTTGAAGAACTTCGGAGCACCACTTCGACCTTATATTCCTTGACATTCAAAAACGATGTCAAAGGGTGCACGAGGATCATTGTCTTAGAAAATACTCATAAACTTAAAACTATTTCTTCCTGAGTGACAGAGCTGGGTGTTCCAATTCCATAAGAAAATGAGAGCGGCCAAAGTACCACAGAGACCACTATTACTGGCATCTAGCAAACGCAGCGTTGTCTGTCTCAAATGTAATCGTCGCAATCTAAGTGCGATTGCACTTTTTAGGTACTTTGTTTATGAAAAGAAAGCAATGAGCAATGAGAATGTGTTAATGAGATTCTTTCAGGAGATACTATTTTGAAAAAATCAGGCTAATAATAATTTCTGAAAGGAGGTGATGACATCACTTTGCATAAATGTTAATGAAATGTTTTCTACATTTAACATTGTCGAAATTGAACATCTGAGTCCCTGTGTTCCCCAGTTGTGACATGCGAAACGCCAGTTTAGTCACAGTTGAATTATTGAGTTGACTTTTTGAAGTACTGCTGACCAGTGAAAACGTGTCATGGAAGGCAATTGTAAAACAAGATCTCTTTATCCAAAATTACGACTCTGAATTTTCTCTTACTAGACTTCTTAGTAAACGACTCCATTCAGTCAATTTTCGCAGTTCTATTTTGGAATACTATTTCTATTTACTTTTGTTAATCAAAACCTGTCGCTGTTTCATAGTAGAAGCTCTTACAGCATCACATTTTTATTAGGACTGAGGGCGGTGCACCGGTCCTCCGGTCGGTGCTCTTAAATGCGCGAATTTCGGTCAAACCGATGTTTTAGTGTGTATATCCTTTGAATTACAATCAATTCACTTTATCTGTCTCTTCGTCACAGCAGTTATGGAAAGAAAAATATCCAAAGCGCTGGTCAACATTGTAAAATCGAACTTATAGGAGAACATTATTCGATTCTACTTGTCAATTCAGTTCAAGTCTTTAAGCTCTGTGTCATGAAAATGAAAATTTATCACGACTGTATATAGGCTATCACATAATAACCGATGTATTTCCTGAAGTTGAGAAAAATGTGAAAGAAGAGACGAAAATCGATAATTCAAGTTCATGATGAATCATTTTAGGCCACAAAATCTCAATTGCCGCCGACCTCAGAATCTCATGGTAACTTTGCGTACCCTGCTGCTGCCCCTCTTACTAAGATACAGGCTATCTTAGTATTGCAGCGGCCAGCAATCCCCGAAAGATGTTTTGGCATCCGGTAACATTGCAGCATCATAGAGAAGCTGATTTGAAGTCGAGTTATGTCGAGATGCTGACCTTCTCACACATCAATTTTAGATTGCGGTTAAATTGTTTCAAATCTTTCTAAATTTCCTGATGTGTTCAGGTTTTTTTAAAAAATATAATTGGGATATTTTCACGCTGACAATAGTAGAAAAGAATATGAAAAATAAAATGTATGAATAAATTTCTATTCACTCTTTCTTAGGCGCGTCGAAAGAGTGAATGATGTATACGCTTGGTCTGCCACTAACTAAGTAATTTAGGCAAAGTGATTTTTTTTGCCATTTCTTGTTTGATGTTTTAATCCAGTTTTAAAGAGTTCCATTAGAACTATCATAGAGACGTGCGGTTTAAGTGTGATGAGAGTCACCTGGAAGCATTGACAAAATGAAATGAAAAGAGTCAGCCTTTGTAAGTCGTTCAAATACTTAAGCACTGGAGCTTTCCTAGTATTTTGTGGAATTTGCATTGAATATTAGAAAATATGATCATTTATTGCAGTGGTGGGCAGCCAAGTTGGGATAGCAGGCCACAAGGAGTGGCCCGCGAAACGGCTCAATATTCTTTTATTCCGTACTTTGAAGAACACACATGGGCTGCTGTACCGTACCTGCATATATAGTAGTCGTATTACATAACAAAATTTTACATGTCAATGTATACAGCAGTATTGTGCGCAACTAATTTGTTTAATATTAAGGAATCATAATTTACTTTCTACAATTCATGTGAATATTGAAGAGCAAATAGGCATATAACAAATCACGGAAGCTTTTCTTTTGTGTAATTAAGCGGTAATTTGACTTTTTTGGTAATATGACCGGCATTACACCTTACTTCATCCAAAAACAGCGGTCGGTAAGTGCAGTGCAACTATCCGCCTGAAAGCCGCATAAAATAAATTTGATTTTGCTACAATTATTGATCATGCTATATGTACATATGTTTTCAAAAACCGTGAATGGGCTCCACAAATGGTAGTCGTGTGCTAATGCCAATCGAGTTTACGAAATATATATCAGTGCAATGGTATACAAATGAAGTTCAGCAAGAATATTTGAAAAAATGTTGACCCGTAAAAATATTGCGGTTGGATTCCTCCATTCGTAGTCAGGGCTTAATTAATATAGCCTCTTCCTAGGAACATTGAGGCCTAGTTTACTACGTAGAGAATCATGCTCAGCAGGGCCTCGAACACTATGTGACTTAGCATAAACTCGCGCAGGTCATGACCATTGTGCGCTTTTACGAGAAGATGTTCATTACGAAAAGAGCATGGTTGGACAATTCGAATGTGAATTTTGTTTTTTGTGCATCATAGTGTTTATTTAGTTATTAATTAGTGGTTTTGCAAATTCAAAACAGGATCCCTCATCCTTAGATGCACCTCTCAAAAGTCGAAGTTCGAGTGAGTTATCTTCACATAATCAATTCAAATAATCTCCGTGGTCTATTTTAGATATGAGAAGCGGTGGCGGGCCGCCAAGTGGCCCGTGGGCCACGCGTTGCCCACCACTGATTTATTGAAAAATATATAGAATGCCTTACTTTCAAGATTTTGAAGTTTCAATTAACTATCACGGGACAATCTAGAACACGAAGCAGATAATATTTTGCCTATACAGTAACAAATGCTTCAACGTAACTTTAAATGATTTTCGGTGCACCGATGCGAATAGCTGCGACTAGCGCACAGTCATAATTTTGCTAATCATTTGTAATAGGAGATGATTGGTTCCTGATTGGCTAAGTATTTATCTAGCTTGAGTATTGTGGGTCGAATTCTTCAAGACACATATCTTTTACATGGAAATTTGATCTAACATGTACTCCTTTATATTAAAATTGATGATTTCCTTCAGGTGCTACACGCTTGCACTCAGCGAGATGATCTAGTGACAGAATAAAAATGTCAAGACTCGTTATGTGAGAAGCTGATACATAATGCGCTGTACACGTCATTAGTTAGTGATTGACAGCAGCAAAAATTTCGGATTATCATTTTGTTCATCAAGCAAGCTATGCTGCCTGTGAAATTAGAGACTGATGCAGAAAGTATAGTCGTCCGATGCTAAAATTTTGCAGTTTGATATGATCATACTGAAGTGCATTACCTCTTTCATTTTCAGATGATTCATTAAACTTTTTGCTGCGATTTAATGAAAGTTTTTGACTTTTTCAAACGTCAAAAGACTGGTTGGAAAAGATTCCAAAAGACTGATTATTTAAGAACAGTACAAATTCAGCAATAATACCGCACCTTGAATGGTCCTAAGCATTACAAGTGCTTTACAAGGTTTACATGTACAAGTTCTACAAAGTATGGGATTAACATGTTTAATATTAATAGGTTAACCGGCTGATTTACTGATCGGATTACCGGTTAAGAAATGTTAGCCATATGTGCATGCAAGCAAATTGAAATTGAAGAAATCGCTAATGATTTCACTCATAACAGCAAGGTCTATCAAAACCATAACGGACAAACAATTGCAATTAAAGACATGAAAAGATTTCTTGTTGATAATTTTTATGTCTGCTTTGACAAGTAAACATGTGTTGGTAGTGGTCTTCTTTTCTTTCCCCCTCCACATTTTCTAACATTTTCAAAAAACTTAGTCACATTCGATTTAGAATAGACTTGAGCTGTCACTGAGTGATATCACAACACCACCAAGAAGTTTTGCTTGAAACCTGGGATAAAGCATTGGTCCCTTGGATACTCAGAATACAAAGGTACAGCTGTGATTATGAACTTCGTAGGATTGTTGTCTACAGACAAATGACGAACAGTTGTCTAATTCTGAGACTGTTAATGTTCTACAAGCAGGAGGAATTTAACGCACTCAACGCTTTTGCGACGGTAGGGGTGAGGCTGTCCTTAGGAGCAAGAGAAGATCGTTGACACTAACGGGTCTCAACAACTAAAATGTGGGGGAAAAGAATAGAACTACCCATGTGTTCCAATCTAATCGCAATTTTAGTCTAAGAAATGCAATGAAGCACATTGAGAAACAACTTAAAGATATATCTTTCATGATTTGGATTGTGATGTTTGCATTGTATTTTGACACGATAATTATAGACAATTGTACACTTCCACCCACGACAGAATCATCACTCAAGTTAAGCTCTTAAATGTTGGAAATTGCACACAGATAAGTATCCATCTACACACAGATGACATTGGTGATGAGAGGATATAGTTGCACTTATGTTTCACTTTTTCATACCCTGTATAGAACTGTCATCGGTGGAAATAATTTACTATTGTCTGAAACCTAGACAAAACACAGTTCTATTCACAAAGACCTTTTATAGTCACATGACTTTTCCATAATAGTTTGGCGAAGCTCCTTTCAAGTTCACATTAAATAATGAAACAACTTGCAATAAAATCTGTCATGTGATCATAAGATGTTAGGGTGAATAACAAGAAACAAGATATAGAAGATAACAAAAATGCAATTACCCTTTTCAAGCTGACTACTTGTACCTGAAGCAAACAAATGGAAGATGCAAGGGATGGCTACGTATTAGCATATTTTCATCGTCAATGGCATCTATGAATTCTACAATTTCTTTTGCGCTAGGTCAAGGTAGAGAGCTGCTAAGTAAGGGCATAAACACATGAAATCTTGCCATGTAAATTCATACGTAGCTGGTTGCAAATCCAATTCCGAAATATTGATGACTTTTCGATCTTATAATCTTTTTCCAAACATCCGAACAGAGCACAAGTAATCAAGAAAGTCAGGGCTCAATGACTCAAGTCCATCCTGAGATTCTGTGATTTTCTGTCTGTTAACAATCAAATCAATGTCTGTATGACAAATGATGCTTCACGCGAAATTCAACAAAAATGCTCGGCATAAAAATTGGAATTGTGAAACAGGTAGAGTTAGATAAAGAAAAACCATCTTTTATTGAGATTGCGATGGCATGACAAAGTTCTCGAAATGCTCTGAAATCTCAAGATTTTCTTATGTTCCACGACAGATTCAATGATATCAAGAGAATAACATCACTTTTAAAGCACCTTTCTTAGCGCAGAAGGCACTGTTATACAGTAAACAAAGAAATTGGTTGTTGAACGCAAAAATATTAATGTTGAAGCGCTAGAATAGCTTGCATTTCACCAATAGTCACATCATCTGCTAATTGTTGAATTTATGGTTCAGTTTTTAAATATCCAATATGTAAACATTTACGAAACTTCGATTTTCAGGTGCGCAGTGAAGCTGGAGACGGTGAACGAACACCGATTGCAACGGACAAGAAAGAATCGTAAGTTATTTCTGAATATCGAACAATTATTCAGTTATAATTAGTCCAAGCTATGACGGTGGCATAGGTTGAAAATATTAGTTGTAGCAGCGAGTTTAATTTGCAAATGAAAATCACAGAAGAACCCTGTGCAACAAATGGAACTACTTCAAAGTAGGCTACATGACTTTAAAAATCAATCCAAAAGTGTCAATGTGAATTGTGCAGCGACACTACTCAAGGTAAAAGAAGGCATATACATTTGCTTATGTAAGAACATTCTGATTTGTCATGAATAAATCAAGACAGTTTCACAAAATAATTGCACAAAAGGGTTAACACATTTTCAAATGTAATTTTCATGTTGAAGTCCTGTCTCAATTTTGATAAGCGATATACCAAAAGTCAGAAGTCAGAAACGTTTATTTTTCAAAAATGAAAACACGTTGATTATCATGATGACTACAAATTATGGATGAATACAGATTATGATGCACATGACAATTTGTGATGATATCTATTTACAATTTCGAGATGAGACAATGAAATGATAGCTGAGATGAAATAAAATGAAATATGAAAAAATATCACTCACGCTGGAAGGAGAGGACCTGCAAATGTAATTCACCATTTGATGCATCAATTTCTAATAATGGTCAGGAGATACTAGTTGAATAACATAAACGGCATAATGAAGTTAGTGTTATATTTAAGTATCAAGATTGGTAAATTCCTTTCCTATTCGATTTGCAAAGTATAATCATAATTATTTATTGAACATGAGGTCCGGAGCAGAAAAAAAGTCTTATTTATCATCATTACATATTTGAAATACTATCAAAGTTAAACTTACCTGTAATTCAGAGGAAAATCACGCGTTTATAATCTTGCAAAATTGTACGTTGCTCCGGACCTCCTCGTTCAGCACGAAAATGATTTAGACTGATCGTCGATAATCTTTCTCAATGCGATGCATGTGAATATTAATCACCTAACAAGTACCCTTCCGATTTCTTTATTATTCTGATGTCATTGGCCATTCGGATGTATTTCGGTTCTATGTACCACATGAAACTTCATGTTCCATAGATTATTTTAGTAATGTTTCACTTTCATAAGTGGTCAGTTGTGGTAATTTGGCCTAACGGAGAAAATTCATGTAGGCAATTTGTTGCTTTACATTATAGTTATACTGAAGAACGCTCTGGAACAAATGTGTAAGTTTTTTTTCTTTACACTGAAGCTGTGCAGCGGCATTGCCAACTTAATTATCATTATGATTGCTACTTTCAACATATTATTTTATTGTGTTTCATTTGATTTCCAAATCAGCACTTGACTGTGATGATAATAAATGGATTTGATGTTTTTGGGTATGTGACGCATGAATTTCTGATTATTTATTACTCTTTTTCGTTTTCATCTTTCTTGCTTCTTGCACTGTGCTTTAATCTACAGTATTATGGTAGATGTCTATCTACACTAATCCCAAAAATGTGTGTCACCTTTTAAATTGCTTTCTAATGTTAATAGGTGACATCGTTATAAAATTGCCAATTTAAATATATCTATGGAGACATTGCCATGCATATACAATAGACTTACAATCCATCGTGATCGAAGAGGTGGATGACCATTCCTCAGAGCGCAATTCATAGCTTGATAAAAATACATGCAGATATTTAAACTTCGAAGAATAAGAGCTGTGATGAATTCATCAGGTGGTCTCGTTACCAACATTTTATAATCCAATTGTAAAAATCAGTGTTTGTCATCAGCTTAATTACTTTTCTTAGCTGATGCAATCTTAGAAACATTTATTGCAGTATGGTTAGAGGTTTTGATATGTATACATTTGGTTATATCAAAAGGTGACACACACTTTTGGGATTAGTGTATCTTTATAAATTCAACTCAAACGTACAATCTCAAGGAACGGAGACAATGAATGATGAATGAGCTTCAAGTGAGAAATGAATCTAATCTCGGAATTCATATGTAAATTTTTGAAATGTCATGAGAGATAGCAAGCCACAGTCAGGTGTGATGCAATCTTGGAAAATCTGAAAGTCAGTGCATCAGAAATCTCAGCAAGCAATTTTCCAAGTTTCTGCAATGACAGATTTCCATTTCATGATTAAACCAATAATTGGTTTAATCAGTCAATTATTGACTGCACTGATTTTCTGTATTTTGATTAGACAACACACTTCAAAAATACTGTCGGGACAGTAATTACCTCTTTTTTGAGTTGAAATTTGGTGACCATTTCCCGCTCGAATTTTGCCATCAAATTTTGATGTGCTAGATAATGACCGATAGTTTCCTCTACTGTATTCAATTTTCAAACTTCTCAATACTGTGAACCGTAGTTCATAAAATGCATAGAATTATACTTATTTTCAGTGACATGCAGTTCGCTAACTACTTACGGCATCTAAATGATTCTTCAACGAGACAAATGTTAATTTTCTGATCTTTTTAGTGTTTACAAAGTGCGCATCGTCTTTTCATTCACTGATTCACATAACTATGTGATTTGAATTTTGATTGATTTTCAGACTTTCCAAAATTGTAAAATTGTAGAAACTAACTCGCAATTTCAAACAAGAGATTTTCAAGGGCTGTGTAATTGTAATCAATTCATCAACTTGCCTTATGATATCATTGTACATGTTCTATCGTAGATATCATGGCTGTGACTGGTATTTTGTAATCACTAAAATGATTTTTTGTCTCGTTATAGAATCATTTAGATCCCGTAAGTAGTTCATGGACTACGTGTCATTGGAAATAGAAGCATGCTTTTAAATTTTAGGAACCAGTGGTTACAGAACTCAGAAATATGAAGACTAAATGCAGTATAAGTGACCATCGGTCATCATCTAGCACGTGTCAAATTTTAATGGCAAAATTCAAGCGGGAGATTTCTCAAAGTTCAACTTCAAAAATATCAAAGAAATGTGTGGATAATCCAAATGAGCCAGTGACTCCTCGTATCCGGGACAGACTTTGATAAAAAAATAATTACATTCTTCGTCGGATGCACATTATTAGAGACGTGCTCGTCTCTGATAAAATGTCTAGATGCACACTTTGTCCTTTGCACACTGTACATCAAAAGCCGTCTGAGTTTCTTAAGGGATTGGCTGTTTACAAATGTTTTAGATGCTCTGTCTATAGGAGTTTTGAAATGATTGCAGGGAATTACGCAAGCTATGGAGGCGCAGCATCAGACTAATTAAGAACTGTCTCACATGACGAAATTTCAATGCAAAATAAATTTGTTCTGAACGTTCTATCAACTCTTTGGTGAGAGTAAGAAAACATCCTTCATTTACAGTTGTTCAACAACATTTCAAATTACATAACATTACGCATAACAAGCATCTCTGTAAACTGGAGTCATGTCTGTAAACTCTCTGTCAATAACTGAAGTTGATTTTGTAGACTATCTAAGATCAAAAATTGAGATAAATAAGGAAAAGCCTCATCCCTTCAACCGCTTACTGAATTTCATTTTGTTTTATGCAAAGGAGGTCAAGAATCTTCTATTCAGCGGCATTTCTCTCACAAAATGTTTTTTCCATTGCGATCCAGTTTTGGTAAAAGCATAAAAATACCACAATTTTGAGACAATATCGAGAATAGAAAAATCGGTGTCTTTTAATGTCGAGGAAACTCCGACCGTCGGCTGTATGAAACAGTATCCCAGGAGACACCCAATCGTCGACCACGCCCTGCAACTGCTGGAGGCGACGAACAGAGTCTCACTAGCTGGTCCAACAATAAGTGGTGCAATCAGTGGAGTCATCGTCTGTCTTCGAGCCTGCACGACTTCATCCCAGAGGCGGATACTACCGTCAAGGGGAAAACTTGGCGCGTAAGGCCTGGGTGCGACTTAATCGTCTCCGGACCAGGGTCGGCCGATTCGGCAGCACTCAATACCGCTGGGGACTGCGTGACACCGCTGCCTGTGTCCGTGGGGGGAAACGAGCAGACCCCGGACCACCTTATTTCGGTCTGCTCTCGCCATCGTGCCTCAAACGGCATGGACGGACTAAGAATACTGGACAATGCAACAACGAACTGGCTACGCATGGCGATCTTCACCATCTGAATGTACTGTCACACGAGAAGAAGAAGAAGAAGAAGAAGAAGAAGAAGGAGATGTCGAGGAATGGCCAGTAGTAAAATGAAATGTATACGAAATCATCGAACACGAAAAATTCATTTCACCTTTGTTGAAGATATTTCATGCCTTTATCTAAGAGTTGACAAATTTATAAATTAAAGTTCTTTTGCTGATTAATGAAAAGTTAATTGATGAGAACAAGTTAAGATGGTCTGGTTTTTCTGCAATTTCCAGAAAGAGTTGTAAGCTCTGTGTCTGCCGACGAACGGTAACGATAAGAGGACAATTGCAGGATGCATTGACATTGTCAAACATGATCTGTCTGTGCGCTCGTTTATTAACAGCAGATAAACTGCAAGGCGGTCACTAATGGCAACAGAGATGCGCGAAGCATATTCGAAAAGAGATCGAATATAGGCGGAGTGAATCAGGTGTAGTTCCGTGTGATGAACAAACGGCTTGGGAGTCCGCAAAACATGAAGCCGGGAAGATGCCCGTTTCTTTAAAGTAAACACACGAGTCTTGAAGAATAGATCGTCATCTAAGGTCACACCAAGTATGCATAAATTGCGGACTAATTCGTTATTGTATTTGTTATACACTAGAAAAGGTAGGAGCTAGTAATTTGGACCCTTAATTAATTGGCTTGTTGATCTTAAAATGGGTAATGAACTTGAATGCACAAACAGCCTTCATACTACGCCGTATACATATGGGGAGAGATGTAGTTTAACAAGAAACCATTTTAAAGATTACAGTAGGAGAATTGCACCAACGAACAAAGAGAATTAAAAGTATTAGTGGAATAGTGATATCGGAATTTCAAACTGCTGTCCAACAAGTAACATCGCCCACCTACTCATGCGGCAGCAGACCTAATAGAGCAGATTAAAAAGCATAAAATGCAGCCACACTATTGAAAAGACGACATGTCCATAAAAAGAAAAAAATGGCTAGAATAATATTCGCTTTATGGGATTGGATCAGCATCCAATGGCAATTCCGGTAGCTTTCCAGTGGGACCAGCTGTGATAATTCCAGTGGAACCCACCAACAAACCCGGTACTCAGACTTTCAAATTAGCTGAAAAATTGCCTTTGCTATCGGCTTTCAAGACTCCATCTTGTGATGAATGATCGATTCCCGTCTGAAAGATTGGAAATATCTATGATGACGAAGCCGTTGTTTTTACTTTTCAGTCAATACAAGCCATTGGAGAATGAGGAAGATGACAACGCCGCAGATGAGGTGGCAAATTTCTTAAGACCTACAGAGATGCTAAAGACGCGAAATTTCTGGATACTTTGGTTTACATTCATGCTGAACTCACAATCTATTGTCTACATCTCAACATTGTACAAGGTAAGTCACTAATGGTGAGAGGGTGTCAGAGCTGGTTCCCCTTTCATAAGAAGAGCGTCAGTAGAACGTGGAGATTAGTGAAGTCCCTCTCAATGTTTTATGTCTTAAGGTGACCGTCAGAGGTCGCCTTCCAGATAGGCCTGAAGGCTGAACTTCTTCAAAAAGCCTATCCTTGCCATTCCTGACAGTTCCACTGCAGATAGATTTAACTATTTCTGATTAATTACATGTATAGCCGATTATTATCATCCGGGTAATAAATAATAGGGTTAAGCAAAATAAATTCAATATGAAATTAATATTGCATGAAATACAGGGCTCTGATCATGTTGTACAACGTGAAATATTCTTTGAGTGATGC
The DNA here is from genome assembly GCA_907163375.1 of Prostheceraeus crozeri. NCBI lineage: Eukaryota > Metazoa > Platyhelminthes > Polycladida > Euryleptidae > Prostheceraeus > Prostheceraeus crozeri. Next base: position 138,532 of record CAJQUW010004580.1, on the reverse strand, counting down.
TTGGAAGTTTTGTTGTCATTTTTCTCTTAATTTCAATTTTGTCTTCTGAGGTATTTTTCGTTTCTTATCTGCTACTTTTGTATTTCATGGGAAGTAGCATTTATTTGGGTTTAATATTCTATAGGTTATCACATTCTATGTTCCTTGATTTATTGACTTTAGAGGCTCTCTCATCAACGTTCGCCAGACAGTTGCTATCTCATTCATTTGTTGATGATGGCCGCATGCAGCGATTTAAAAGGCTAGAAATAAATCGCATATTGAAAATCCATTATTTCACACGAGTTTCTGTACAAATGAAGTAATTATTACGGTACCTTATTCGCATAAAAAGAGTATATTTCAACTTATTGATGTTTTTATTCCTGATAACCTCTCATGATAAACCATCGAGCTAAACCAATGCGTTATGAAATTCTTATTTGAATCTTTATTAACCATTTACATGTAGGCCTACACTAAAATTGTGCAAATTACCGAATCTAGAACTTGATTATATTTTATTTTTGATTAAGAATAGCGTGGAGAACATCAGACGAAACTTATTGAAGTAAGACAGTGAAACTCGGTTCACACTTGATTGACAGTAAGTACAATTGTGATCGAAGCCCTGGTATCACTGTCACCGCTGATACTGTAGAGTGGAAGACTGTTTACCCAAGTCTGCTCTTTTCTGACGATGAACAGTCTTCTTCGTTAAAGGGATGTAGTTCCTGTTGATTTAGTGGCGTTTTTCGGCTGCCAACCCGCTATTTATTTATACAGCCTGTGTTCTTCATACTTCCACTAGACAAAAAGGCAATCTTTCCAAGATAATCCAAGATGTTGATGTTCATATATATATGTAGACCTGGGTCGAGAATTAGAAAACTGTTCTTCTCAATTTATTGAAGTGAAAACTTGAATTGGCGGTGCATTAAGTACAAATGTAAATTGTATGAAATTGAGTCTGTCACACTGTACTAGCAAGCATCTTGCTTGAGTAAACGTAAATTACACATGGGAAGACTAAAATTTTTAGTAAAATATAACGACAACAATATCAGGTTAAATATGTAGCAGCTGATCTCTAATTTGATAACATGTGCATTGACATCCATGAAAGAGTTTGTCAGTACCATGACAAACGGAAAAGGTAGTAGTCAATATATTAGATACTTCACTTTTGATACTTATCAGTCATTTGTAAAGCAGATTTGATACTACGAGTAGAAAGCGTGTCCGCAGTACGCTTGTGCGTTTCTGAAGTGATGTTCATTGTTCAACCAACTCAATCTCGGCATTCAACATTGCTTCCTGTATTAAGTGCATCGTGATAATGTTAAGCAAGCACGTGTTTTGGGCATTTCATGCAATTGTCGAAGTAGGAGAGTGATAATGCATGGAGGTGATAACGTGAATTGATGCATGTCAGGAACTTCGATAGGCTGATTTCTTTTGCGTCCTCTCGGAAAGTCAGTCAATGTTATATGAGCTTTCAGTTGTTCCAAATATAGGTGTTTTCTGATAATTAATACAAGCTTCCTGTCAGATATTCTGATAAAATCAGAGCATCCAAAAATATCATTTCGGTGATACGACAAGACTTATTTGGTTATGAAAAGACTTGAGAGCTGTGAACACGAATCTATCCTGGAACAGACGAAGGATAAGGATTTATGTAATAGCTGGATAAGTTGCATAGATGTCGGGATGTTCTCTATCCCCTTGGTAGCATATCAATATTACATCATGAATATTCGGTTACCTATTTTGAAATGCACCAAGATTGAAAGGTGAAATATCAGTTTGCATTTAATGAATTTCACAATAAATGAACGCTGCAAAACCTTCACAGAGAGATCTCCCAATTTCTGGTTGATAATATGATGATATTCAGGTGGAGTAGGATTACTCGATAACACAGCGAAAGTCATTGGTTTTCAAAGGATATGAAATGGAAATTGCAACAGTTTCATTGTCCTAAATTGTTAAAGTATGATGTACGAGAATTCTTTCCAATAAGTTCGTCAAATTTATAATTTGATTCAGATAGGCTCAGATTGCGTGCACAACTAATTGTCTGGATCGATCCTAGATATAGATCATTCTTGTCTAAGAGAAAATGATTTGTAAGAAAGCAATATTTTATGTATTCTAATACCTGACTGTTGCTAAATTCCCACTTATGATACACGTTATTGTAATCAGCTATCCAATCATCTCGATTAATAGTTAGGATTTTAGGACCAGTTCTGTGTGTGATCAGTCGATATGAAATCTTCGACAAAAATGTTTTGTTAAACTCGATGATGTTTTTGATCCTAATATAAGTTTATTTATTTGAAATTGTCTCGATGACTTCAATTTATTCCTTTACCACATTTTTCATGCGATTGCGCTGCCATCATTTCTGCAAAGAAGCTTGGAGCTTGGATCAACTAATAGGGGTTTACTATTTTGTTATCACATAGGGATCACACCTGGATATTACTAGTACAGGCGTAACACAAATTTTACTGATTGCTTGGATATGAAAACAACTTAATTTAAGAGATGCAATGATGTCAACACCGTCTACTCCCAGTTATCAGCCATTTTAACCACAGCGCTTTACAGCATGATTATCCGTGATTTGCAATTTGCAAGGTAGTGAAATTTCGACCGACATTCATTAAATATCGTTGAATGCCGGTCGAAATTTACCACCTTGCTTATTGCAAATTTCAACTTTACCCGGGCATGACTGCAACTTTAAATAGGGAGTGTGTCGATGTTGAGAGCTGTAAACTAGGCCTGCTGATGATTCTTGATATTGGATGAAAAGGCAGCTATTCAGGTCTGTTTCCATTCTTCAACTGAGGATGCAACTCAATATTTAATTATTCTATTAACATGATTATCCGTGCCTATCTCACTGTTTTGTTTCGACATCATCTCCTTACAAGGCTCTCTGTTAACTAGCAAAATATTCTATCGATATAATGGCATGCGGAAAATTCATCCGACCTATCTTTATATTTTGTTGACTGTGAAATAAGACACTCCAAAAGTATAGCACTGACGATTTCACCGACATTCTTATCAAGTCAATTGTATTTGGATTGCTCAAAAAGTCTAATTTCGCTACCGCTTTGTATTGATTACTGAAATTAATAAAACCATCTCACCACTGTAGTTGTTTAGCAGCTATGCTGTGCTAGAGACAGTTAAGGCTTCTATTGGCCATTCCTGGATGGTGACGATTATAAAATATTTGCTACTGGCGTTCGCAGGAATAAAAAAATTTTTTGCCCAACGTTTCGTGATTCTTTAACGAGAGTGAGGAAATATCATTTATGCATAGCAGTTAAACAAAATTTCAAAATGATGTAACATGAGAATATAGATTATAGACACAATACGATATAGAAAATATGCATAAGATCATCTATCATGGAATACCGTATACACAAGGTTAATCAAAGCAATCCGATCAAAGGGAAATGCATAGAAAAAGCGAACGCTGCTCAAGCAAATTAAGATAAAAAGGGAAGTAAAACTTCGCCAATACAACCACTTATTAAATCAAACATTTTTTGAATGTAAAGGCTTCAAGTGATCTTCGCTTTACATTGCTTCTTCCAGAGCACAATATTTTCCATTGAGATGCTATCTTTGAATTGATGTTTTGAAATTCACGTATGTGTTGGTAAAATGCGGATGATGTGTTGTTGAAGTGCTCATTAATTCTAGATGTTTCACCAATATACACTTTGGGACAGATTTTGCATTCAATGTGATAAATAACAAACTTCTTACAACATAAACCTTTTACAATAGCTGTCAAATAAGAAAAACAATTAGAAGGGCAGGATGGATATTCACGCTTTCTTCTAAATCGCATTCATAAATTTGTTGCTGATGCTACTATCAACAACATCAACAAAATTATAATTACAGACAACAGACAACGACAACACTCAAGATATGACATAAACCATTTGATTACATCCTCGTGTTCGGTAATGAGCATTCTCTGGTCAGCTACTGTGAACGATTTAAACAACCGCATCCCTTCACTGTTGTTTTGAAAAGGTTAGTTTCGCCTACCCAATCGGAGTGTTGAAGTCATCAGATTTCAGGAGATGAGAGAAGACGTGCCCGGTCACTTAAGACTGCTTCGCGCTGGCAGTTCAGTGATGAAACAATAATTTATTTCCGTGCAAGCTGCGGTAAAGAAGTGGAAAGGTCATTGAAATCCTACACTTAATTCATAATAATTTTTCACTTTGTGTGGGAGTGAAAGGATAATAGCTATTGTGTCTAATTTCTGTGTTAAGCAACGTAGCAAAACCGGGCATCAACGTTCAAAACAATCATGAATTAAGCCATAGAACTCTACTACTGTCGAAATCTTGAAAAGCTATGTACATGCATAGTGCTACTGCTTATGACATAGAAAGTACATGATATACTGCTGTCTACAATGTCACCAAGTCAAGAATGACAAGAACAATTCAACAAATTCAGGAAAGCAGCAGTCATTGTTGGCTTGGCAAGTAAAAACTACAATTGGAAAATTACCCACTGAAATGGATCGCCATGCGCTTTTGATTTTGCTCATTTTCATTTTGGACCGATTCATTCACAGTTACTATTTTGCTCTTCTTAGATATAGTTTCAATAGTTACATTTTGTGAAGTGCTTTCCCCATGGCCTCGAATTCGGTATCTCTTCGCTTTCGAGAATACCTCTCCACGCTCATTGGATTTTTGTGGCCAGTCAATGTTGATATCTCTGCATTTGAGTAGCCATTCTCTTTCAGCACTGTCACCATTGTCACCCTGATTCAATGGTTTGTATATCTTCTGGACAAATGCAGTTGGGTAGACAGTTTTGGCATCAGGTTGTCAATTGAATGCTTGCCTTATGACTGACTTGAGCAAAACGGCGGATGAGATCTCTTTGATTTGCTCTCCATTTGCTTCTGAGAGGATTTTGGTATGCAACTCCTCTCTAACTCATTTAGTTCATGAGTAATTTCATTATTCAATAAGCTGTCAGTCAAAAGCTCTCCTTCGTCTGATTGCAACATCTCACTAAATTCGCGACTCAATTCATGTAAATAACGACTGGTTGATTCCTCGGTGACCCAATTGTATGTTTCAGTGTCTACACAACACAGTTGATTCTCCGGTGTGTTGTCCAAGTCAATCAAAGAGGATGTTAATATAGGATCCATTGTATTCCTTTCAACTCTTCACAGTACACACGCTGAATCATCAATGATAGCTAAGCTGGAAGTGATAATAGGTATTCTATGGCCTCTGGAAGGCAAGAAAGTCAGATTTCCACAGAAAGTCAGAAAGTACGCTTCGCGGCTTCAGATTTCTACATTTTCTTGCCTTCCAGAGGCCATAGAATTCCTTATCTTCTAACCTCTACGTCACTACATACATTGAATGTCCATGATAGAGATGACCGCATAGAGAGCAAAATAATGATACATTGAGGGTAAATAATATTTCAAATTGCTATTATACGATAGTACATGTACATGCAAATGCTGAGACTCATCTGAATTCATTCAAATCTATGGAAACAATATTTGAAATAAATTCTTTGTAGGCGCTATCTTCATCATAAATTTAAAAAACCAAAACACTGTTTGCTGGTTCATGGCCACGCTTGTTCTCTCAAGTGAACTACAACAAGATAAAATGCTAAAACGTTGACAGGAGATAATAACAGGAGCTAGTGAGTAAAGTTAAAACTACGCAAGACACAAGAATGATGACGTCAGTTACTAGTACATTCTAACATGTCAGAAATCATAGAAAAGCTATGTACACTCACTACTGAAATGAAGCAATAGGTAGCATTAAACAACATTACCAATAAATAATGATACAGAAACAAATTTTAAGTCAGTTTTAAGACATGAAGTCGGTCTTTCTGCGCACACAATATCGGCTGTTGCTCTTTGATGGTGACACTTTCAGCCACCGAAAGTTGAAACTTCGTTTTGAGGCTCCTCATCACTTTGAATCCTTGCTCAGCTTGTGATAAAATGTCGGTCTTCCTATCACACTCGGTCAAGTGTCGTGTTACTGCAGATTGGACAGCCTTGGTCGATTTTGGTCTGGAGTTTGAATTCTGCACCCATCTGGGAATGTGCTCAGTACGACGAATATCGAGACACCTTGTAGTTTTGCCGATGTACCTTGCTCCGCAAGGACAGAGAAACTCGTATATAATTTTCGGTTTTCGGCTAGGTGGAATTGTGTCCTTCACAGCTGCAGGTGCGAGATTATTCGTCCTGAAAATTGGAATTGGTTTGAGGACAGGGTATGAATTTCGAATTCTCTGACATATCTTCTTGGAGATTGTCTCACTGATTTGTCCAAGGTAGCATATGTTGAAGAAGAGCGGCTTCTTTTCTGCGGTTGGAAGTCTTGGAGGTGGCGGCTTCATATTTCGATTGATAAACCACTCCGGGTAACCATTTCGCTGTAGAGTCCGTTTCAAAAATTCCAGTTCTTTCTGGAGATGTTGGGACGAACAGATATCATACGCCCTCTTCGTTAAGGTCTTAACAAGATTCACTTTATATCGAATTGGACCAAACGATTGATAATTATCATACAGTCCCGTAAAGCTTGGTTTTCTATAAATCGATGTCGTTATATTGCCATCGTCGAAGTGTAATTGGACATCCAAAAAACTGCTCGCAGATTCCTTGGTAAATGCTATAGATGGATGCAAATTGTTGCAGCATTCGAAGAACTGTACTATAATGTTTCGATCACCAACAATAAACGTGTCATCCACATATCGACAGTAAAACTTTAATTGGTTTTTATCAAAATGTTGAAATAACTTCTGTTCCAGGTATCCCATAAAAATTTGACTAAAGGATACACTCAGTGGAGAACCCATTGCCAGACCTTCCACTTGCTCAAATACTTGTTTATTAAAAACAAACTGAACATTCTTCACCAATGTGGAAAGCAATAATCGGCAGTTTGCTTCGGATAACTCACATTCCGATAGTTTGGGTGGCGGACTGGTACTCCGATAAAGAGAGTCACAGATCACATTTATTGTCTCGTCCACTGGAACATTGGTGAATAAACTTTTGATATCAAAAGAAGCACAGGTATCATTGGCATCCATCTCCAACTTGATAACTTGATCTCTAAATTCTTTAGAGTCCTTCACACAGTGTAAATCAAAATTTGGTAGTAGCGGATTCAAAAGATGTCTGTCAACGAATTGTGCGACTGAATGGTACGCCGATCCAACCATTGATAAAACTGGTCGTAATGGAAAGTCCTCCTTATGAACTTTTGCCAAACCGTAAAGGCGGGGAATTATTCCATTATTCTTGTGTCTTGCGTAGTTTTAACTTTACTCACTAGCTCCTGTTATTATCTCCTGTCAACGTTTTAGCATTTTATCTTGTTGTAGTTCACTTGAGAGAACAAGCGTGGCCATGAACCAGCAAACAGTGTTTTGGTTTTTTAAATTTATGATGAACAATATTTGAATTGAATATATGTTTATTTGCACAATTTGTAATAACGACGATAAGGACGATGGCTGGTCAGAATTGGACTTCTTTCATAGACGTTAAAAATATTCCCGGTGGAGTGATTTCAAGTAAGAGTGGTCCAGAAATTGAAATATCTGCGCAAAATAGTATGCAGACATCATCAAATAGTGAAGATGAAGAGTATCATGATCTCAGAGAACTCGAACCAGAAATTCAAGCTGAGCTCGATCTGGCAGAAGAACTAATTAAAAATAAGTCAACTGCACAAAAGACAGCCGCTTCTGTCAATCGATTCAAATCGTTTTTACGTGAGAATGATTATCCGGAGAACATAGAAACAATGCCTCTAGCTTTTCTTGATAAATATTTGAGGCACTATTATTCAACTTGAAAGCGATCAGATGGAGATCCATTGGCCCCGTCGACACTTTTGGGCATTCGGAGCGGACTAAATCGTTATTTAATGAACTACCGACCGATTAGTATCAGTAACGATTCTTCCTTCAACAAGTCCAACATTATGTTGAAGGTTATGGTTGGACGATTTCTAAATTCAGGTAGAGAAACAAAACATTATCATCCGCTCGAAGAAGCAGATTTAAAAAACTATCAGAATATTTCGATAGAAAGAATCCAGTCTCCCTTCAAGACGAAGTAATATTCAATTTTATTTATTATTTCGGACAGCGAGGACGGGAAACTATTCGTTCAATGTTAAGAGAATACATAGTTTTCCATGAATCTATTGGAATTCCTTATGTTGAACTCAAGGTTCCGATGTCGTCTAAGACTGTTAAGGCATCCCTTTCTCGGAATACTTACGGGAATACAAAGCAATGCAAAATGTATGCTATTCTAGACGAGCCAGAAAAATGTCCTGTAACTGCGTTGCGTACTTACGTGAGAAAAATATCGAATATGAATTGTTTATTTCCAAGGCCCCTTCCTAATTTTTACGAAGATGCCTGGTATAGTAGTAAGGCCGTGAGAGGCAAGGATTATTTGGGGAACCTAATGAAAATGTTGACAAAAAAGCTGAATTTAAGTAAGCAGTATACCAATCACTGTATAAGATCAACAGTGGTTTCAAACATGATGGATGCAGGGCACGATGTCTCAGATATTGACGCCGTTGCAGGCCACAAATCCAGTGATGTTTTGAGAACTTACGCTTCTCATAAACGAGATGAGCAGGTGCTTTCATTCAGTTTCGGTATTGTTTAGTACATGTAGGCCTACATGCGTGTTCTATGATCTTTTTATGAGTCGTGACGTAATTATAGAAATTGGATATCTATTGAAGTTTTATCTTGCCTGCCTGATATGTCAGGATAAATTTTCCTGCCGGCTAGCGACTGGAAAATCATAGCACGAGGTTAGAAGATAAAAATGTTCGTTTTAAATCGTAAATATCGTGGAGACTTCCAATGATATCGAATAAAATATCAATCTCATTGTTCGCCCCCTTTTTAGATACATTGATGCCCTCTTTTTCACAGCTTCATAGAAATTAGACACAATAGTAGTAATGAGACATTTCTAGGGCATCAATGTAGAACATCAATCGGGCGCTGACGCGCCCTCCGATGTTCTACATTGATGCCCTAGAAATGTCTCATTAATAGTACATTGTATTTCACTCTCGATGGCTTTGGAGGTCATAGAAATGATTGAAATGAGTTTGAAATGCATTATTGCCCGGCATTGGAGGGTATATAATGCACCATTGTATACCATGTATATAAGACTGATATCTTTGATAATGCCCAGAAATTCATTAACGGCCCGGAAATCATGGCCTGGAAATGAAACCATAGAAATATTTCGCAACATGGCATACAATGATTATGACATCTACATTTTTCGGGCTGTCAATGGCAAATTGTCGGGCCGCTAACGCGGCCCTCTAATTTCCCATTGACGACCTCAAAACATAGCTGTCATCATATTATCATACGCCCGCCAATTTTGCATAGAAATTCACCGTACCAGATAGCCATGAACCGTCGTCCATCACTCCAGCTTGAGAATCCATTAATGAATGAATTGGTAAATGGATATTTCAAATCATTTTTAGATAGAAATCTGAATTTCAAATCTACTCACATTTGCAAGTATTCATAGACTTTCAAACTTTTCATGAATCAAAATCTATTGAAAGAGCAAACTTCCATAGACTTCAATAAAAGTCAATCAAAGATTTCTCCATCCTGCCATTATCTTTGACTAACAGTGATCAAGAATTGCAATATTCATAGACTTCTCAAGAGTTAAATACAATAGCATTATATCATGGATTTTGCGGGCAGAAATATCAGAAATATCGCCTATGTCTGATATTACTGCCCTAAAAATCCATGATATAATGCTACATTCCATGAAACCAGAAGGGCAAGAAAATGTAGATTTTCGTGCCCGCTGGACTCATAGAATAGCTTATCCTCTAAATCTGTGGCAACTGCCCAATAACCAATGTGATTACCCGAATATTTCTATGAAAATGTATCTTGCCCTCCCAGAAGGACAAGGAGAAAAGATATTGCCCTGCGACATTTTTCACATCATAGCAGATTACCTTCGCAGATTTAGAGGATATCTCTTTTATGTAAACTGCTGAAAAGAAAAATTAACTTTTCAGTCCCACGGGATCAGAATAGTTATTTACGCAACTAGTGCATGAGTGCTTCTTCATAGCATTCCACGAGTTAGATATCTTAAATGCGCGAACCCGAAAGGTGAGGGCTATTAAAATCTAACGAGTTCGATTGCTATGATGAAGCAATGATATTTATTCATGAACAAAAGAAGCATGCAATTATACACACGTATGAACTCGGTAAGTCAAAAAAAGGAAAAAAACGTCAAGTTTCAAAATCTAGAGGAAAGGCACATAAAAGTTGGTCTGGAATGCCAGCACCATCTTCGAAAGTGAGGGCGCTCCTCCACTTTAAGCGAGAGCCACACAAACAATGAGATGTGTCCCTAATTATGGTAAATATCCAATGAATAACCTGGCTATATGAGCGGTGCCATCTTTCACTTAATCTTTTGGGGATGCATTTTATGAATGATGATAAAACATTCATTTTTCTCATTATATTAAGATGAAGCACGATGAAGCAATCTCATGCACGCGTTGTGTAGAGAATTTTATTTGACGACGTGCTATGATGATCAAGGACAGATTCTGATTGACATGTCTACGATTATCAAGAATATTTGAATAGAAATGTTACCTGACCCATGGACTCCTATATAACAGCTGGACTGTCAGCCAAAATGCAAAGTGTACATCCGGGGGCTAATACCTTGAATATTATGTTATAGAGAAATCAACGCATAGAGTAGGGATACTACTCTATGAATCAACGCTTTTTTTAATTGACAAGTGCATGACAAGTAATTTACATTTTGGTCATTAATAGCATATACTTTGTAGTTCTATATCAAGAATACATTTCCTCACTTTAGCTGTGTATTTGGCAAATATTTGAGGTTACATATAACAACGTAGGCCTATGCATTATAAATACTTCTAATTCTTTTTTAATTTTGAGATCGCTGTTTTGAAATTAGATAATTGTATTTTCTTTATTGAGCCAGATGTTGCCATTCGCAGAGCCATGATGTAGCCATGCAATTCTCCCAATATTTAATTTTGGCGGTAGTAGGATCAGAAAAATAACGCGATAGAGGCCTAATATACAAAGAGAAATTGAAAGGTGCCGGTATGAAAATGATATTTTTCTGAAGAAAATTTTCAAGCGATTAAATCCAACTTTATGTAACAATATGTTATGCATCTAAGAGTCCATGCCTCACCAATCGTGAAAATATCTATTCAAAGATCTAGTCTATACTGAAGGAGGACAAGAGGACTCATACATTGGCATAGATTACGCTCTTTACAGTGCATTGGAGTAAATGTCATTCCCCGCGTGGGACAATAATCTGCTTAACAGGTGAAATAAAGCGATAGGATATCTGCTAAGTTAACCTTTCTTCCCGCAGCAAGCTTTTTCCATGTTAACTCCTAGAACAAATCATAGAAGTCTATAAGCAAATTGTGTTCAGTCAGAGGAGTGATATCCATGGTAAGAGACTACCAGGATATCGACAGAGTCCCACGATTAGGTCATTCATAGATTTCGTGGTGTAATCATCAATTTTATGATGAGCAATAGACATCTGTAACTCACCAAATGAAAAGCTACATTCTTTCGAGAGGAAATAAACGTTTCCTCCATTAGCTGTCTGTCAATCCCTCGCTTCGCTCAGGCTGTACAACATAGCTGCGGGAGGAAAAGTTGATAATATCTATGATTATTGCTTCCATAATATAGTTTATGCTTTCCAAAAAAATGCACAAACTTCAAGGAGTGCTGTAATCAGTCTTTCTGGCACTCCATCATGAGATACATTAGCACATAGAAAGTTTTTCATCCTCTAAAACGGTGAATTCTACATGGAAATTTCAAGAAATACCGCTGATATCTACAATGCCATCAGAAATAAAGGTTGATTTTTGACGGCTTTAAACTTCTGATGGTCATAGATTCTGCCGATCCTGTGAAATATAAAGTTACTTGCGCGACTCGTGCAAAGATATCCATCTTAATTGCATTGTTCTCCATCAACAAACTGTGCCCTCGCCCTTCGGCTCGTGCACAGACATGTTGATCTCGAAAACTGCAAGAAAGATGGATGCTTTGCACTTGTTACGAAAGTAACTAATAATACTATAGCGGATGCGGACATTTAAACAATGCTACGTCATGGACATGCGTTGTCACGACAACGGTATCCAAACGATGTCGGGTTCCAGTGGGTGCCTTTGCAGTTTATAGTGAAAGTCTCTCCTACTGTCTTAATCAACTTGTTGTTCAAAAATGAAAGCAAAAGGCAAAGCTATGTGCACAGGCAGACGTTTCGTGACTCTCACAGCCACAATTTCAGTAAATACAAGAGTGACCAAAAGGTAACGGCATCCTATCGGTGTAGTCACCAAGGATTCACGGTTATTACCTCTTCTCTTATGGTACAAGATCATTTTGTTAAAATAACTTAAGCCTTGCGACAAGAATTTGCAATTATAGCAAGTTTCAGTAACTTCATCTTTCGTAAAATATTGAAGCATTGACTTTCACATTCATTTAGAAACATTGACATAGACCTACGCCTAACTGAGCAGTCGAAGTGGCCATTAGCAAACAACTGTTGTCCGCTCTAGTCCCACTAACGTAAACTAAGCGAAAGGTCAAATTTCTGTAGGAAAAGTTATCTGGTTGGTTGGCTTTCTTTATTGAAACTATCAGACTCTGTCACACCAACTTGACACAGTCAATATCCTCATCCAGCATGTCAGGACATCATAAACGTGTGTTTGGGTTGTTGAGAGGCTTATTTCACTAGTTTCATGCGAATGCATAGCCTCCCTTGTCAACCAAAGGTACTGACGAGAGCTATCGAGTGTCAAAGGAGAGCTAGTGACATTTCCTTCCTGAATTCGCACCCGAGCTTCTTGTTATCTTTAATTTGTAGATTGCTACCCAACTTCAATAAAGCGACAATTCTTAAGTAGCAGATTCAGTCGCCTTTAGTTACGGAACGTCGAATGTCGTGAAATGCCATCTTTCTGTGGATCTACAAATTATCTCGAATTCGAGACACTCAATAACGTAATGATCCGACGTTCATTTAATCACTCACCAGATTTGTTATTTACATGATTTTGATTCCTCTTCTAAGGGAAGTATCTTTCACAGTGGGTAGAAAATGACCTTAGAAATAGAAGATAACGGAAACTGCATTTGAATGAAGATCAATGCATTATTTTATCGATTAAAGGATGCCTGAGAAGCATCAATATGCGCGAATTGAACTACTTTCCTAAATTCACATTCAAATGAATCGGTTATGAAACTATGCACAGCTGATGACGACACCTCCGTCACTTGCATGTATAATGCAATGTGCGAGCGTCACAAGGCATTCTTTAATTTTGTAAGAGGAAATTAATTTATTTTCTTGCAAATGGCTTTCAGATATGGTTTCGAGTACCACAGATATATCTGTCAGTATAAAGGATGCTGAAAAGAGAGAATTTTCGCTGATTGGATATTAAACCGATTCATAAAATTAGCAGCTGATAACTAACGGCGATGACTAGAAGAAATGGCATGCCAGAAATAGAGACAATCGACAAGAATGACTGAAGTTAGTCGTACACGTAATTGGGATGGATGCCGTTTACCTGATGGAATGCAATTGCCATGGTAGAAGAAGGAATTGTCTATCTCAATTCCAAATATGTGGCTGAAGGTCACTACTACTTATTACGTGCTGCAGCTGAAAGAAATTCATGTCATTTTTTAAGCAGGCGAGAGTGTTTGCGTAACTACAGCAATGAAATTTGTTCTCATGACGTCTCATGAAGTTTGTCTCATGGAGCGCACCAAACTCGAGATTATTTGTAGAATCATGTAGTGTCTCTGTGACACAGTGGTTAAGTGCTTGGCCTAGCGATCTTCTGGTCCAGAGGTCGAACCCCGAAAGTGTCATTGGAAGTCGTCTGGAAGAGCATCCGAAATAAAAGATCACAACGCTCCAGATTAAAGTCTGACTGTGTCAGCACCGTCCAAGCCCCCAACATGCGGGAGTAGTGACGTTAAACCATCATTTTTTTCATGCACAGATTGAATTTCAAAAATTTCGACGCTCTCTGACTTGTAAGACGACTGGAACTGCTACTTGAAAGTTGCCGTTTTACTGATGTTGGGAGACAACAACAAATTAATCATAATAAGCTCTGCTCGAATTTGGGATGAAAATTTCAGTTGCTCTTGGACTATTTAGGAGTGTTTTCTTTTCTCATCCTGTGGCTGCATTCATAGAAATACGACTAGAATGGAAAGCAGATGCTAGCTATGACAACTTCAACTCCTCGACTAAGCGCCGATAGTAGGAAAAATCAGATTGCTGATGCAATAGTTACCGGCTCGTGGTTAAGGCGATGCAATGTTTTGAGAAGTACTTTATCAAAATGCCTTCATACTTGAAGAGAAATTGAAATAATCGTGAATTTTTACTAAGTACGCTGGCAAGGTGCCGCTACCAAACCACTGTCAACAACTAGAGGCCGCCATCGTTTAGATGCCGTTGTCATGGCAACGTATGTCTACAACGCAATGTTGCTTCCAATGTGCATGTCCGTTCTAGCCCTTGATATTATGGAATGTCGCACTTCTGTGGCTGCATTGGTTTGTGACTGCGCTGTGTTGTGGTCATGTGCTCCACTTTTGTTAGTGGAGGAGAGGGGATTATCAAAGTCCGGCAGAATAGGCCCACTCAGGCGGTTTCGGTGCTACACCCTTCTCATTAGCTCTTCTAGATAATCTGCCGGCAGAATACTAAATCGGTCGAATTTTCTGTCAGCAGCATTATAGTTGAAAGTGTACTCCGAGCAAAATTCGTTTATGATTTTATTGTCTTAAAAGCAAGTCCATCAGCTGTAACTATTATAACTGTAATAGTGTAGCTGTAACTTATAAACTATGACAAAATTAACCTTCATTCGTGCTGCTCATGTTTTGATTCACAAATGACTACACGCGACGCCTGCAGACAGTGGTGCTTATCACTGCTGACGTCATCATGAGCTTTAGACAAGCGGATATGTCGTAAGATAAATCGTTGCAGATTGCCGGACACGGATATATGTGACAGCTCATGTATGAACTTGCTTTTTAGACAATAAAATCAGAAACGAATTTTGCTCGCAGTACACCTTTAACGAACAGCGGCTGAATTGTAGTTCAGAACAATCACGTAACGGTCGTGTCGTGTCACTAGCTGTAACTAAAGCTAGTGTAAAGCAGGCTTTAGTGCCTGACACTTCACGGTGGGAAAGCACTTCTGAGCTATTCGCACTTCGTCGAGAATTGATGCCCGGATACCCTTCCTACCAACTTTTAGTGACACTTTCGGAGGTCGACCTCATAGATTAAAAGATCACTAGGCAAAGCACTTGACCTCTGTGTCACTGGAAATGCACACGTGCTATGTTCGCTGTATATAGCATTGCCCAAACCACATGTGCTAGAGAAGGGAAACCTCTCCTACTGTAGAAAGCGTGATGATATGTGCGTAGTGCAGATGTTATCAATGAAAAAAGCTCTTCATTTTCCGATCTTTTCATTGTAGACTTTTGGACAAACTTTCATCAGTGATGACGTCTTTTTAGCCGTCGTCGGTTCTTTATCTGCTATATTCAACGCTCTGTGTCGAATTCTATGGGGAAAACTACACGACCGATTCAACTACAAGTATCCCATGTTGGCATTATCTCTCCTATTGGCGATAATGTTGAGCACATTTCCCCTGACCGTGTACATGGGTCGATGGGGATTCCTCATATGGGTCTGTCTCCTTTTCGGAATTTTCTCCGGCAATTTTGCATTATTCCCAGCCGCGGCCTCACACACCTTTGGCCAGAAATTCATGTCCATCAATTTCGGCATTCTGTTTACTGCGAATGTAAGTTGAAACTGATAATTCATACTTTACCGTTGTAATCATCTTGCAGGGTCCTGCTTGATGGCGAATGTAATTTTTTTTACTTCGGTGGCATACAATATAGTCATACATTGTATGCGTTTGTCTTCTGTTATTGCTAATGATTTCAAAGCCTAGACTTAGCTTTTTGTGAGCCACAAGATTAAAAACCGAGGATGCCGTTCGATGCTTTGATAATGGAAATAAGGAACTTCAGATATTTTGATATTACATTACTGACGACGACAATGATGCTGTAACTAGTTGAGGTATTTTATAAGTTGTTTAATCCACGCCTGTGCATTCGTGATTGCTTCACGGCGGCAGGTGTATGTGTAAAGATGAATGTTTGTCGAAAATGTGATGATTTGCAACACATTCCTCATTTGAGATGCAATGAAATGTCACTTTACTGTTTGTACTTGTTATGAAATTGCTGGTTATGTTTACTTTCTGTGTTAATCTCTCTCCTTACGGTTTCATAATGAAATATGAGATCCTGCAAATGTAAACATACAGGTTTCCCTAGTCTGGAGGTGGAATTTTTTGTGTGAAATATTGTATATACTCAGCAAACGTCTCGTGGCAGATTCTTTCGAATATGTTGCAGGTGATTCATCGTAATATTTCCATTTTGTTCATAAAAAGCTATTTTGAGCTATTTTGATCTAAATCTTCCAAGCCAGTGTTATGTCAGTCTTTGCGATAAATCGATTATGAAACGCTCAATCGTGCAATATCGCTCCCATGTAATGTGACGCAAAGATGCTGTCTAAGTGGTTCACGTGATATGTTTTAAAAAGGAAGTTGCAAGATGTCTTTTTTGAGTTACCTTATATCTAGACCGCAGCAGTGGCCTTGTGATGTAGAGTTCGTTCTGCGACCGGGAAAGCTGAGTTGAAACTAGGTCAGATCAAACCTAAAACTTTCAAATTAGGTGCACTCGTGAGTTGGATGATGCAAATGAGAGGTGGATTGATGAAACTCATTCGCATGGAAGAAAGGCGGGCTCGCATGTGTTTCCGATTAAACAATGTCAATTAATTTACATGCATTGATTTTAGAAAGTATTTGACCATTTTAGACCACTTGCTAGATTGATAGATAAAGATTAGTTGATGGATTCTACTCTTAGAGACTTCATTGCTTGTTTTTGAATGCCCGATCAATCATTCCGAAATTTAGAACCGTCAGCTCCCACAAGTGTCATTTAGACGCTGTGGGCAATCATGTACAGATAGTACTGCTCTGACAAGTTGTCTAAATAACGAATGAGAAAATGTGCACTCCATGGGTTTGCCAACTTTATAAGACAGGGATTCTGAAGACTCTGAAGATTCTGAAGGCTAACAGCAATGTCTGTCTTTCGGGTCTATGCGTACCCACACAGATAGAGAGGACATATTAGACTTCCGTCATCCAATCATTTTCATGTCCGTCATTTTGTATCGCCAAAACGCGTGATTTTCATACAGTACATTTATGATGCAAACAAAAAATACAGGCTTGCATTTCCGAGTTTGACAAAGCACGACTTGAAAGCACGCTTTGACAAAGCACGACAGCGACTTTTTTATGAAACTATGTATATTATCATACACCTCACGCACTCTCCACTTTTAGCGTCTTTCGATGGTTGGACGCCGCCGAATGCTAGTCAAACTTGGTGGCATTTCTCCAAGCTGCTCAGTCTTGTGGGTTGATGTTATGAAGATCAACATTCTTCCGTGATGTTCTCATGTCATATCTTCTTGGGGTGACCTCGTTAATTCTGTCCAGAAACGTCAAATGACAAGGAGCCTTCGAGTATTGTCCATTCGCTGCAAGTGACCATGCTAGCGAAGTCTTCTCATGCACTTTTCGTCTTCGAGCTTCGTGCACAGATCTGCCAGAGGAATACGGTCGACAAGTAGCTTCGAAGACATCCACCGCACCATAGCATTGTCGTTACGGATGAAGCCACTGACATCGTCGCTGGTGAGCGACCAGTTTTTGCTAGCGTTGACCAAAAAGCTTCAGACACATCTGCCTTGAAGCTTTTAGAAATACTTTTGTCTATAACTTCGGGGAGAAGGTGTCGGAAATTCCTCCAAGCAGAACACATTCTCATCATATCCTGATCCGTCTGTCTGTCCCATCCTGTCACCAAGGTGCTTAGAAGGAACAATTTTGTGCTCTTCTTCGATAACTTTGACGCTTGTCGTAGGCGTTACAGTGGGATTAGCAAGATAACCGAGGCACACTTAGCTCAAATAGTCATCATTAAGTTGTCCTCATATCCGGTGACAGATAGCACCTGTCTTATACTATAATTGCTAAAGTAATCATTCTTTCTTTAGATACTCCTCGTACTGCCTTTCCACAGTCTCGAACATGGAGAGTAGGAGGAAGGGTGAATCAGAACCAAAGACTGACAGCATTTCGCGAATTGTTCATGCTGATTGATTGCTTTTATTGTACATGTACATGTAAGCCGTTGGGCGTCATTTTCATGTGCATGTAGTGCTAGGCGTGTTTTAAAGCTATATGTATTTACTGTGCGTAATTTAGGTATGGTGTGATGTGGAAAAAGGCAGGCAACGATGTATCAAGTAATGATAACATTCGTATCCATGCATGTGAAAGATATTATATAAATCTTAGCTGCCCGCTTTTTTCGTACGTTGCTGCCCAGTCCATTTCAATTACGCCCAATATTGAGCATTTTATCCTTTAAAAATAGCTGTTTCTTATCTGCTGGATATTTTTTTCTGTACACTTTTTGCCAGAGATGTCAAATCACCGGTCATTTCTAACTTGGTAATTATTATCGACATTTCTAACAACATTTGCGATAATAGTTGCCATTTACAAGAATTATGATGTAATTTGGTGGGTAATTATGGGTTTGAGTGATAATTGTCATTTCAACACCACTTTCTTAAGCTTTGCATGCATTATTTGCGAAGTGTCTTGAATTATTGTCATCATCATCATATTGATGCTAACAGCAAGATTTCATTTTATTTGTACACTTTGTAGGCATTCTCCGGGATCATTGGTGCCACAATCACAACAAGCTTATCACAGTCGATCGGATTAAACGGCGTATTCTTTCTTGGGGGAGGAGCAGCATTCGGGGCGTTGATCATCTCATTTTTCTTCCAAGCACGTTCTCGCTGACTCAATCCACTCAAGTGACTGTGAACTCTGTCCACCGACTATGATTTTCAAAATCAGATCCGTATGTCAGTATTCCATTTTTTCTGGTGATAGACTGACTGCTTTTTAAGATATCTTTGAGCCAAAGTCTTATTATATGTTGACGTATTTGAGGCGTCAAAACTCCAGATGTAAAGATATGAAGTTCTCAATTGCTAAAACTTTCTATCACCCTAATTGAAAATGTTCGCAATATAGAAATCGTTTATTTAACATCTGGAATTTTTACTCCTCAGATTCGTTGTACTGCTTTTTAAATTAAAGACTCAGAAAGATGGAGAATACAAGTTGTGTCTGCATAGACAACAAAGGTCTGTCGTAGTATATTGGAGTTCTAAAGAAAATAACAAAACGATGGAAGTCAATAAAATACATCAACACCCTTGACTCCTCGACCGCACTCGCCTGACCCAGTAATCGAAAAAAGTCCGCTGTGGAGACTACCTCATACTTTCTTCACTAGGCCACGCTGATGGTTATTGACGTAATGGTTGTCATTCTCTTTAGATATTCAATATCTTACGACATACTTTGTCAATCAACTGTGTGACGTAGTCAAATGAGATGCTGATGTTCTGTGTAGCTACTCATGAATGCTGGTAGCATTCTGTCTAATACGACAATAAGCTGTCGATATCACTGTGGTGGCCGTTGCACAGTGGTTGCGTACTTGGACTAGCGATCTCATGGTCCAGAGTTCGAACCCGGAAAGTGTCATTGGAAGTCGGCAGGAAGGGCATCCGGACTACAAAGCACCACAACGCTCCAAACAAAGTCTGACTTAAGTCAGCACCGTCCAAGGCCCCAGTAGGGGTAAAAAGTGACGTAAAATCCGTAAAAAATCACTTGGAGATGATTTCTACCTTCACTCTCATTCCTATTGTACCTACAGTGTAGTATAATGAAGGTGTGAGCTCGTCTCCACCGCGGATTTCGGCTCGATTCCTGGATCAGGCGAGTGCGGTCGGGGAATCAATGGGTGCTGGTGTCTTTTACTGACTTATGTCATTCTCTTTAGATATGTATCTTCATTATAAAGAAAATTAATAAAAATCATTTAATTAGAAAATTTTGAATGTCATTGTTTAGCAAGTCTGTGGCAAGCATTTCAGATAATGATTTTGTAACATATTGATTTTTTCATAATCATTACATATACGCATCTAAATTACGTGATTTTATTATTCAATTGTAAGTCTCTTCGAATAAAATTTCAATCCAAAGCAGTCAGTCTATTCAATTCACTGTTCCGATCTAATTGTACAAAGCTGGTGCTAAACATAAAAAATACAAGACATGAAAAGTTGTTTTTTTAACAATCGGTATTCAGTTGTGTTGTAGGCTAACTGCAAGATGTTCCGTCTAAATTAAGTCACATAGGACCTACATACTGTGTAAGCCATAGAGCATTTTCTTTCTTCGTTGAGGGAATGATTGATTGATGCGCCTAGCTCATGTAGAAATCGATTGTTAAGCTAGGAAATACGAATCGACTGCAAAAAATTAAATTGCGATTTGTGATTTCCGGTTATCGATCATCTTGTAAAGCGACTAGATTCTCACTTTAGCAAGGGTGGGCGCTCGTTAATTTTAACTTACAGGCGATAACGATAGTTCGATAAGTCATAATTGTGATCGTTTCAAATTTTATCTTCTTATGATGACGTCAACAGCAATTCGAAAATTTTGCTAAAATCTACATAAATCTGCTTAATGTTCTTTTCTGTTGATGCAGAACAAATCATAGAATTGAATTTGATGCCATGGTTAGGCCAATTGTCGTATAGTAGAAAGTATTTATTAATAAAGCAGTTTACACTATATGTGTACGATGAAAAGTAGGCCTACGCATATTCCAATACACTGCTTTCATTATACACACATTGGATCTTCTATGATAGCGGAACATGATTTGAGAACTGTAACCACATACAGAGGCAGTTACATCCTTGTACACAAAACTATAACAGTGAGGGCTGCGAGAATAATGTGGCCTAATGGCGCAAGTGGCCCGTTGTCAGTCGCTGTTCCAGACACTCATACTCGTGCCACTGATGAGTTCCAGAGCGTTCGCCTCAACCGTTTTACTCTTCCTTCACTAGATGCCACACGTAATTCACGCGTAATTACGGAACACCCCAAACATCCGTGGTTGAGGACATTCTATTCTTCTATTCGCGTACATACGCGCTGCACTGAGAGTCAAAAATCACGTGATCTGATGCTGTTGGGGAATGTTTATGAATACGCGCGGGCGAGCGTTTATAGTTTGCGTTTCGTCTACGGTTGTCTGCGTTGCCGCTTGAACCACGGATGAACCGCTAGGCATGTTCTGTCTTCCCTGAGCATGAAAATGAGGTCCTATCACATTGTTTAGCCTGTGATACATGCAGACACATGAGACGCAAAGTCTATATAACAGGACTGCCAGTTATACTAACTTATACAGCAAATGTTGCAGCAATGTCACGAATAGAATTGAAAGCGAGATATTGCATCATACCTGAGAAAAAAATGAAACAAACTTTAATTCAAGCCAATGATAGTTTGTTTCATTAATTATGTCAATGAGTATATATATTTCCTACATGTGAAATACATGAAAGGTAGGCCAAGGTTTGCCGGTACTCCGGATAAGCAGGAACTAACTACAATATTTCCCGTCGAATTTAGTCCAAACGCCATACATTTTAATCCAGGTGCCATACCCTTTAGTCCAAACGGCATACATTTTAGTCCAAGTGCCATGCATTTTAGTCCAGGTGCCATACCTTTTAGTCCAATTGCCATACATTTTAATCCAAAAAAATATATAAGATAGCGCGTTTAAATATTCTATCTGACACTTCCTATAACATGCCAAAAGAGATTTTTAAAATCATTTTTCTCTGATTTGATACTTAAATCTGTAAGATTATTTTGTATTCATACGGTTTCGTATCATTCGTGTCCTCAACTCATCATGTTCAAGAGACATGTACATGTACCATATTCTATTTCTCTATTTTTGATATTGCACTACATGCATGTAGGGCCTACAATCAATTTGTCTAAAGTACAGGAAAACAATCAGTATTCACACATATGAATGTAATCCATTCAATAACTAACAACAATACAGCTAATGCCCAAAAAACTTACGCATCCTGCATTTCTTTCGCAGCAGTGATATACTTGAAATTGTTGCGATTATAAGCAGCACAATTGTACGCATGGCTTTGTCAGCTACGTCCTCAAGAAGTTTTCGGCGATAAGACTTCTTTGTTTCATGCTCTGGAGTATTCATAACTTCACCATGCCTCTCCGACAGCATTTGTTTCACCGCGTACTTGAACTTCGAGAACATTTCTTCGATGGGATTGAAGAACGGGCTGTAAGAAGGTAAATGACGGACTGAGTGATCGTGGTGCAATGTGGCAGTCTGTGCTCTCTTGTGGGCTGCATGGCGCATTATCGAACACGAATAAGGCCGAAGAAGATGGATGAGATTCAGCAGCTAAACGCGATGCCTCCTCCAAAAACTCGTTGAAGGTCAACCAAGATACCTTCTCGACAATTTTCCACAGATGAATGCCGTTTGAGGACATGTAAGCAACAATGTTCAAGTTGGCTCCTTTGGAGCTGGTTGTTTCACGTCGTGCTAAGGAACCACAGCGGGATCTGCCGAAGGAACGGCTGCACCAGATATTATAATTCGTCTCATCAACATAGAATCGAAGCAACGTGGGACCGGTTGTCTCGAGCCACATGGCATATTCTCGCTGTAGAAGTTTCACGTCACTTCTGTTTCGGTCAGCCGGCTGCGATGTCAGAAGCTTCACCGAGTATCCATGAGCATCCAATAGTCGATCAATGGACGATAAGCTGATGTTTAAGTCAAGCATGCGCTGTTGAACCGTTTCTCGAATCTGCTTCAAAGTGAAAGATGGATGATTATACAGAATGTCAGCCAATGCTTGAATCACATCATCCCCGAATTTTCTCTTCTGGCCGCCTTTTTTCTTAGGCTCCTCTCGATCAGTCAGAGCTATCGATTGACTGTTTTGATGTTTATATTGAGCGTCTATGCAACTTGCTTCAGATCACCTCTACGCGCGCTATCAATGATCCTTGCACGATCATGATTCGATACTTTGCTGTAGTTTCCTCGCGCCACTGCAGAATGGCCAGAAATGTACCTCGCACAAATCTTTGTTGAGAAACGACCTCGTAGAACATCAATTACTCCATGACTAATACGGCCCTGCTACTAGGTAGTGGGAAGATGAGTCATTTTGTACTGGAAGAGCAGTGTACCAAATGCATGACAAAAGAAACAGCAGGCCAATCTGAAAATGCTACCTTTTGGTCTTGACCCTCGCACCACTGAGGTGTTTTTCTGAACGCGCCTCCTGCACCAAACTAATGGCAAAACTATTGCACCAATTTTGCCAAACCACGCATCAATCGAATATGCATTGGAAGAGGCTTCAGAGGAACAGCATCACCCTGTGGGAACGCATCTTGCTAATATCAACAGATTATCTGGTGAGGTAGCGATTTTGTTGATAATTTTTTTAAAGGTTCATTTTCGTGTAAAAACTATCTCCGCATGTGAAAATGGTCATCATCTATCCAAAAACATATGTAAAATTAAAAAACGACAGGTTGCGAAAAAAGTTGCTATAATTAGTTGGTAGATATTTGTTTACTAATGCGAGCTGATTTCTCGCCAACCGGCGAAATCGTGGATATTGTAGCAACTAATTAGTGGTAAGTAGTAATGTTCGTATATTACCTTCACATGAAAATATATTGTATACTCAGTCTGATCTGATAAAAAAAGGATCTTTTTTTAATTCACGAAGGCTTAAACTAAAAAAAGTATTTATCTTCCATAAATGTCGCAGTAAATACTATGCTATTATTCAAATATTTGTCATTGTTGTAAATTATTGAATGTCAAGAGATGTTATGAAAATTGATATATGCGGATTCTCTATATTCCTATCATTATCAAAGAATGATAGTCTGCACTTATTTCTTAGATAGATTAGCCATATGTGGGAGATAGTGAGGTGAGGGAAAAAAATAGAGCCTCGGCTGTAGAGGCGGATTAATAAAGAAAATAAGAGAGAAAGTCAATAGTAAAAGGTGACATATAGAGCGCGAATTGCCGCCGGCGAACTTCACCAGCGAATATCCCGCAAATATGACTGAACTGTACTGTAGCATGATATTCTGCAGCTGACATCCGCCAGTTTTTCGCAAGATTCGTTCCTACAGGGCAGTTTCATTTCTAAGGGTTTCACCTCCCTGGGCTGAGGTGAAAGGTCAAAACAGCCAATATTTAACAAATTTCCATTAGATCACTATTTGAAATGGAAAGTGACAACAAAAACAAATCAGCCATGCACTTATCGAAGGATCCGGTTGAGGTGGTTAATACAACGATGATTATTAATCGCTCTGAGATTGCATCATTGTATAGCCTAATATGAGGTCAAATAATTCAAACTGATAGTTCAGCTCAAATGGCATTAAAATCGCACATTTTAGTTTCTGCAGGTGAGGAAACCACCCAATTCGATGACTTTTATCGAGACACTGAGGCTAAAAGCAACATGATTCTAAATAATTTCAATAATTTCTGATCAGATGCAGAACTAAAAGTAAAACAATCACATATTTTAAATTTGAATTTCAATCATGCATACATAATAAGCAGAAATCTCAAATTCAAAGATTTTGCATTTGTTTGCACATGGAAGAATCCTTCACATAATATCATCTTATTTCATCAAGAATTGATGCCGCGATATACATTAGAAGCGAATATATACCGAAATTAGCCAAAATATTCCAAGCATTCAAATGTTAAAATAGGTCTCACCCAAAAGTATTGTGCCGAATTTATTTTCATTCTTTCAAAAATTGCCTAATACGTAGAAAGTATGCTACTAGAAATCTGGTGACCACAGCTTGCTTGGCTTAATGGCTTAAAATATATTCAAAAAAATCGCCAGGGGGGCGAAAAATGCACCCCCAGTGGGTCGAGGGTAAATCTCAAATTCAGTCAAGCCGTCGTGTTTCTTTCCATCGTCTACTCCAGTTTTTTGATAACCTATCAAAGATGGTTGACACGCCGTGCGAAAAACCTCGTGCGATTCTGCAAAACATTTTGCCTTCATAACGAGAACGCAAATTGAAAATTAGACTGCAGTCAGACATAACAAAATGAACCTGTCACTCAATTACAGTCGCGATTTCTATTTATTTTGATTGTCACTTTCGGGCTAATGCTGTCCGACAAAACAGTGGGGAGGCCTCTGTGGAGTAGGCCTATTGCATAGGTCTTAGTCAAGTATGTTTGACATGATCGTGTCATGTACTCAGAGCTGCATTTGTCAAAATTTCGCAAACTATGTAGATTTCAGTGATTTCTCTGGTCTAAGAATGTTTTTGGGCCAGGTTGTTACAGCAGTGAAGGGGCAAGTTGCTCCGGGTTGCATAAATGGCCAAAATCCGTTAATTCAGGGAAACGTAGGTTATGAATGTGGTTATTATGCACAATCAAAGCACACTGAGAATGATGGGCCCACAGAGTAAGTATATCAGGTAGAGTAGCAACTCAGTATTAATTTAAACTCCAAATTGCATACAATTTCGATTTTACTTTAATGAACTCGAGTTGATGTGAGACAACCAAATTTTTAAGTTTTGAAGACGTTGCCACGGAATTGAATGATTTTGATAGCAATACAGAAGGAATAACAATATTTTACAAATCCTTCGTGTCATGACTAAATAGGTAATTTTTTTAAATTAGCAATTCGATTGGTGACTACTTTAATGCTCTCACTAGGTGACATGTTACGCTCAATTGCGCGTAATTCACGCGTAAACTACGCGTAATTACACATGACCCTAAACATCCGTGGTTAGGCGTGACATTCGTGCAACATTGGTCGGCAGTCCTGTTATATAGACTTTACGTCTCATGTGTCTGCATGCATCAGAGGCTGAACAATGTGATAGGACCTAAATTTCATGCTCAGGAAAGACAAAACATGCTTAGTGGCTCATCCGTTGTTCAAGCGGCAACAAGGACAATCGTAGACGACGTGGAAACTATAAGCGCTTGCCCGCGCGTATTAATAAACATTCCCCATGCTTTGACATCATCAGATCACGTGATTGCTGACTCTTGGTGCAGCGCGCATGTAGGCTAATCGCTTAGAAGTAGGGCCTAGACTGCCCTTAACCAAGGATGTTCGGGGTGATCCGTAATTACGCGTGAATTACGTGTGGCAGTGTCACCTAGTGCACAGTATATTAGCAGATTTTAGGCCCATTTTTTGTCTAATTTCGTGATAAAATATAAGCACTAAAAAGTAATAAATTTTGATTTGGCGATTGTTTACCTGAAAAAATGTGATAAATAATGTATGGTAATCAAAATATTGTATCATATGTCGCAAGCTGGAGAAGACAGCAGATGCTTAAAAGTGTTGTAACGAAAACGTTACACTGGCGCTAAATGGGTTAATATTTCTTAAGCGTTCATATCACAAACTACCTACCTGCTTCTGAAAAAGCAAAATATCATAATCATGATCATAATTAACTTAAAAAGATATAAATGGGGTGTCACAATATTTTTCAGATTTAAGAAATGAAACATAAAATCATTCCGATGAAGATTAATGTAATTAAAAACTAGTAATTTCAGCCAGGAAGCACAGTAGGATCGCAACTTTTCCATGAAGACTTGCATTATAATGTAGCTCATGAAATTTTCTTCATAATTTCCGTTTAATTAAGATAACTGTTAGTAAGTTTTCATTCCTTTTTGATATCCAATAAGTTTCATACTACTATTGAAGTCTGAGGTTCCAAATCGCTATTACATAACCAGCGGCGATTATTGTCTCTCATTCCCAGGTAAGCACCTAAACATATTAACTTAGAATCTATAAGAAAACGGCAGGTCCAACTATTATGTAATTGTTCACCTTTTATCACACCGTTTTAAAATGCATACGAGTACATACAATATCCGTAAATGCCATTTTTCAGGGCCACTTTTTATCATATGAGCAATGAGTTCTTTTTCAATCGAAAGAAAAGACAAACCACACAATCTCTCATCGGACATACTCGTCCTAGAAAATCTTATAATTCTTTTGAGAGGAGAGAGGATCTTTCACAGCCACAACTATACACGCTAAGCATGGTGAGTGTTTTGAACAACTATTCAGTTATGGGAAACATCACGTATGAACAAGTTCAAAAGAAGAAAACCCTGCTGCACTAACTGTCTGGCCAACAAACTCATCGGTCGTATACAAATCTTGCAATTCAGCACGCAATTTGTCTGGCAAAGCATGCATCTTATCTTTATTGATAGAAAAAAACCAAATCATTAGGAGATAATTCCGATATAGCATTCCCGTAACAGTGGGTAATTTTTGAGATGATTTTGAGTCTTTACTGATGTCTGCCAACTCGATATATGACTGGATGACGTTAATCAACAAACGATATTTCCATGCCAATACATAATCACATCAGATGTGTGCTTATCTTCTAAATATTGAAACTTCTTTCACCATATATTTCACCACTTTCTGATGTGCACTAATAAGCCTCAAATATATAGTAGTACAAATATTAATGCTATTTGTATTAATTTAATAAGACTTCTTTGATTTCCAAAATTTACTTTTAAGACCAATTGGTCTATCATTAAGATCAGTTTACCTCAATTACCCTGAGAAATCGCCACTGCATAAACCCATGAATAATTTC
The DNA here is from genome assembly GCA_907163375.1 of Prostheceraeus crozeri. NCBI lineage: Eukaryota > Metazoa > Platyhelminthes > Polycladida > Euryleptidae > Prostheceraeus > Prostheceraeus crozeri. The sequence continues at coordinate 110,472 of CAJQUW010004580.1, read as the reverse complement.
CAATTATTAAGCTTCTTAAAAATTCATCAATATTTTTTTGGACCGCAGGAACACGATCTCCGCAAAAAACAATATTTTGATATAAAATTTTTCACTGTAAGCGGACATTTTTTTAGTCGACACTCAACCTGCTGCATACTTACTCTATGGATTAATTCTTTGTATACGTTGCATTTTTGAAAAGCTAGCAATGTGGAGTGCATTGAGCCAATGATGGACGCATTGAACAGATAAATGTTTCCCTCTTCGATAGGCATATTTTCCTGTTACAGCGCGCAAAGCAGTATATACTAATTTGAAGACTTGCCTTTGTTAAGAAACAATCTATGAAGAATAGATTGGTTATTTGCGTGCTTTAATTTTCATGTGCCTATCGACATGGTAAAAGGAATGAATTATGCATTAAATAGAACTCTCCTGCAACAATCCTGTAACATAACAACTTGTCACCATACTTATTTAATAAGATTAAAGCGTGCTTTGATGCTTGTTGCATTGAAGACATTCTATTTCTAGCTGTTATCTCATAACCATAAATAATGATGCATCTAAAAGTTCATCAACTGAAGGTTTCATTCCTCAGAATAAATGCAGATAAAAGACGAGGGGATCAACCACACCCCGGGGTATTGCGCTGGGCATCAACAAGTCTGTGATTCCCCAGACATAAGTGATCATGTCATCGAAAGACAAAGTATAGATGACGCCGATATTAAAGCGTGTGATCAATCAGCGCTACTTTGCTTTCCGAAACGGAGACACGCCTCTGCATTTACACTGCAAGGGGAAAATCAAAAAGGATATCTTCAAAGCGAAACGGCAATGGGCATCGAGAAGCCCCAGAAGTGATAGCAACATATGGACAGCTGTTGGGGAGATATGTGACTTGAAATTAAAGTCCAGTGCCCTTCTTGAGATAGTTACACAATAGAGCCCTTCTTGAGATAGAAATACAAGACTCCAGTCACCGCAACCGAGAATTTTGCTACGAGTCCTTTTTTCTTCCGCGGCTGACGAGGTAGCTGGAGAAGAGTCTAACCACAAATATTCTCAATGGTCACCCGAGATCTCACCCAACACTGTTTTCACTATGATGATGTCACTCAAATCCAAATCTCTCGGAATTGGTAGTCTTTCTGCTAGACTTATTCGGGAATGCGCTCATATTATTGCTAATCCACTTACACACATACAAGCATTCTCCCTCTCCGTCTCCAACGGTCAATTTCCAACCTCATGGAGGGTAGCCAACATTGTACCAATTCCCAAATCAAGCCGATTGAATTGTGACAACTTCAGGCCTATATCCCTCTTATAAATGTGCATGCTCATCCGAAAACGAAGCTCTACAAAACTTCTCGACAACACCGAAATCAACTTCGCGAAGAAATTGAAGTTCCTGGGAGCTATTGCACAAGCACTGAAATGGGACTCTCACATTCTGCACCAATGCAAAGATGCCAGCAGAAATATTTATGCCCTTAGACGCTTAAAAGAGGCCGGCATCTCCAAATCTGATCTGTTTGTAGTCTACAACGCATTCATCAGTCGGTTTTTGAATACGATTCTCATCTCTTTATCGGTATTCACAAAAAGAATTCGTCTAAGTTGGAAAAACTCAACCGACAATGCATTCGTATTATCTGCGGGAGACAATGCCGAAGCCATTGTCTTCAAAAGAAGGACGAACGATGCAAAATCCGAGCCTTAATAGTATTTAAAGACCTATTTTCACCAGCAAATTGCCTACACGACTTGATGCCTAAACGTCTTACACACTCCAAGCACCTAGAAATGCCTTCATCACGGTCTCAGAGAAGAAGAGACTCATTTATCCCTACTTGTACTACTTCACTCTATAACTTCAACATGTAATCCATCCTCCTATCTTTTTATGACTTGTTAGGTACTCGAACGTGAAATCCAACCTCTCGTAATTTTATATTGACGTATTTCTCACTCGTACTTAAATGATGTATTCCAACATGTGATTCATAACTATTATTTACCTCCCTTGCCATTCCCTTTTTAATCATTAATTTGATTGATTATGAATGCTGCTGAAGTATGGCACATGTAATCATACCATAGTTGATGAATACGTGTAATGCATGACAATGGTTGCATCCCGCAGCTCAGAATTTTGCTTATGTCAGAGATATTGTGGGTTTTTTACCATATCAATGCTATAATGTCATCACAAAATTAGAAGAATTGTGGACTGGTGGATCAAATCCACCAAGACGTGCAGTTTTCCGTCTATTCAATTGTCATTCTCAAGTAATTTCAATAAGGACATTATTTGAAATGTTTGACTGAAATTGAAACATTTGATGCTTGCATTTAACGTGCTTGTCACGCTTATTTCATTTACATCGTCCCCATTTGAAAACTGAAGTCGATACTTGATCAGTTCAACCTATAGAGTAAGTATGTTAGGTAGAGTGGCAACTTCGCATTTATTAAATCCCCAATGTGAATACACTTTCGATTTTATTAAATGAACTCAAGGGAGATACAGGTGGTATTGTCACCAAATGTGAGATATGCAAATCTTTGCAGTTTTGCAGAAATTACAACGGAATTGAATGATCATGATTGTAATGCAGAAGGAGTGATGGCATTTCACAGATTCTCATGACAGCCTTGGAGAGGTAATGTTTGTTGAATTAGCAATTCGATGGGTTCCTATTACTTTCTTCCTCAACCTCAAGGATATTTTCTTAAGCGTGATCATATCACAGGCAATCTGCCATTGTGACAGCAAAATCACATAATCAAAGACAATGGATGACTGCATTCAACTTCAATGGCTTCATTCAAAGATGTAAATGGTTCCACATCATTATTCAGATTCCAGAAATGAAACATGAATTTAGTGTATCAAAAAATTATGCCGGTGAAAATTGAATTAAAAACTTGAAATTTCTGCCAAGAATTAAGCATGAATAATATCGCGACTTCTTCATGAAGACTTTCATTATACTACAATTCATGAAATTCCCTTGATAAATCAGCTTGATTTCTGATTAGTTAGGATGCTTATTAGCAAATATTCATTCCTTTTGATATCCAACTTGTTTCATACTACTTATATAGGAGAGACATCTCGGTAGTGCATAAATTGGCAAATTTTTGACTTTTTCTAGAACTGCTCAAATAATTTTTTGGACCAGGGGAACATAATCTCCACAAGAAACTGAATATTTTGATATAAAAGTTTCACTGTATACAGATATCTTTTTTGAGTCGACACTCTACCTATATATCCCTACTCTATGGTACAACCTATACGCAAAACCTACAGATGTAGATAAAATCTGTAGAGATGGAATCGTATGGTTGAATCGTATGGCACCTAAACTCGCAATTGAAAGTTTGGTGGCAAAATTCAAGCGGGTAATGTCTGAAAGTTCAAATAAGAGTTCGGAAATGTGCCCTAATGTTTTAAAGTTTGCAGATAAACAAAGTATACAGCACATTTATGTACTAACACAGTGCTAAATGTATCATTCCTATCCTATCACATCTAGACATATTTTAATAGCAAATCAAGAGAAGTTGACGTAGAGAATCAGGAAAATGAAAACTCTTAACTGCATCAAAGTCACTTTTACCGCTGATACCCTTGAGGACGGGTGAATACCATAAATGTTGGGTTGTACATATGTTTTTACCTTCAACTTTTAGCTTTTCGCGAAAAATAAAAAAGGAGAGAATATTTCAAGAATTATCATTCAACAAAGATGACTGACAGCCGCCTGTTCACCGCGATGTTACACTTAACTGCAACTTGTTTCTTTATCTCCAAACATCACCGACACTATGAGCTGTGATTCACTGACGCCGCAATTGTTATGATTCATGTCCGAATCGACCAGAATTCGGACTAATGCCGGCATACCACGAAGTCTGAAAATCACGGTCAGTTTCCATCTCTGACCCACATCATGAACAAAAATAAGAACAATTCCTAGTTTAGACTATTTCTTAGTTCAAACAACAAATTTGCAGATTTTTTAATCATTGCATCATTTGAGAATCATGGGATACGCAATTAGGCTCTAAAATTACCAAAGCAAACATGAAACAAGGAAAACACCTATTTTTCACCTATTTTTGCAATTATATTGCAGTGGCGGAGAGCGACAATGAAGTCAAATCATATGATACAGGAACATGATTCATCTATTTCCCAAAGAAAATTTTCAGCACGTGCCAATCAAAATGGAGACGATAGACATATTCAATTACCATGAGCAAACACCTTTGCCTATATAGGGTTTTATCTATAAGTTCTAGGCCTACTGATCAAAGATCGAGTTCAGTTTTTCAAATGAGGACAATGTAAATGAAATAAGCATGACAAACACGTTAAATGCAAATTCAAATGTGACAATTTCAGTCAAACATTTCAAATAATGTTATCATTGAAATTACTTGAGAATGCTAATTATATAGACGGAAAACTGCACGTATTAGCGCATTTGAACCACCAACACTAGGCAACCTAGGTCATAGCTCTACTAGATGAGCTATCATGAGAGGCAAATGCTCATATCTGAAGAATTTGTGTTTTCACTGCCAGTGACTTCATCCCCCAGTCCGCAGTATCAGTCGTTAAGTCAAACTACTAATGTACACAATGCTAAATACTCAATGCGCAAAAATATCAGAAACCGAAGCCAGCATTATACAGCTATTTGTGATTAATACAAGATGAAATTGATGGCAGCACACGGAAGGTAATTCAATAAAGTCATTTCTGAAAAGGAATTGAACACTCCCTTTTTAAAGCCGAAAATCCAGATATACTGTATTCAAGGTAAAATAAAGAGATGCAAACAGACCTAACGTTTCGGTCATCTTTGCCTTTATCAAGAGTTATACCGTCTGCAAAAGGACGCTGGGTGATGCTTGACAGATTTTTAAACATCAAATGGAATACGGTATTAAGTTGAATTACCGCTCACTAGCTTACTGTTGTTCATGTTTTCTGTTCAGAGTTGGTTTCAGTAAATCAATAAGCTTAGCTTCAGAAATTCTTGTTCTGACAGGATTATTTTGATAGTCAATTATCTCAACTTATTCGATCTGAGCTGAATAAAGTTGCTGTGAGTATAAAAGATCAATGAAGGATTAGAAAATCCAGCAATGATGATGGCTTCAGACATACTCGTAGACAGCTAAAACGATCAGTTGACATTCACTTCTCTTGCGGTTCACGCTACTAGCGTTTTTTTTGTGCACGACGCTCGGCCGCTTGCAATTATGACTTGTGTTGTCTTTCAGAATATTAGAAATTCATGTTTCTATTTTTTTAGCTGTAGGTCCCATCAATTCAATTTTAAACATACAGTTATCTTATCACAACAATTACATATTATCTACTATTAATCTTTGAAAACCGATCTGGAGTCATGGGACACGACGGATAGGGTCACTCACGGGACCCAAGCAAGGATTACATGACCCTTTGTCACATATCTATAATTATTATGTTATTTTGGCTGTATTTCATTAGCAAAATGAGGTTTATATACGAATCAAAATGATCGGAACACACTTAAGAACAGCTAAAATGAAACTTGCATTAGAATGGAACAGAGAGGTAATTGCGCATTTACAATTACCTCTCTGTAATACAATTAAAAGATATGCAACGGAACATAAGAATTGCATTCGTTCATTAAATTATCAGCTTCATGCATTTTAGTCAATATGTATTCAGCTATGTGAGCGTGTTTAGTACGGCAGACAATAGAAAAATTATTGGTTACCGCTTCATGAATGTGTTTTGCAAATTTCAGAATCTTGCTGTCTGCCATTGAAATGTTCATAGAAAGTAGGCATACAGGTACAGGAGCATTAATGTCGAACGAGGTATGAAGACGTATCTCCAATCCTATCGTGTGATGTGCTTGACATTTTCCTTTGTCAGCGATTCATTTATTTTCTGTTTCATGATTGGTATGTAAATGTCGACCAACAATAATCTTTTTTAGAATTTTGATTTCCCATCGAAATAAGCAGCATATATATGTTGGAGTGACATCTCTAACATTTTCGTCAATAAGAGAGATGTCTCAACTGGAAAATATGACTGACAGCTTTTCAACACAACTTGGAAACGGCAGCCATTTTAATCTCCCTGAACCATATGCGGTTGGCATGGTCATCTGTTGTTGCCTTTATACAATAATCAACTTCTTGGCCAATATCTTCGTTGTCATTGTTATTCTCAAGATGAATAATATACAAGGATCTACCAATCACTACATCCTGGCACTAACCATTTGTGATTTGATGGTTGGGGTCGCGTTCGCAGCTAATTGTCTGATTCGAGTATCTGGTGGCCCTCATGTATTAGTCAAAGGTGCAGTATTGATCAACTTACTTTGTTGCTCATTTTCAGTTTTAATTTTGTTAGCGAATACTGTGGACAGATATCGTTCGATTGTTCATCCGATGAAATATCATGCTGATGAATCAACGAAGGAAATGAAGATGATGTGTGGAATTGGTGGATTTTTTCTCATCCTTTTAATTACTATGCCAATGTACATTCAGCAAAGCTTGCTGACAGATCATTTAAACTCTGACTTTTTTATTATGTTGCATTTGCCGCCGTACTTCAGACTTATGTTTGCGATATACCTCATTGCGATATTTGTTTTAATTGTTAGCCTGTATTGTAGAATATTTTTTGAAGTGAGACATCAACAAAGACAAGTTGATAGTTTGTGCTCATTTACGAAACAACAGCGTCAACAGCGTCGAAATAATCTGAAATTCTTCCGGACACTGGGATTGATTTTCGGCGTTTTCGTTATCTGTTGGTTCCCTTTCAGCTTTAACTTGATTGTCAGTTGCTATGTTGCCGTGGATTTTTACAGACTTGAGATTACTCTCACGATTACTTTGTTTTTGGGAAATGTAAATTCAATTCTAAACTCCATTTTGTATGCCAGAAATCCCATATTCAAAGTTGCTCTCAGTGGTTTCCTCGAGAGATGGGGTCTTTCAAGATTTTGTCACAATTCCGAAATACGTGAAATGAACAATAACAATGTTCTAATAATTTCACGAGATCCATCATTGTCCAATCGCTCCTCAAAAAGGGCAACTGACCGCTTGCATGCAAGTACTGGCAGAACGAAAAGATCATCAGTTCTAAGTCTCAATCAGTCCAATGTTTAATGATAAAACACAATGATTTTCTATAGGCCTATTCAGACATTTGCATCAAATTTATGTACTTTTTGTCATGCAATCCGCCGAATCGTCTTCAGTCGATGTATATTGATGAAAAATGTATGATTTCTATTGTAATTCATTATTTCCATTTTAGAATATTACCTTTTTATGAATATTGATATCTTTTCTCTGACATCACTGTCTTGTTTCAAGCGGCTATTGAAAGCAAAAAGTGACGATCTTTGACTCATTCACCTAACTCTTTCACTTTGCAATTTCCTGATGAAGTGACCTTGAAGTCGTCACTCGAGTTGAATTATGTCAATAGTGTTCCTTAATGATGGGGGAAGAAGGAGCTATGTTTTGCTGTTAAGGCAACATAAAGTGGCATCGCGACCTCTGCTACATGTAGGCTTAGACATTTTAGAAATGAAGCTCTTGATATTTACATTGTTACTGAGTAAATAGGGTTGTCAGTCGATATTTCGCCTGTCATTTTTCTATGAAAGTCGTTTGTATAGCTCCAATTCCAAATTAGACGGCCTTAATTGAATGATTACGGCCGTCTAATTTGTTGTGTAATACCATTGAGGTAGAAGCACTTCACCATCCATCTTCGCGTTCCCAGTGAAAATGGCATTGAGGAGATTCCTACGGTTCACAATTATGATCAGTAGATATCTCAAGCTTGACATACTCTATGTTCTGAGCTGCATGGGTTATGTAGAAAATTATCATAGATTTTAGTCTTTTGCAGATCAAAATCTTGGAATTTTCATGTCATGGATTTTAGGTTCAGTAACAATGCATACCTTTCAAATGATCAGCCTAAATCGTCTGGCGCTACGCGCCGACCGAACATTTAGGCTGCCATTTGAAAGGTAATATATCTTCATTCATAGCTTCATTTTGAAGAAATAGGACAACGAGCGGAATTTACCGATGAACAGCTTCATTTCATGCGATGATAATATATCTGATTTTAATATATATGATAATAATTTGTTGTCACTTTGATAATTGGATTAATGCGGAATAAATCATATTCATAATTTATCTCAAATAATTCTATTCAGCGGAACGTTTGTGCTATGAAGTAGCCCATACACCTGTGCGGAATTAAATTGAATGTTTCAAATGTCAAAATTGTAAACAAAATGCTGGAAAAATTTGTCATTTTAATGATCTGTGCTTGTCAAAGTCGTGCAATTAGAAACATCAGTCTGGCTTAATTTGCTGATATTTACACTGTATTATGCAGACAGGTGTCATATAGACAGGTATCGGCATTTGTGATTAACCTGTAAACTGATTTACTTGACTATTTCTGACTGTTCATTTCGTATGCTATCAATTGATAAAACAGTTTACTAGCTGCTCATTTATATTAAAAACCGTTGCGTTTTCATGTAACAATTATTTCGATGTATGAAATGAAACTTTGATGCTAAAATGATAGAAAGATTACTGTTAGTGTTATCAGGGATTAATCGTTAAATTGTAGTGAAATTATGAATAAATCCGATCACTGTTGGTGTTGCGATTCCCCAAGAAAAAATCATGCAATATGACAAAAATATCACTTCATTGGTTCGCATGAGGTTTTCCCGAGAAAGTTGAAATTTCATTTAAAAAAATGATTTTTTGCGGGATAAATGAATCATTATGTCAAAAAATGATTTTTAATTTCAAATTGAATCTTTTAAAATCTACTTTTGAGTTTGATTTATAATAGCTTTGCATTCATTGCCAATTGCAACTTCAAGAAATTCTATAAAAAGGAGCCAGAAGTTGCTTCGAAGTCATACTTAAGCCTCATCAGCCCAACACTCTACGAGTGTAGATACTGAGCAGTCTTTGCTAACCATGGCGCCAAATTCTTCAAATGCATGTTATTCGATAATTCTCTACGCATGCACCTGGATAGCTAGTGTTATTCATACTGAGACTTGTGTCAACTACTCATGAAATGCAATTGATAACAATTACAAATTACTCCGTTTTTCTTCAGTTACATTTCAATTACTTTGCAATTAGACAATATAGCTGCATGTTCTTACTTTACATTTTGACAATCAATTCGTCTCAAATTTCTATCAAAAATCTTCTGGCGATTGCACTCTTGATGCTTAACAAAGCATCACAATGTCGAATTATTAGAAGCTATTCCAAGCATTACCGACGAGGAAAATGTTGTTCATAAACTAGTATGTCTTCAATGTCAGCGCTTTTAAAAACTATCCGACCGCTGATCAACCGCTGAGAATCAAGGAGCATGATCACCGAGAAACACCATGTGCATAATCACCTGTCTTGAAACATCTCAAGAACTTTGATAAACTAACAACTTTAAAACTGAAATATTGAAGAATGAAAAAGATAGCACAAATCTAGGACTGATGGAAGCACATCTAATACAAAAATGCCAATCGAAAATTAACTCAATTAAGAGAAGAAAAATGGCAATACTCGCAATTTCTATTCATTTGACTCTACGACCAAAGACTTGAACTTTTATACAACAAGATATTTTTAAATGCATCATTAATTACTTCTTTTCCATCATCTCTATCATATTGACTCATCTGACTATGTTACCCTCAAAATATCCAAATTTTAGAATTCATGTTTGCAGTGTTGGAACTCCTTTCTATCCTCTGATGAGGCTTAAGTAGGCGAAAAATTGGGAGTCTGTTTCAATGGCCTACAAGCAAAAGCACGGCTTTTATTTCATTCACACAATTGTCGTTCTATTTCGGCGGATTTTTCTTTATCAAGATAAAATGGATATTTTAGTCGAATATTTTCTGTTTATATATTTAGTAATTTTGAGGATAGATACAAGAACAGAAGAAGAACTGATAGAAACAAAGCACATTATTACAAAAAGATCAATTAACTCATGGTGAAACACATACTTTACACAAATTACCTCATGAGGTAATTACGATGTGAGCTCGCATCGTACAAATGAGCAATCAACTAAAGAGTGATGAATCACAAGCGTCCAAGCATTCCCAGTTCGACAGCATGTTTCTCACCGTTGTGCGTGCTCTTGTATTTGCGTCGCCAAATGCCTCCATGATCTGCCGATGCATGCGATGTAGACGCGTATTCAGTTCACTTTTTGTTGATTTCGTTTCAGTATTTCATTATATTCACATCCTAAATACAGTGCAATTTTGGAATCGTCAACTTCATCTGTATTCATTCTGCAAATTAAAATCATTCAGATTTTGAGTTGTACACTTTCACGCTGTATTCAATTACATCTCTTCAAGTGACTATCTGAAATGTGATTTTAAGCTTCTTGAAATGCACATACGTCTATTAAAAGGAAACTCAGGCGCATGTACTTCACCTCTTTCATATGGCGCATAAATATTAGCTAAAACTGAGTACACTTAGTCTGACTCATTCGACTCATGTCTTGTAGTGTACGAGTATTCACGTAACAGGAATAAGCATAAATTGAATTGCTGGAAATTGTTGCGACATTTAAGCCCCGTTCACACTATGACAAACCATGACAACCATGATGACCTACGTGTCGTGACCAAACACATAGGTCGTGACATTCGCTTGGCTGACTCATTTTTTCGTCGATAACTGACTTTTTCAGGTGGTGCGAGGGCGCGGGGAGCTCAGATTTAGCGTAGTGGCATCAATGTCGAGGTATCAAAATCTTTTGATATGGGACATCAGTGCCGTGACACTAACGTAGGCGGTAATAGCTTGGGATTATGCTTGACATAAGACCGTACAAAGGATGATGCTAGTCACAGGATAACGTTAGAGAAAAACTCACGAATAAGACGTAGTTGTGCTGTAGAAATGAAATTGTCCGAACAATCATTTTTTGAAGCTGCAGCGAATTATGACGTCGACTGATATTCTGTTATTTCTGGCGTGAGTAGTAATAAAACGGCGAACACCCGACCGGCGCGCCCCCCCCCTCTGGAACGACAGAGGTTGTGGTCGGCCGCCGTGGTGCTTCGAGTCTGACTCCCCCCCCTCTGGAACGACAGAGGTCTGTCGTGGTGTGCCGGCCAGGTTGGTCCGAAAGGTTCGCTGACGTCCCCCCCCCCGATAAAACGACAGAGTGTCGTGGTGGACTTTGGCGACCGCCAGGTTTTGACTTGAGGCTATAGTGTGTGATGATTTTCGTGAAATCTGATGAATGTTGGGTTGAAAATGGGATGTTTCGAGTGGAAGCAGTGCTCGGATGGGAAAACGGAGGCCAGATTCGGATTCAGCGTGAAATTCTGCATCTGTATGGTGAATTGAAAGCAATCGGAGAGAAAAATTTTCGCTGACGTCCCCCCCCTCGGCACCGATCTTCCAACTTTGCATCTAGTAGACGGATTTTGTCGTGCAATAGCTCGTTTGAAAGCTAAGAGTGAGACAAATTCACTGAAGGACACGGCTTGTTCATATCTGCCTTCGTTTAGATGTGAGACGCCATTTAAGATTTTGGGAGATTGGCGAAAAACGACAGAGTTAGAATTTGGGACGTTTTGGGCTGTAGTGTCAAAACGAAGCATCGGATGGGAAAACGGATTTCAGATTTGGAATCAGCGTCAAATTCTCTATCAACATGGTGAGTTTCAAGTTAATCGGAGAGAAATATTTTCGCTGACGTCCCCCCCCCTCGGCACCAACCTTCCAACTTTGCTTCTAGTAGACGGATTTTGTCGTGCAATAGCTCGTTTGAAAGCTAAGAGTGAGACAAATTCACTGAAAGAAACGGCTTGTTCATATCTGCCTTCGTTTAGATGTGAGACGCCATTTAACATTTTGGGAGATTGGCGAAAAACGACAGAGTTAGAATTTCCCAAGAAACAGCTCCAGCGGGCGAACGAACGCTCGGATTGGTAAACGGAGGCCAGATTTGGAATCAGCTTGATGTTATTGTCCAATGAGGATCATCATCCAATGAGAATCAAGCATTTCTATATAAATAGCGAGCCTTCCACAGTGAGAATCATTCCATCGTTGAATCACACGAGTGACGGACGCACATTTTCTTTCTCTCTCTACTTCCCTGTTCTATTATCCAACTAAAATGGTAAGTCGCTACTTCCCTCCCTCTCCTCCATTGAACGTAAACTTAATACAGTCTTTTTCATTTTCAGGCATCTACTCCATCTGCTGCACTAGTAGGACAAAATGGCGGTCAAACGTTATAAGGTTCGCTACGATCAGATCATCTACAACTGAGGCCAGTGGAAGAAACAACCAAGGTACATAATCCTACACCGCTACAGCGTAAATTTAAACAAGTCTTGCGTTATGACGATCATAGCGTAGTACTCCAAACGGGAATGCTCCCTTCCATGGATGTCAAGATAATGCGCAATCAGTATGGGGACTACATACTGATCCCCGTGAGTCCGTACATTCGCCGCCAACTTGATATTATTGAGGAGTACGTGACATTAAATATGGACATTCCTACTCCTCTTGCTCAAGAGTGGAAGGCGAGAGATGACAAGGATACTCCCTATAGAAAGATTTGGGATGGTAATCACATTTGCCTACCGGTATCACATTGGTGTACTTACTATAAGAAGGAGGGAGATCAATCAATACCCATCAGATGTGATGAGCTCGGAGAAGGTACTTGGGATATCCTTTTCAAAGTGAATGGGCTATATTATAGTCAGCACAAGGATAACAAAATAGCCTCTCTCTCGATACACACTGATTCCATCCTATATATTCCAAAACCACCCAACGTGGACGACATAATTGATCAAATCCTTAACAGCAGTGGTACGAAGCGCAAGTCGGAGAAGAATGCTGCATCAAAACGCAAATCAAAGAAGGAGAATTACTAGTCCTTTCCTAACTCTACCCTATGACAATTCGCTTATGTGCTTTGAGTGTCGTAGGCGTGGTCTTATTAGATACATTTTACTTCTTCGTTGCCATCATATCATTTGTGTATTTTGTCGTGAAAAGCATCGATGCAATTCTTCATTTTGTAATATGTTATAGAACGTTTCCTTAGATGTGTAAATTTCCGTTTTAGGCTTCTATCATCATTTTTATGGATTGTGAGGGTGAACCTGTACAGGAGCTCAGTGCTATTGCTATGAACAATTGGACATATCAGATTGTCAGTGTCTATCATCAACATGCCAACTGCAATCCCAATGTTGATCAATGGGCGAGAAAACACATTCATGGACTTAATCTGAAATATTTACAAGACTATGGCTTTTCTTGTGACAGTGCTCTTCTTATTGACTTTAAACGATGGTTAGCTGCTTTCAATGTTATACGCATCTTTTGTAATAATCCTGGTAAGGAGAGGAAAGTATTTCCCAATTTAATCATTGATGATATTTTGCTCCCGCCTTGGGATAGTAGAGTGAATCAACACTATCATGAAGTCACGAAACGTTTTAAGGATTTCCCTGTTCCTATTTTGTCTGTTCGTTGTAGTAGCTACGTTCATAACGAATGCTTCTTTCCTCCTTACCTCAACACTGCCAAAGTCCTGTATGGTTATCATTGCTCGCTGTACGATAGTTACCAGCTGTATCTATTTTTTATCTCTTTCGAACCATTGATTTATAATGCATGCTTGTTACTATTATTCAATAAATGTTACTATGAGAAGAGTTGTTGGTTTCATGCAATGGATGGGTTAGTTAAAAAGCGATCATGTCTTTCTCAAATGACTGCGGAACATTACATTTTCATAGGCAAAGTTTAAAAGGAGCTGTTCTAGATTAGGTGATAAATTTTCATAAAGATGAGACCGACATCGAAGCAGTGGTCGATGATTCTAGCACTCTATTTCTAGAGTTAATGAATACATTCTCTGATAGCATTGTCATGGCGCGATTAGTTGCGAAAATTAAGTTTAGTCATTTTGGAAAGGAAGAGGTGGAAACTCGCTCTTTCCCTTTTGCTTCTTATTCAATGGAAGTGGTAGATCACCCCGAAGAATTTTTTAAAAGACATATGATAAAAATTGCTGAACGTCTTAACGCATTTAACCATCATGTCAGCAGTCTAGTGATTGAAGCGATTTCAGATATTCACATTCAACTTTCGATAAGGAAAAATTGAAAATGCAGTGGTACTTGATTGTAGCACAACTGGTTTTCGAGCTATGCCTGCTCACTCTCGAAGTATATTCCTTCTGTACATGTGTCTATTATTTAGAAAAGGCTAGCAAATTCATATCTTCAAAAAGACTTGCTATAGACATCAGTAACGGTGAAACTATGTGTTGTGATGTATGTAAGCGAAAGGATGGAAATGAAAAGCGCATCTTCAAAAGATGTAAGCATGCTTTTTGTCAACGCTGTTTTATACGTAATTGCATTCAACTTTGCAAATGTAGCCACTGTGATATTGCTCATTTCGAGTGTCACTTATGTCGCAATAGTTAGTACCTATGCAAATGTGGTAAAGATAGGTTTTAGCAAAGACTAACACGGAAAATGGCGAAACGTAAAATGACGAAACGTAAAAGTCAAAAGTTTTCGAAGTTTTCTTCAGCCATTAAAGCTCTCCGACGAATGAAAGCAAATCAGCGATACAATGCTATACGACATGCTAACGATAAATTCATTCGTGAAATTATTTCTCATGTGAGAAAGTTGAGGACGAAGAAATTAGCACCAAAACAACGAAAGCTACTTAAGCGATATGCTACGAAATTGCGTTTCATCTCCAATCCTAAAGTCACCCTTCAAAGAAAGAGGGAAACTCTAACACAAAAGGGCGGTTTCCTTCCAGCGTTACTACCGATGTTAGCTCCTGTCGTGGGTAACCTATTGGGTAATATCTTTGGCTTTAAGCGTTAATTATGCAAATGTTGAATCTCAAAGTAATGAAATGGATTTCAGACTTCAATGTGATAAAGTTCTGACTGTATCAGGTCCATCTCATGCAGGTAAAACTGTTTTCACGCTGAATTTATTGGATAAAAGAAGGGAGTTGTTTAAGGAACCTATCAATCGAGTGATTTGGTGTTATGGTATTTATCAACCGTCGCTGTTTCAGGAATTGCAAAGTCGCAACTTTATTAGACATGAAGGAATTATTGCAGTAGATAAACTTCAGTCTAATGATGTTGTTGTATTGGATGATCTATTAAAAGAAAGTAAGAATTCAAAAGATGTTACAGATATGTTCACTCGCGCAGCACATCATAAAAGGTGCTTTATCATCTATATCACACAAAATTTGTTTCCTGATGGAAAAGAAGCTCGTACACGAAACCTGAATACACACTATTATGCTATTTTCAAGAATCCGCGAGATAAAAGTCAATTTGAAATTTTAGCGCGACAAGTTGCACCCAGAGGATCAAAAGCCTTAATTGAAATTTTTCAAGCAGCTACTGAAAAACCACACGGTTACTTATTCATTGACTTTACGCAAGAGTGTCCGGAAGAATTTAGATTTCGAAGTGATATTTTGAAAACTCCCATGGTTATCTACAAACTATGAGTTCTTATTCTCGCATGATTGTTATTCCTCAGGATGAATATGTACAATTGACTGCCATGCAGCAAGTAAAGCAACCTCTTGCAAATCAAATGTATAGGAAAGAAATAGATTATCAGCAAAATGTTCACATCAAAGATCCACATCGTGCTGTATTATTACAATCGGAAACTGTTGAGCAATTGAAAAACTTGAAGAATAAGATGCGTGACTCTGTATCGACTGCTACACCTTTAGCATCTCGCGCACATGCCATATCTCTTTTCAACAGTATTGAACCCCATTTCAATGTAAATGATAGAGGAGAAATCATTACAGATGAAAATAAAGTGATTGATGCTTCACGTTATGAAGACTTGATTCAGTATGCGACACGTAGAAAGCGCCGTCAGGGCTATGTTCCACCTGGTTGGTCATACTTTCTTAAACTATTGAAAAAGCATAATGTGCCAAAATTTGCTTTGAATAATGAGACATTGAAAGAACTTGATTCAACAGTGGCTACTGCTCCAATGCTTCAGACGATGAAAATGCCAACAAATTGGTTTAAGACGTCACCTGCTACATCCCCTCCCACACTCACTAAGCAAACAAGAGGAAGAACTCGACGTAGATCTACGCCACCACTAAAACTAGTAAAAGGAAAACGTAAAACAGCTCCTCCCAAGAAATACATGTTCTCAGACTATTAATATGAAGCAGATGTGTTGCTTGCCATGTAATGAGCCGCCAGAGGTGAATGTCGTTGTCACTTGCACTTGCTGCGCCAGCTCTCACAATGAAACTCCTAAGCAATGTGAACACGATCGCAAAACCGCTAAAGCTAAATGCTGCAGTTGTTGTAAATGTAGAAAGGCAAGAAAGCAAAAAGATGAAAAGGAGGAAAAAGAGTCAGTCGTCATCGACTGAACGTTTGAAGTCAATCTATTATGACGTAAAACATCCGGCAGGATTTGCATCGATCAAGAAATTGTCAAAAGCGAGTGGTCTTCCACAATCACAAGTGAAACGATGGTTAAAGGGTCAGGCTACCTATACACTCCACAAACAAGCGAAAAAAGAAGTACCGTACCCGCCATTATATTGTTCATGGCATTGATGAACAGTGGCAAGCAGATTTGTGTGATGTCGCCTCCATTTCAAAACATAACTCGGGCAATAATTTTATTTTAACCGTCATTGATATTTTCTCGCGTTATGCATGGGCTCAACCTTTAAAAACTAAAGAAGGGAAAGGAGTAGCAAAAGCATTCCAAACAATTTTTCGAGAAGGTCGCATTCCAAAAAGAATTCAGAGTGATCAAGGAAAAGAGTTTGAAAATCAGCATGTGAGAAGATTATTTGAGAGGCATGACATTGAGTTGTTTAGTGTAAAGAGTGCTTATAAAGCTGCACTCGTTGAACGTTTTAATCGCACACTAAAAAATCGCTTGTGGCGACATTTTACTGCCAACTTGACACAAAATTGGACAAAGGTCCTACTAGATACACTCCATGCCTACAATCACTCTATCCATCGTTCTATTGGATTCAGACCAGTAGATGTAAATGCTGACAATGTAGATAAAGTGCGCGAATCATTCCAACGTAAACGCACTCATGTGAAAAGTGATGTGAAAATTGGTGATAAAGTTCGTATCTCAAAAGTGAAAAGTGTTTTTGCTAAAGGGTACCTTCCGAATTGGACAGAGGAGGTATTTACAGTATCAAGGATTAATCAAAAAGACTCTCCGACCACCTACAAGTTGAAACATTACGATAATGAAGAAATTGAGGGTAGCTTTTACCGCGATGAGATTGAGGTAGTCACTGAAAGTGAAACATATTTGGTAGAGAAAATCATTCGATGTAAAAAACGGCAAGGTGAAGAATGGTGTCTTGTTAAATGGACTGGTTATCCTTCAAGTATGAACTCTTGGATGCGTCGTGCCGACATCTTTCATCTAAGTGATCGACAGTGATTCATGCAAAGTTGTAACTAACAATGTTTATGGTTTGAGCTATGAATCCAACTGCCTCATTTTATTCACGACCCTCCTATGTAAGTGGTGGAGGACAAATTTACATCGGCGCTCGCCGCCAACGTGGAGGTAGCATACTTGGTGCACTGAAATCTGTTGTAGCACCTCTCATATCCAATGTCGGTAGATCTTTAAAACGAAATGTTTTAAGTAATGCCGTTGGCTTTGCTGGTGATGTTGCTAGTGATCTTTCCAGAGGTAGAAGTTTTAAGAGCAGTTTGTTGAATCCTGGGAAGGAACGTGGTTTAAAAACATTGAAGCAGACCTTTGCTGGTGTTACTCAAGGAAAGAACTCACCTAAACGAATGAATAAAGGAAGGAGGAAACATCGCGGAGCTGGTAGGATGCGATCTTCAGTCAAAAGGCATTCACGCAAACGTCGCAGAGGCTCTAATCATTCATCAGGCGCTAAACGACGACGCTGCTATAACTTCTAATCATGGAGTGTAAAACTTCCGGATTTTGTTTGTTTGATCAACAAGCCATACAGACAGATATTCTTAGTTGAAGTATTGTAGATTATCATCCTCGAACAGCTGAGAATGCTGGCCCCATTGAATTTGTTATTCCTGGTGGTAGTGATGACTACATAGATTTGAGTTATGCGATGGTTGATTTGAGGTTTAGAATTCAGCAAGCAGATGGAACTGCTATTGACGATACACATAAAGTTGGACTGAACAATTTACCATTGACTACAGTACTTCGCGATGTTTCTCTAACGATTGGAGAGCAGCAGGTGGAAGGTGGTCAAAGCGATTATCCCTATAAATCATATTTCAATCATGTATCACAGGTTCATCCAGCAGCACAAAAAAGTCATATGGAAGCCATGGGATGGTACAGAGATGAAGCAGGAAAATTTGATGTTGAAACAAACAGTGGCTTTGTAAAGCGATCTACTATGATTAAAGATAGTAAAGTATGTCAGCTATATGGTCCGCTGAATTTAGACTTCTTTAGACAGTCAAAGTTTTTACTCTGTAATACCAGCATGCGACTCAAGCTGACATTGAATAAGCCTGAATTTGCGCTGAATGCATTTGCTAAAGTTGACAATTTTAGAATTCATGTGGAAGATATTGCACTTTACATTCGTCGAGTAGTACCGAATCCAAGTGTCATTAGAGGACATGCTGAAGGTCTTAACCGCCAAAATGCCATTTACCCCGTTCAGCATACAAAGCTTCTCACCTTTACAATTCCGAAAGATCAAAAGAGTTTCATGAAAGATGGCCTCTTTCCATCGGAAGCACCGAAGCTCCTCATGGTGGCAATGGTTGAAAATGATGCAGTTAATGGTAATATAAAGAAGAATCCTTTCAATTTTAAACACAATCAGTTAAGTGAAATTGCTTTACGTGTAAATGGTGTGAGTCATCCTGGTCCACCCTACAAATCAGATTTTGCTGCGGATCAATTTATGCGCAGTTATGTTGATTTTATGGATGTCTTTAGCTTTTACAATACGGATGACACCAATGGACTCACTATGAAAGAGTTTAAGAGTGGATATACTATTTATGCATTTGATTTGACTTCTGACAGCGATATTAGTGCACCCTATCGTCAAGCGAACGTGCCTCATAATATTCGTTTGGATTTGACGTTCAAAAGAACACTACCTGAGACGATCAATGTATTAATTTATGCAGTCTTCGATTCAAACATTGAAATTACAAAGTATCGTGACGTGATTCTTCAGTATAATCGTTAATGAGTTGGTTGACTGCTGACGATATTAAGACTAAAGTGCAGCGTAATGCAGACGAAGCGACGTTGAAAGCTTTCGATAATGTCTATTCACTCGATACCTTACCACCTGCAGTAAATCACTATCCCATCTTTATTGTGCTAAACACTCATTCGCAGAATTTAGGCGGTGAGCATTGGAAAGCGATCTTTATTGGAGAAGACCGACGTGGTGAACTATTTGACTCTCTTGCTCAACCTCCAAATATACCAACACAGCAGTGGTTGAGAAAACATACGCGTCAATATCAGCGAAATGAACGCATACTACAACATCCACTTTCATCAACGTGTGGTGCTTTTGTACTGTACTTCATCTTAAAACGTTTACATGTATCTCGATTTGTATCTGTTATTCAAAACTTTTCATGTAATCCATCCTCTAATGAAAAAATGATTTGTAAGTTCTATCATGATTTGAAATAAAAACATCATGTTGGAAAAATTGTTTTTTATTTTACAATCCGCTGGGTACGTACATACTCGATGAGATAGTCTAGGATCACATTTGCTTGTACATGAGATTTTAGTCCAGTAATGATCACTTTACTATTATGAAAGATTGCCACATGCACAGGTAACCAACAACTAATGAGAGCTGCAGGAAAAAGTTCGGGTTCATAACACAAATTGTAACTGCTGTACGAATCTTCAAAAATGATACACTTTCACTCAATTGAGTAGAGATCACCATATTGTCCACAGTCAGATTCGACATCACACACCTCTCCCTCTTCCATATCCGACGTAGTAGTCTCTGTAGCTCTAAGCGCATTGACTGCGCAGATGAATGAGAAAGGGCGCCGAGAATCTGTGCAGTTCCATTTGGGAAGAGTTGAAGATTCCGTGAATTGTTCATCTTCACCACTAACATTTGAGGTCGGCCTGGGTAATACTTGCTGTTTTGAAGGTGTTGGTGTAATTTTGCGAGATCGATTTTGGTGTAGAGTCTGAAGCGACGGAGAATGTTGACGATGGTGTAGCGATGGCGCTTCATAATGAAGAAATGAGGTAATTGAGCGATGTACCTTCCTTTTATACTTTTCCCAACTACCTTGATGAAATGTGAAGTTAGCATGGAGTTGGGAATGATAGAGTTGAATTCGCCGTTTGTTGACGCGGAACCATATGCGATTTCCAATACGTGAATGTCTTTTCATATAGAAGTATTTCAAATCCTTCATGATATGATGTAGAGACTGAAAATGACGATAAGATAAAGCAAACTCTCTTCTCACATTTCCAGTTGAATCTTTGAAATAGACGTTTCGATCATGATCCGTTTCAATACGTTGTAGGGAATCTAATTTCCAACTCATGGTGCGTGGTAGTCATGTCTGATTAAGATTTGCATAGTAGGGCGATGAACTCACGACGAATAAATGTCATGATGGAGCGATGTATGTATCTTCTATACTTCTCCCAATTGTATTTGAGAAATCAGAAACAGTTTGCGGAATGAGAATGGCAGATTTGAATTTCATTGTTGCGACGTTGAAGCCAAACTTGATCACCCAAGGAGATGAATCTTAATGTTTCAAAATATTCCAAATCCCTCATGATATCATTGAGGTTGACAAATTGTCGTCATGTTAATGTAATACCTCTTGATGTATGACCATGAGAATTTTTGAAATGTACGTTTCCATCACGATCAACTCTGATATATTGTAGAGAGTCCAAAATCCAAGTCTTCATGATGTTATGCAAAGCCGCAGATCAGCAATATAAAAATGTCGTTTTATCATATTTTGCTTAGCAATGCGGCCGGAAATAGATTTGCTAGTAGTCGAGCCGCACTCTTTTCTACTCCCATTGATCATACACAACAGCTAAATGGAAAGGGGGAAGTGGGTGTCATTCAACTTGTTCATAGCAACTGTGTCTATACTTTTGATCATGAGGTGATGACTATTAATATGAGACGTACAGCTGTTTACCAATGTGAAAAGGGCTGTCGAGTATACATTCCACAGTGGCCAAAGAAAGATCTCTTATCATGTAAAAAGTTTATATATGATTTCCTGAATAAAGCGTGTAAACATATTGTCCAATTTACTCCGCACAATGATGATCGTAATTATGTACATCATGTAGTTGAGAAAGATTGGATTGTTGGTTTAAGTCCAAGTTTAAGAAATGATTCAGGTTACCTCGCTAGCGCCTTAACAAGCTATGATAATTATAACGTTAATTACCACCCAAGTGGTCATAAACAGTTAATATATCGAGAGGAAGCTTATTATGTAGATCTTATTCCAAAAAATGAGAAGACGTTGGTGAAGAAGATTGTGATTAAGCCAAGAAAGACAAACATGACTCCTGAAACATTATTGAAGAAATTTAATTATCTCCTTCGAGTTGATGGCAAACAAGTGGCAACATTGACTTATATCAAATCATCTAATCATATTGCAATAAGTAAATTAAATGATGATGATCTAGTATTAGTTTGTTCGAAAGATTTTCATCAGTTATTACGACATCGTTCTGCAGCTGTTCATGGAAAATTTGATATGCAACATTTACCATGTGAAAGGTCAAGTCAATTTGATATAGAATGGAGCGTATCTTTATACAGAAAGTGTGTAGAGCCTTTAGGTGGTATCTTACATGAAACAAGAGTGTTGATGCCTCGCATTATTACTTCAGTTAAATTGGTTGTAGATTATTTAAATGAAGTGATTAATGAGCAACATATTTCATTTTCTGAAAAAGAAGGTGTTTTGTCTCTCACTATAAGTGGAAAAGGTATTGAACTAATTATGGATAAAACTCTAATGGACCTTTTGGGTTTTGATCAAAATATCTTTAAAAGTGGTACTGTAACCAAAGCTAGCGCAGACATGTCACTATCGCGTCGTATTAACTATTTTCAGATATATTCCAATATTGGTGAAGATGTACGTGTGGGAGATGTTGAAGCTCCATTGCTAGCAATGATACCATACCAGTCAAAAAGCTGCAGTATTTTATCTGAGCATACTTTCAAGAAAGTGCATTATACAAAGCTGAAATCAAACTACATCCCACAAATTGATATTGAAATTTATGACGATGCTGGTGCGTTGATTCCTTTTCATAAAGATGCTGTGACAAGTATCACACTCCATTTCCGAATGATGAGTTAATGCAAAAGTATGCTAATATATTTTCCAATGTGAATAATATGGAAAGTGAAAATAAAGACTCGTTTTTAATCTACTTACCCAGTAATGCTTCTATGAATAAATTTCCCAAAATAAACCATCAGACTATCGAGTAGAATTAAATCGCCCACTACATTTAGAAGGATAATGGGAGGTTGGCGTTTCTAGTATTTGCTATGATAGCAATATTCAGAATGTGAATGATTTGGAAGAAATGATATTGACTCCTCGCACCCATGATGGAATAACGATGAATAATGCATTCCAGTTCCCATACAATTTAACATCAGATGGAAAGTGGAACTATGAATGGATTCAGATAAAATCAGATTATTATGAACCATTTGGGAATGAGAAAATTATTAAGGCATTCAACAGTGGTAATACTTCCATCATGAAGAATAAGGATCAGAAAGTCTATGAGTTTACTATCTATCATTGAAGTGGGAGACAGTTCCTTCGCTTTCATTCTTTTACTAAAGGTCTTACACTGAGGTTGGATAATGAATTCTATCCACATCTTGGTTTTGGTCATGGACTACATCTAACGTCAATTGCTACTGCAAATGTTAAAAAAGTTTATTCAAATCGAATCAACAAATTTCATTATAGATTTAAAATATTTGATGAAGATGTTGTAGAATGCGAAGAACGCATCATTTTGAAAAAGCGTGGTGTTCAACCTTTATCACTTATTGAGTTAGTAAAACGATGGGATGAGACTGTGGGTAAGAAGTATGGAGAGAAAATTGTGGCGGACAAAAATAAGTTGGTTATTCAGAAATATAATGACAAACTTACAGTTTATTTCTCTCCAACCTTGCGCCATTTTGTAAGACATTATACACCTATTATTGGAAGCGGTGTGGTGTATGGTTCTCATGAATATCACATTAAAGCTGATTCAGTTAATGATGAATGGTGGGTGGACATCTATGGTGATCGCATCAAGAAAATTTACCAGTCTTATGAAGAATCTAAAGTTGCTATCAATATAATGCCGCGTCTATATCATACAGTTGAAAGCTTTATTCATGTAGTAAATCCTTTTATACAACAGAAGTTGAAGCATGTGATGAAAAGTAAATATGATGTAAAGACACACCACATTTCGTTTTCAATTGAAAATCAACGCATTGTTCTGAAACTGGGTGATGACATTCAATGTCAATTGAGTAAAAATTTGAAAAAACTCTTTGGTTTTTCAATGCTACAAACTGTGTTTACTGCTGCGCATACGATTGGTATAGAAACACCAATGACACTTGATAAACATGAACAGCACCTTTACATTCAAAGTGATTTGATTCTACCTATTTCTGTTGGTGAGAAAAAAGAATACATTTTACGTGATTTCATTCATGATAAAGACGCTTCATATGGAATAGTCGAGAAGATGTTTGAATCTATTTTCTATCATCCCGTCGTCAAACAAACTATACCATCTATTGCTATCAAAATTACCAATGGTTTACAAGAGTGCATCCATGTGAAAGATACTAAATCCCTCGTAACTTTAGTGTTTCGGAAAACAAAGTGAAGTCATTGTGATATTTTTATTGAAATACAAATATGTATATGAAAAAGTCTTTTCACAGATATAGGGGGAATGGGATGACTGTAGGCATATATTCACAAGGAAGAAACGATCTAATGCGATACATAAAACAGCAATGTTTATCTACAGAAATCAACATGAAAATACTAAGTTAAGGATGATAATGCTAAGACGTCTCCTGAATGTGGTAGTGTGAGTTTAATTCTTTTGGGTGGTGGTATGTTTGTGTCAGGATGTCCATGTGGAAGAGATATGTTATGTTCTAACCAGCACCTCTTATCCTCCCATGCTGAAAGCGCCCGTTTCCTAAAAGCATGAGTTTTGATCTCATGCGACTTAGATTTTAAGATTGTCATATTGACAAACGTTATATTTTTATTTCTATAGGCTTTCCTGAAATTTTTATGTTTCATGTTAGAGACCAATGATCTTGATATGCCTTTAGCACGCTTAATACTATCGTCGCTATCCTTTAATTTCATACTGTACATTTTTGGGCGGAGGAGAATCATTTAATCTATTTCCTTCCCTGCTGTCTCATCCTTAAAGCAGTCACGTTTTTCCTTATTTTTGATGGAGTAGAGTGGGTGATCAGTAGGATAATTTGATGTATCAAAATATCTTTTTAAAGATTTTCATATTTCATTGAAATTTAAATCTTTTTGAGTGGTAATACCTAAGAAGAAACTATCTGTATCACCACCCAACAAACGAACCTCTTTTACGAGAGGACATGGTTTTAGTATTTTATAAAAGAGTTGGTACATTTCAAGCTTAGAGTAATCTAGTACAGCTTGGCCAATATAGATGGGCTTGCACAACTCAACTTCAGATTTTATCATTTTAACACCTACAAGGTCCTCATCGATAATGTCTCTATCGATGAATAGAGGTGATGAGACCAATTTCTTAAATTTTGTAACATCATTGACTAGTTTATAGTTTACACGTTTTCTAACATCCTCCATCGTCTTACCAAATAGACTATTATTCTTATACTTATCAAAATCTTTTTCAAAATTATTTTGGGCTAGTGCACGTTTCTGGCTGTTGCTATCAATATATGGTTTTAGGAAGGCTTTCTGTCTAAATTTAATAATGCGGTGAACTCTTTTTAAAATCATGCCCATTTCTAAATAAAATTTTGAGATGGAAAAGTGGACTAGATAGTTTTCCTTATCATATTGGGTGAGTAAAAGTTTGCGGCAAGGCTTATAGTCGGGTTGACCGCATGATTCTAAATCTTTATGAAATTGTTTCATAAAGTCGGAAAACATATCTTTGGTCACTTCACCTGATTCGGGTGCGAGTGGAAAATCTACGGTTTTATTCTTAATATTATTAGGATAGATTAGATCTATCTCAAAATAATATCCCCAATCACCTTCATCTGGAATTGCTAGTATGTTAGAAGGGTTGGAGAGATGCTGAATTTCAATATCATCTAACCAGCTAAATTCAGAGTGAGGGAGTGGTTTGGATAGTGAACTACCATATAAATTATTTTGGTCATCATACTTAAGATGAGTCTGATCATCGCCTACTAATTTTGATTTTAACCTATGTTTATTTACAAATGTGAGACCACCGCGAATTCCTCGCTCAAATAAATTATACATCTCTTGATCTTGTAAGAGATGAATGGTCTCACCAGTCATTTTGAAAGCAGACTTAAATGACATGGCTGGCGGACTGACAAAGTGGACGGGATCTAACTTATCTTCTTCTAATGCCACTCGTCTAAACTCCTGAAATACATCAGCAAGCAAAAATACATCTAACTTAAGATAGGCAATCATATATTCGCCAAATGTATGGCAGTCAAATTTTATCCATGCATCTTGTTCATGATCATAATCTTCGGTCTTACATTCTGCGCCGGTCAAATCATTTTTAAATTTATCTATGGGCGGAAGAGAAGTCTCGCCGAGTTTACTAATCGCATCAAAATATGCATATGGAAAGACTCCTTTCCGTGTGATGACTTCATCGGTTAGATTTGGATATAATTTCTTAAGATTTTGTGTTAGTGAAAGAGACTTTAGATTTTGTACGAGAGAGGCCAGTGATGCAGTCATAAATTGGTAGGAATCTAAAAATTTTATATCAAAACAGACCGTCTTATTTTCTTTATTTTTATCGACAGGTACTTTTGCTGTCATAGCCATAAACTTCTCTCTCGTTTGTGCTATTACATCAAGCTTCCACTCTTTCATTTGACCTAAACCTCCTTTTATTATCATATGGCTGTCGTAGCCCTTGAAATTATGGAAAATGACGGGTAATGTACGCCGTTTCATCCTAAGTGAAAAATTGCATTTTGAACATAGTGCGTTTCTAAATTTACCAGTGATGTGATCGTGGTCGCGCACTTTCTTAATCTTATCATCATCAAATGTTTTACTACATTTGAGGCAAACGTTGCAACTATCAAATTTTGCTTGATCATCTGCTGTCATATGCAATGATCTGCGATAGAGTTCACCATCATACTTTTGTTGAAATTTTACAGCCTGTTCGAGGAATTGTAGGAATTGGTAAATACAATCCTCACCTTGCCAGACGTTCATTTTATTTTTTCTATTTTGGAAATGGTCATGCCATACTTCATAGCAGGAAATGGCTGCTGCTCGATGTAGCATCGATGTAGCATTCGATGTCAGCATAGATGACACGAAGAGGACTTAGTTCATCGCCATTCTCTCTATATGAAAACTCCTTATCTTTGGGCATGCGCTCCATTTGTAGTTTACCTCGGTTACACCATTCGTAATGAGTTTCAAATTTGTTTTTACTCCTAAAGTTGCGAATGCATCTGTCACAGTAATAAATCTCTGATGAGCTAGAATTTCTTAAGTGGTGGTATAAGCGAGAAATTTTGGGAATACCACAGTAGTGCCATTCCTCACTATCATCCTGTCTTACTAATAAAAGGTTGACAACGTGGTCATAACAACTCGAACGCGAGTTGTAGCGGACACCCTTCAATCCCTTTTCCCAAACATGGAGACTATTTTGATGTTGTTCAATTTTTCAAATTTTTCTATATCTTTAATTTTCATAACTCCACTATTGCAGTCATCAAACTTAAATTCATTCTCCCACTGTTGATACTTACTCTTACGGTATCGGCTATTCTGCACATCATTATAGTGGAGAATGGAGAGGACGGCATACTTAAAACAGTGCGATTCGCAATCTACAGAAATGACTGCTGTTTTATTTTTTAAATTTTTCGGAAGTTTAAAGGAGCCTCGTCCAGAGCAGTTCTCTAATAAAGTGGTTTTAATCATGGCAGTCTCAATACCATCAAAAACGAGACCACTATCACGCTCGTTAAATTTATCTATGTTTAATTTTAACCCTTGGATATGAAAATTTATCCAAGACTAGCAGTCTACAACTTCGGTTGCAGGAGAGGAGGGTATGTGAAACTCCAACCTCTCTACTATTTGACCAGTATGGTGGTCGATTTTTGCATATTTTATTTTGAGATAGATGAGCGCCTTCATTCTAAAATTGGCTAAATTGTTGAAGAGCGCACCAATCAAATATGAATTTTGATGAAACCATTCTTCAAAGTCAGTAATGGTTTCTGAGGATTCCATCTGGTAGTTCCTCACTAAATTATTTATCGACACTTCAGAGAGTCGGATAGAGGTCGGATAGAGGAGGTGCTGTTAGTATAACTATCGTCACTGTGTGTATGTCGAAGTCTATGTGAAGATAGTTCAAAATGTGACTCAAAAGACTGAATGCATAAATCGCAAGAAAAGGACACATCGTTAACAGAATCATCCCCACCTTCGGAGATTGATGCTGACTTAGGTCTACAAACACCTCGCTTGATGTGTCGGACTAGATCACGCTTCCTCGTGAAGATGTGTTCACAGTCAGCACATTCCCGATCGTTGCATTCCCGCGACAATGTTGACATGGAGTCGCTGTTGTTATCCGACTCTCTCGAGATGGGAGTGGTATCACCTGAAAGAGAAATCATTCTATCATCTCTGTTCAAGTCTCAGTGTATTGTTACAACCTACCTTGACTCAACAACTCTAAATTTTCCTCGAGAAGGGAGGGCGTTGGTGATGAAGTCGATGTCTGAAATTGAGGAAGATGCTATTAGCCACACGTTTGAGGGAGATGAGTGAAGAAATTTTCAACTTACCATTTCAACGAAATCAAGTTTAAGGTTGATACTTCAACAAGATAGAGACTTCACTCAAATTTGGAATTCACGAGAGAGCAGTTTACTTGTACGCCTCAAATATAGAATTCGCTAGAGAACACTTCACTTATACGTCTCAAAGACAGAGTGAAATGACAAGAATGTCACTTTACATATATACTTTCATATTCATCATTCATTGGCTGTTCATTCTGATTGGTTGCTTGTTTATACTTTAGAATTAGAAAACATTTCAAAGTTATTATTCACAGTCAACATGACAAGCCCTCCGACAATACCGAACGCAAAATTCTCTTCTCCATGCTCATCACCAAAGGCGCTCGTTGCACCAAACGCTCCAACGAAGGGGAAGGTGGAGAAAATATACCAACTCTACAATATTAGAAAGTTGTCATTACCAGCGGACGACGAAGAGGAGAGTGTATGTGAGAAGGAGTGTCCCGACTTAACAGGCGTGAGGTGGAAGTATCTGCAGTACGATACTGATGATGTGATGGAGATCACCAGCACCAAATTTCTTCCACCAATTATGGGAATGGTACACCCCTAACTCCCAGCCACGAACTATGGCGGAGTGGGAGTACATCGACAAAGTGAGGCTCGCGGTAGAAGAACGATTGAAGCAAGTGAACTGTTTTTGCAATCTATGTGAAACCAGACTCTGGGACGATATTGACGATGAAGACCTTTTGAAATACATGTCATAATAAATTTTTATTTCGTATTATCTTTGCTTTCATACTGACTTACTTGAATGGGGCTTCAGTGGATGATTTAACCATGTATACTTTTTCATTTGGAAATAGTAGCACACTTAGTTTAACTTGCAATTCTTATAACATTTCATATGGATGATAATGGTAGATGAAATAGTGTTAAATAAAATTAAGATAGCTTACATGATTCTGGGGTAGCAATCGACTGCGATCCATGTGTAAAGAGCTTGTTAGACTACGGAAGAGAGAAGTGTGTTATGTTGCGTGTGGCGCGTGAGTGTCCTCCCATTTCATTCCATTCATCAATTCATCTCATTGATAGAGACAGGTAGAACTCATGGTTCTCATAACGTATGCAATGGATAGTTTATAAGGCAACCTTCGACAGCTGGCTAAATGTCGCCCTGGCGCGAATGCATACTACGTTGAGACAGAGGCAATCACTTGCAAACATGACGCAGAGAGGTTTAACAAGATTGACCATTGCCGAATGTCCCTTGCGGTATACATAGCTACGGGTTTCACCGCCGCCCTTGACAGGAACGCCCGTCGAAAGGAAGTATTACACCGAACTTCATTTGCAACGTTCAAGTTGACTGATAGCAGATTCAACTTAATGATAGTATTCTCTAGTCTGAAGACTGCCTAGGGCAAACCGCGTGGAGGTTCTATCATGTCTTGCCCCATGGTGGCCCCATAAGGGCCGTTTGTGGCGTTCTCGGGGTGTGTGATAGGATCTCAGACTTGCTTTTTCGACTGCGGCTCCGGCAACGGGGCGGGTGGTCGCTTCTCTTGGATGTCTGTAAAGAAAGAAGTAGTGAGTTATCATCTTACATTTTAATTGAGTCATTTTTACTTACAGATCTTCTCGGACGCTTCCTCATAAAGGAAATTCGAGATCGGATCACGATGATCGAAGGTGAAGCGTAGACACTCCACCCCTTTCTTCACCCGAGAGTAGCATTTCTCCCCTCTTCCACGCTCGTACAAGAGAGGAGTTTCTGCTACTCTCCCCTTTCTAATAGGGATGTGCAGACGGCTGGAACGCACCCTTCGATCGCGATCCACCAGCTGCGCCGAACGGTGCAGCTCGTGGTTCGTCTCGACCACCTTAGCCATCTGCACACGGAGTCTCTCTACTTCCTCCTTCAACCTTCGTATCTCCTTCTCCCTACTTTCCCTCTCTGCTAGCAAAGCCTCTTCTCTGGCTTTCCCCTCGAGAGTCTTGAGCCTCTCCTGCTCCAACTCGCCATCCCGCTCGCTTAATCTCTCCTTCACCTTCTTCATCTCTCCGGCCACGTTCTTTAGGTCCTCATACTTTGCCTTGCATGAGAAGGCCTCCTCCTTCAACTTCTCCACCTCTTTCTTTAGTCTATCTCGTTCGGCGATCACCGGCGGGCGCTTAACAAAATTGCGACATTGCGTTGCAATTCCGCTCGCAGTCACGGCTGTAGGGTTCTCGCGATCGAGGTCGACGTCCTCGATAGGTTGCGACTGTAGCTCTCCCTCCTCCTCCTCTTCACTATCGCTGCTGGACAGCGAGCTCTCGCTACTAAGGCGACTACTCGCTACTACTATGGCGGATTGTAGCTCAGTGGCCTCAGTGGTGAAGAGTGAACTCCGTTCTTGTTCGTTGGCGGATTGTAGCTCCAAAGAACGGAGCTCAGTGGCGAAGAGTGAACTCCGTTCTTTTCGCCTACTTCGCCTGTTTGACACTCGCTGTGTTGTGAGTGCCAATCCTCCAACCGCTCACTTAAGCGACTGATTTTGTGGGCTCCGCAATAGTAGCGACCGACCCCTATCTGTTTCTTGCTACTGTAAGCGTGCTTCTTGAAGGCGTCAGCTCGGAATACCTTCCGGCATTGACACAGTTTGAAACTGGTCTTGACATTATTGTATTTCGGCATTTCTGAAGCGAAAAACGGAAAACAATGATTTGTACACTTAGTGAGGAATGATAGATTTGAGTATAGTGAGTGACACTCGATCCCGTCGACAGCCCGAAGGCCTTGTACTGATCACTAGGGAAGTGAAAGATCTTCCCCGATACCCGCTATTTACAGCTTAAGACATCATTGTCACTGCCTCGAAGTGGTAACAGCAACGCCGAGTCAAAGGTAGTGAACAGTAGCTGGGATTTAGCCCCTCAAAGCTGCCTTAGACTTAGTTAAATTTGAAATCTGATAGCAGATTTGAACTCAGCATACTTGAAAACCTTGAGGAAACATCCCAAGACATTGCTTTGATCAGCTTGATAGCAAGCCGTAGAGAGAGCTTGATTCACCAGCGTTTTGCAATGGAGATGTTTAGAGGCCACCCATGACAAGATAGCTAAGACTCACCCGATTGGCGTTCAAAGTGCTGCGTTGAGAACTGTGTCAAATGCCCAACATGAGACATGAGTTGTCCCAGCGGTTACAGTCTAAACTATGACACACTCCCTTGCCACACTTATCACTACGGCATCGTCCGCCGTCCCGAAGGAACACCCTGTCAGTGGAATATTACAGCAAAACTCTCCGTGTCTTGCTCGCTTTCAGTGAAAAGCCGCTTATACCATGAGAAGACTGGCTCAGACATCATTAAAAATGCTTTCATTGACTTCAGCAGGGTCGAAAACCCCAGAAAACCTCCAAAACTAGTGAATTTAAATTTTTCAACTTTTTAGCACTACGTATGAAATTTTATAAGTAGTCTGTCACTTAGGGCAGGTCAATAACGACCGAACCTTTTTTGAATCAAGTCAAACTGACTTGTAGAAGCAAAGTTACAAGCCTTTAAAGTTTTGGAGTCTTTTATGGCCTGGAGACGAAGGCCATTTCCTGGCTAACCTCTAAGTCTGACGCCTTATCAGCAATATCAGCTGATATCAGCAATGAAATTTTCTAAGTCGGTTTCTTACAGAAACCCGGAATTTGGAATGTCCGAAGCTATCATCGGAGCTCAGAGAGACGACCTACCTTTGGGAATATCTCGTCTTAATGACACAAGTCTCTGTCGGTTCCCAGCTTATATAGTGTGTGGCGATCAGCTGATGACGTAATACCCATCATCCAAATCTTTAAATCTGTCTATCTCCGGTTCTAGTGCTCCGATTGAGCTGGAAATACACCATTTCGATGTAGAATTTGACGCTGAATCCGAATCTGGCCTCCGTTTTCCCATCCGATGCTACGTTTTGGCTCTACAGCCCACAGCCATCGCAAAAATTCTAACTCGTTTTTTCGAAAAATGTTGAAAATTTTTTCTCTCCGATTGACTTGAAACTTACCATGTGGATAGAAAATTTCATGCTGATTCCAAATCTGAAATCCGTTTTCCCATCCGATGCTTCGTTTTGAAGCTACAGCCCAAAACGTCAAAAATTCTAACTCTGTCGTTTTTCGACAATCTCCCAAAATGTTAAATGGCGTCTCACATCTAAACGAAGGCAGATATGAACAAGCCGTTTCTTTCAATGAATTTTTCTTACTCTTAGCTTTCAAACGAGCTATTGCACGATAAAATCCATCCACTAGAAGCAAAGTTGGAAGGTCGGTGCCGAGGGGGGGGGGACGTCAGCGAAAATTTTTCTCTCCGATTGACTTGAAACTCACCATGTTGATAGAGAATTTGACGCTGAATCCGAATCTGGCCTCCGTTTTCTCATCCGAGCTCTGCTTCTACTCGAAACATCCCATTTTCAACCGAACATTCATCAGATTTCACGAAAATCATCACACACTATAGCCTCAAGTCAAAACCTGGCGGTCGCCAAAGTCCACCACGACACTCTGTCGTTTTATCGGGGGGGGGACGTCAGCGAACCTTTCGGACCAACCTGGCCGGCACACCACGACAGACCTCTGTCGTTCCAGATGGGGGGGAGTCAGACTCGAAGCACCACGGCGGCCGACCACAACCTCTGTCGTTCCAGAGGGGGGGGGCGCGCCGGTCGGGTGTTCGCCATTTTATTACTACTGGCGTGCTACCAGCAATATCCGTGTCTTTGTGACAAATGTAGGGAAGATTGCAAAACCGTTTGGTGCGTGAGAGGAGAAGGCAGAATCAATTTTAATATCCACTTGTAGGCCTAATATTTCCTACTTAAAAGAGCTGCGACCAAAAATTCGATCTATTCGGGGCACCAACAATAGCGGAGTTCGAAAGGTAAATAAATCCAAGTCAACTAACTGGATCGGCAACATCGGAAACATATAGGCCTATACCTTAACTTAAATGGTTCTCGTTTGCGCACACTTTTCTTCATAAAAACATCAAATCCACTGCAACTCAAACAAATTTGGTGAATACTTTATTTCCTTAAATATGAACAAATTTTATGTTACCATACGTACTGTTTTACCGGCATCAACCGACCGTCGTCAGCATTTGATATTGCAATGATACTTGTCCTTTATTCATAAAGTAATTGCCGAAACTCTTTCTCTTTTGACGAGCACTTCCTTGGTAAATTTCTAATCTGCGTCGAAGCAATGCGCCTAAGTCCAGCTTGCCTATCTAGACTGTTATAAGAAACCAACACAAAATTTTTAATCGTTAAGACTTGTCTTTCAACTATGCATTCACGAAACGTTTTCAGTTTGCAGAAGCAATACTAATAGCAGTGTCACGACACTGTCTATTAAGCGTCTGAACGGTTAGTGTCACGGAATCGATTTAGCCTAGATTTCGTCCTGTACATCGGCACTAATGTCACGATATGAGTGTTATCGTGTGAACGTGGCTTTACTAAAACTGGACTTACCTATGTGATAAAAGATAAATCAAAATGATTATTGATAAACATAAAAAACTATTGTAAACTCTGATGAAATGAAGTAGTCGTACCATCAACTGTGCGATTGTAAAATACATAAACGATTTTTGACGGGGACAAGAACACTAAATATGTCAATCAATCAATATCATGACTGATCCCACTATCCGCTGAAATAAATTGCTCTATTGGGCACTGCATGTCCTCATGCTAACCTCGTCAGAATGCGGGAGAGTTGACGCTTTCTAAAGAGCTGAATGACGGAGAGATAACAATAGTCACACGACACCTGTAGTACTAATTGAGACTATTGTGATCATGAATAAGCTCTGGTAAAGAAAATGCAACACGAAAATTGGGTAAATTTGGGAGCATTTTGAATTTTCACAAGTTTGCGATTCACGGAAGATAATTTTTATAATGTCAGCTAAACAGCAAAATGGGCAAAAGCAGGCATAGCTTTCTTCTTAAGTAAGTAAGTAAGTAAGCGTTTATTGACAAAAAAAAATACATCTACCTCCGAATGGGAATCGTGGAGGCATTTTCTAATCACTGACATAAATCCGTGAGTGCTAGACGTTACACTGTATCATTGTACATTGCTGAGCAAGTGCACTTTTATGAAACGCTGGCGCGTAAAACTTTGACAGGCATTTCATGGTTCATCTAGCAGGAGGGCGATCCTGTAATTCTGAACTTTCAGCAAAATTTTTCTTTCTAATAAGTGATGGCAGCAAACGGGATGATCATGATTATAGGCTACAAGATGGTAATCGAGAAACGCACTCCCTTGAATATCTGCAAATCCGTTAGTAAAAGAGAAAAAACGAGTTTTTACTCGACGTTTCGGGTCCAGACCCTTCTTCACAGAGTATAAAACAGGCGCATATGACATGCTACTTCGACATACTCGTATATATGTAAAAGCTGAATAAAAATCTATATGGCGCGACCTGTGTTCTCTTACAAGCCAGCAAGCTCATGACGACGATTCATAGATAGATATCTGTCCTGAATCGTGCGAACTTCTATCAAATGTCTTTCTTTCTAATACAAGGTGTTTCAAAAGTAGGCTAACAGTAGAAGTTGGCCTTGAAAAGCTATGTCTTAATGCTATAGATTAATAAGCTATGTCATAATAATCTTTTTCACGATGCCACAGATAGCTAATATGCCTTGTATTCGTAAGGGGCAAAAATTCAATACTCTTTGACATCGCGTAAATCATATTAAAATATCTCATGATCTCCAGTGTTTTCATGCCTACATATTTCACTACAACCCAATTTGAATCTATACCGATCATGAGAAGTCGAATAACTATCCAACATCTATCAAAAAAAAATTATTAGGAAACCATGTAAACAAGATAGTAGTTGTTTCAGTGTTACTGCGGAGAAGGAAGAACAGCTGACATTCGAATGTCCTCCGCGCCCCTCAGCCTGGTGCACGAAGACGCTGTCGTCAACACAAGACAGGGAGGCGAAGAAGGAAGAACAGCTGACATCCAAATGTCCTTGACCTTTGTTAATTCCAGCCTCCTCTTAGACCATCGTCAGAAGCCTCTGACGATGGCCTAGAGGAGGCTGAAATTAATAAAGGTATTAACATTAAAACAACTACCATTTTGTTTGCTTGGTTTCCTAACAAAAAAATGAACAAATGAATAACCAAGGCCTATTCAACATATCAAAAAATTAATCAACTTAAAGTTGCAAAAATTCACGAACGCAAATGCTCAAAATGTCCACCATGGACATCGGCACATTCTTGTAGTCTTTCGGCCACTTTCTCCTTTACAACGCCCCAAAAGAAAAAGTCCATCGGAGTTAGATCGGGAGAGCGAGGAGGCCAAAGGATGCTACCACATCTCCCGATCCACTTTCCTGGAAAAGTGTCATTCAGATAGCTTCTGACACTCACTGCAAAATGCGCTGGTGCACCATCCTGCTGAAAGTACAGCTCATTGAAGTTGTTCAATGACTGCATCTCAGGAATCGCAAAGGATTGGAGCATTTGAAGGTACACCTCAGCCGTCACAGTTCTTTCAAAAAATACTGGCCCAATCACACCGTTGCTTGACATACCGGCCCAGACGGTTAAGCCAGGCTGGTTCAGCTCATTTGTTGATACCATGTGCGGATTTTCAGGGAACCAGTAGACACAGTTATGTCTATTTACGTGACCTGATAGTTTGAAACTGGCTTCGTCAGACCAAACTATCTTGTCAAGCAAATCTGGGTTCTCCCGAATTTCCGACAACATGAGCACAGCAAACTGCAAGCGTCGTTCAGCATCATCCGGTAGAAGGTGCTGCAACAGTCTGGGTCGGTATGGTTTCAACTCAACTTTCCTCATCAGTCTCCAAGTAGAGCTTAGAGAAATGTCCAACTCCAATGAGGCTCTTCTTGTTGACTTCTTCGGACTTTGAACAAATGTTTGGGCCACTAGCTCCTCGTTTGATGTTATTGAAACTGATCGAGGGCGTCCTGACTTCGGTGCATTCTCTACCGAACCGGTCTTTTCAAATTTATCTCGAATGCGATAAATAGCAAATCTTGATGGAGGATTGCTGTGAAAGGCATCTCTCCATTCCATTCGCACCTTTTCAGCATTCTTGTTTTTCCAAAAGGATTTCAAAATCCATTTTCTCTGATCATCTTTTAGATGACCTGACATGACAGAAGCAGCAAATTCAAAAAAGCTTCAAGCTTGTTTAATTCACTTCAAGTCAAACTAACAGTGTTTGATTCAAATCAAATTAATTGAACATATCCATGTACGTAATGTCAGATTGGTGCTATATCTTGTCCATGATAGATTTCAAAATTCCTTTGCCAATGGAATGCTACTGCATAGACTTCTAAATGATAGTAGCAATTACTTCGAAGTCTATGGCTCATGTTGGACTGATCATGGATATCCATCGACTGATTCAGGTGTAAATCGCCAATAGAACGGTCAACATAGATTTCCTAGGGCAAAATCAACTGTTAGCCTACTTTTGAAACACCTTGTACACCCCGAACGGACACTGGTGTCCCGGACTGGCATGGCAACAATAAAAGTTATGTAAGTAATCCAGTCATTGAAGTTTTTATGTTAGAATTTTTTGGCCACTCTTACAGCACCTTAAGTCAAGCATACTTGTGGGTTAAAAGGCCAATGGACTCCTGTCAAAAACAATTATTTGTGCAAAACATCACATACATAATCATTTTGATGCGAAGGCTTGGAATCACTTAAGTACTCGTGCCGAACGCATTTTTTGTTGTCGGTTGCAATACAGAGATCGAATGCTCATTGAATCAAGCGAGTGGATTGATTGGTTCAGTAGCCTCAAAGATGACATGAAGAGCCAGAAAAAATATGGCCCAATCAAAGATCCCAGAGGAACCTAGTTAAAAAAAGTTAAGTTATTCTTTATTTTGTTCAATAAGACTCTCCGAAAAGCTGCGAACTCAACGAAAGTTAATGAAGAAGCAAAGCTGCTGAAGTTTGCTAGAGAGAATGCCCAATGTGTGATATTCGGTCAAAAATTTTGCTATATCGAAACCAATGAAAGTGCAGCTCCAATGCTTGGATCATTAATTCGTGAAATCAAATAGACTGTGATTATGTCATCATTTGTGGCGTCATTTGCAAATGAATGCATTGGAACTCCATATTGATGACCGCCTAAGCTTTCGATAAAGTAAGATTCTGTCATATGCCCTACATACTGAGTTTTTCCGCTCATTTTTTCTTGGATAGAAAGAGGACTTAATGGACTTTTTCATGCTTGAAACGTGAACGTATATACAATCTTCCATGTCGTTGTGCTGAAGAAAAGCATAAGTCAAGCCATGTTTAGGCTCAATCAGAAAGAATTACAAGTGTTTCACTCCTGTTAACCAAAGTTGTGGGAGCATTAGTCTGTGTAAAATTCAATGATGTCAAAAGTAATTGGAGCTGACCATTTATCACAATTTGATTTTGAAACTTTGCCAATTTTTTAACCATGATTTTTAAATACATTAGTAGGTACTGGTAATGATTCATGTCATTAATCGATATCTGATGACATGTTTTATCAGTTTAGATTAGCTGTATAGAAGAGCAGGGGTCGATAATGTTAAATTTAACAACCATTTGGCAAAAGAAATTTGCTTTTGGAAAA
This sequence comes from Prostheceraeus crozeri, assembly GCA_907163375.1. Lineage (NCBI taxonomy): Eukaryota > Metazoa > Platyhelminthes > Polycladida > Euryleptidae > Prostheceraeus > Prostheceraeus crozeri. The sequence continues at coordinate 72,497 of CAJQUW010004580.1, read as the reverse complement.
AATTTGAATTCAGCTTTTGAAATAGGTCCACCTGCGCGAAGACACAATTCTACAAACATCAACGGCAACATCAACAAAACCGAAGTCAGTCATACCACTACAGTTATTCGATGACCGCAGTTATAGGTTACACCACGAGCGCGAACCTCGAGTTTAGTCGAACGATGTGTAACCGAATTGCCACCAGTTTTCTGATGAATGAGTTGTATGACTCATATGTATCAGACTGCGTGACCAACGACTTTTGGAAGCACTTCTCAACTATCGACAAGCAATGTATCAGCCGGTTGGTTTGACAAAATTCTCAATAGCTACCCAAGATAATCATGGTTGCGAAACGTAGTCTATTTCTGTAGTTTTATAAGTCCTTTCGTAGCCAACTTTGTCGCCAACTTTTATGGACGCTGCTGTGCGGCAATCATAAGCGTCCTCTGCAATCTTTCAAAAACAAAATTATATTCATTGCAGCTATTTGATGACACGAATCAATTATTTACAATTAGTCAATGACAGAAATCGATCCCGATTGTAGCAATCAATTTATTACAATTATTTGATGGCAGCAATCAGCATTCATTGCAGTTACTTGATGGCAGCAACCAATTCATTGAAATCATTTGATGACTGCAATCAATTGTTTACAAATTCATTCGATGGCCATGATCAATTATTTGACCTAATGAAGTTGTATGAACATTAATGCAGTGGCAGATGCATTGTTGCGGCAATTATCTTTGATATTGAAAATATGCGTTGTCTCTCCCTCTTTAGTGATGGTCGAAGAGGTCCTCCTTCGACCAGAACTGCAACTGGATTTGTCATGTCGGACAAAGAAGACGCATGGCTGCCCGCAGAGAGAACGATGCCCAATAACTTGGACTTCACGGGACAGCCTGGTATTCAGATTGACACTACGGATTTCTCACCACTTGACTTTGTCAAAACCTTTAACACGGATGATTTGATCAATCTGTTTGTGAAGCAGTCTAATATGAGCATGAATATTAGACTGCTCCACAAACAGATTAATCAAATTCAGCAGTTCACCGAAAAAAGCGCTCTTAAGTCAAAATTCAGAGTGAATAGATGGCATGAAACTGACAGCGCGGAAATGTGGAGATTCGTAGGGATGCTTTGGCTAATGGCCTTCATCCACAAATCAACGGTGGAATCTTGCTGGACCCAAAATGCATTGCTTCCCACTCCTGCCTTTTCAAACCTCATGAGTTTCGTCAGATCTTTCACATTTTTACTTTCCTCCCGCGTATAGGGGAATTCTTTTATAATAGACAGCCGCAGTGAAGTAGCTAATGCAGCAATAAAAAAACACCACAAGCGAACGTTTCGAGTCCAGATCATTTTTCAACGCAAATGACAAAAATTACAGATGAGATGAAGAGTATTTAGGTAAACGGAATGAAAGCGACTCTATGTGGCGCAACTATAGCATGTCAGCCAATGTCTGTCACTTGCTTTGAGAAAGGGTCTGCACCCGAAGCGGCAGCCTACATAAAGAGGTGATTTTTAATTTTTTGCATTGATTAAAGAGGGAGAGACAACCTATATTTTCAAGATATTAACAATTGCTTTTGGCGACCAATTGATTACAAATAATTAAGTGAAAGTAATTTTGATAGCAGCTAACGGCATTGCCAAGCGAAAATGCAAATAGCTCAGCTAGTGAATAGAGCCGTGTGTAGCTCGCGATACCCTTCTTTAACGTCAAGTGATAATAAGGACATCATAACCTTGTACTAAGTCTTGAGCCTCATGCTTGATCCTACACTTAGATTCGAACCCACCTCTCTTAGACACAAAAGATGTTATTTTACTATTCTTCAATGTATAGATTACTAGATAAGGCAGTGAGCGTACTTGTAAAATCACGTGCAAAATGTTTTTTGTCTTTCCTGCTGTGCATTCAGTGGAATATAATGACTAACTATTATTGGTCGAAGAAACAAGAATTGATCTATAGTATGCTATTTACAGTCCCGAGGTATGCCACTATGACGTAATTTGTCTTGTGCTGGTGACCAATTGTGAATTCAAAGAGAAACAGGAGCAATTACATAACCAGCAACCCAACGACAGTGAAGCAAGTGTATTGGCTATTGTCTCTCTACTGGTTCCTCTTATTCAAATGAGCGAAAGTCGTAACACAATAGAATGAGCCATTATTTCTCAGTCACAACCACAGGAACACGCTCTGCGAATTTAATCTTGTGAGAAATAGAGCTTTGCATTTGAAGCTATATATAAATAGTTTGCGTCACTCTGCGTGTGTCAAATGTGTCTTCTAATGCTTTCCGTTTGCATGTTGAATAGCAATTTCAGCGGCTAAAGTCTTCATACTCAGCAGGTAAGCTTCCGCATTGAATAAATTGCAAATGATGAGCGTTATGATAAGCTCATGTTTCACATCGTTATTATGAGCGACTGTTTAAGCAGTTTTTACACAGGAAGTCATTATTAAATGCTAAGGATATTTGCCATCAAAATTAAAACATTACATCAGTTTGATATGTAAGAAATTATACATAAGATTTGCTGTGGAAAGAGGATAAATATAATTTTCACAATTTTCACTGCCTTCATGTTTGGTTGTACAGGGTACCTTTGTTTATTTCCACAACAAATTATGTTGCACTTGAAAAAGAACATTTCAGATAATTATTTCTTATTTGTAGCCCCATCTTAATCAACAAGATTGACTAAATTATTCGTAAAATCATGTGAAACGTATTATTCAATGTCCATCGCATTATAATCCAAATTCATTATTGAAATAATGTTCATCAGTAAATATTTACTTCTCTTTGCATTGACCAATTATCTACAACATCTATCGCTAGTTATATCTATATTTGTTTCATTTGTAAGCAAAATTCATTATTGAAATGATATTCACCAGTAAATATTTACTTTTTTGCATTGACCAATTATCTGCAGCTTCTATCACTAGTTCTATCTATATTTGTTTCATTGCCAGTATTAACACACAAACGAATAATATCATAAGTGAACGTACTTACATTTGATTGAGTCTCTAGAGACTCGAGGTGGATCCAATGAACTGCTTTCGTAGATTCATATTTTTGCCGATGAATCGTCGCCAGAATATAACGAAAACGAAAGTAAAATTATGATATTTGCTTATCTCTGAATTTTTTCCCATCTGTTTAGTCTCCTAAAAGTCTAAGTCACAGGATGGAAGATATGGCCCACGAGGCCGATTCGCAAAAAAATTTTTGAAAAAATGCGCAGTAAATTACTATATAATCAACGATGATTTATTCTTAAAGGTTGAGTGATAAATATATTCGTTTTGTAATTGAAATCAGAAATGCTTAGAATACTGCAAGTAAAAATCTATTAAATCTCGGATGCTATCCAAATGTAAAACAAGCTCGTTAAGTGAAATTTCAATATTGACCGTGCGGTGATGCTTTTTGCAGTATATCAGGTACCATGAATTGTATATCCTAAATAAAAGAGAAGCTGTTAGGTTGATAATGCAAATGTATGCGTAGGACATTTTCATATATTAGCGGATGTTCGTTCGCAAACCATGTTAAGCTGAACACATGAACGTAGTTTAAATCAATCTAGAAATTCTAGTTTTCACGCGCATACTTTTGATCAGATGAGGAATGCGTCTTCGACTGAATAAATGGATTTATTGATCATAAATAGTCTACAAATACATTTTTAATTAGTAAATCTACACATTCTGTCAAAAACTTTTACTTCCATCAAAATTAACATAAGACTGATGATAAAACCCGTTGACCCCATGTAAAAATATTAGACCGAAATTCGTTGTATAACCAAAGTGAAAACCAAAGCGTAGGCGTATCAGTCACGGAGAAACGTGAGCTTTGATATTTTAATTCTCACATGAATGACTGTGCCAATTGACTGGACTTATGCTTTCAAGTGACATATTCCTGAAACTAGAAACATGAGATTGGAAGAAAGGAATGCTCATGAAGTATTGAAAGGTTTCGTCTTCACTACATAAATCCATTTTCTATGTCATCGTAATGTCCATCCTGTCACTTCTACTGAACGAAACATCAAGGCAAAGCTTGATCACTTAAGGATTTTATTGCAACTTTGCGTTAATGACAAATTTGCAGAGACTTCCAGTTTCCAAAAGGGGCGTGGACCACCGTGGACCGCCCGGGCGTTGCTGAAGGTTTAATAGCGTGTCTGTATGTAACTAAAACTCTTAAAGAAACTAGCAAATTGGGATTCCTTCTACCAAACCAAAATTCAGTCAGTCATCATAAATGTGTATGAGAAAGACAGGTGGCCATGGCAGTTTTATTGGTATTTTAATATGGCACATGTTAAATTTAGATATCATTGATGTAATTTGCTATCATAGAGTAGGTATATATAGGTAGAGTGTCGACTAAAAAAAGTATCTGTATACAGTGAAAATTTTTAAATGAAAAGATTCAGTTTCTTGCGGAGATTACGTTCCCGTGGTCCAAAAAAATTATTTGAGCAGTTCTAAAAAAGTCAAAAAGTTGTCAATTTTTATATATTACCGACATGACTCCTCTATGTAAGTAGTATGCAGCAAGTTGGATATCAAAAGGAATGAATATTTGATAATAAGCATCCTAACTAAGCGGATATTATGCTGATTATCAAGGGAATTTTATGATTCTGTTTTATAATTGGAAGTCTTCATGGAAAAGTCAACATCCTATTGTGCTTACTTGGCTGAATTTCATATTTCCAATTCATGAAAGCAATAACAGGTCATCGAGTTGCCAATTTAACAAATATTACCTCTACAAGGCTGTCATGACACGGATAATCTGTAAAATAATATCATTTCCTTCTGCTTTGCTATCATGATCACTCAATTCCGTTGCAATTTCTTCAAAACTGCAGAAATGTGTATATCTCACATTTTGAAACAATTCCGACTGTATCTCCCTGGAGTTCACTTAATAAAATCGAAAGTGTATACACATTGGGGATTTAATAAATGCGGAGTTACCACTCTACCTAATATACTTACTCTATGTTTACTATCATTAATGAGAAGCGCTTTTATCAAGATAACGATATTTCATGACTGTTAACAGCTATACGAATACAACAATAAGCACCTTTGTAGATCATTTGATTGAAAGATATCTGAATTTGGAAGTTCTGTGTGAGGACAACAAATGCAATGAGAAATAGGAATCAAAATGTCGCTCTCTTCATTTTTCACTCCGAAGTATCATTTTTCCATTTGATCTGTCCTACTATTTTCACTATATGCTACTGTTACTCAAAATTGATTAGATCATACCCCTGATCCGATTCAGGAGGAACCCTTCTAGATGTACAGGACGATATTATTGTAATTTTTCGTTAAAGTCATAGCTATCGGTCTATTTAAGCCTACACTTTTCAGAATATGATATGTGTGGCTTGTCTGCTCAAGTGTAACGAAGAGAGTTAATGAGACATTACTAAACTTAAAAATTTAAATGAAGTGGGTGACGATACTGTGCGCGAAATACACAATGATACACCATCTGTATGAAATCCATCAACACCAAGCGGAACCGTGAGAAATCTGTCATACCTCATCATTCACTTGAGATCCTGCAATGCAATGATGCACAATAGCTTTAGATTTTTCTCGCATAATTTCAAGCGATGCGTGATATTGTTCAATAGTTGTACGACTTCTTATTCAGAACCGCTTGTCGATGAAGCTTTTGCAATCATTCTAAATATTCTTGTCTCATTGAATATGATTACTAGCTGATGATAAAATCTAAGTGATGACTTTAAATGCAATCGATAGTTATCTTCGCAAACCGGCGTTGAATTTCCCTTTTTATTAGACATTTTCCCCTAGTTATGAACGGTGTCGTAGTATCATTAGGTGGGTTATGATAATTATCAGCGAGACATACAGGTTTTCCCGGAAAAATGCATTTCTATGTCATAGATCTTTAAGATCAGGTATATCATTTCAAAGATATACAATGTGCTTCAAAGTTGCCAAGATTTCAATGTTAGTTTGCACATTTACGCGAGTTCGTGGTAGCGCATGCAAATTAGTGTTATACCATACGGGGACTACTAAGATATCTATATACCAGAACGTCGATCATTTTTGGAATTTGGCGCAGAATTGCTCTTGGGTGATTTGATTTGTAATGTACATATAGCAATTCGTTGATTTGTTTGTTGTGTGAGCGGTAGATTTCTGATAGTAGATCTAAATGTTGTCTAACTTTTAGTCCACTTTGCTTGAAGATTTAGATAATTTCTTCCCTCTTCGATCACATTGAGATTCAGAATGGCTTCTCAGGACGAACAAACCATCGTCTCTATAACGTGCAATGTTGTCACTTCCGAATTTGTCTTCCAGCTGTGAGAGAATGTTCAAGCCTACCATTTTGCACACTTCAGTGCCATTGCAGTTGTCCATGGTGACTTAGAAAACATGATAAAGCCAAGAATTTCAAAATTGACATACAACGAGACTGAATTTGAAAAAGCAGCACCCCATTACCAAGAAGTCTTAACAAAGACAGGGTATTCGCATCAAATGACATTCAAGCGATTATCAAAGGATATAAGTAACTCAAGGTAGTTGAAGGAAGTAAACATCTTGTGCCAACATAGAAATACTCAACATTGTCAAGAGCAGAAAAACAAACAGACTATGTCCTACTGCAGAACAACAGCTGATTGTTCATTGAGCGGTCAATGTCTTCAAGAATGTGTCGTCTACAACCCTGAGTCAAATCATCAAATGAGGATAAAAAGAACTACATCGGGGTGTGTGAGGGCGATTTCAAGACCAGGTATCGTAACCACAAAAAGTCCTTTACGAACCTCCGGCATAGAGACGCAACGTCGCTGTCCAGTTATGGAATTTGCACGAATCTGAAATGGAATTCAACATTACAAATCCATCGCCCTACTCATGCGGAAAGCATTACTGGGATCTATGTGTCACTGAGAATTATTACATAGCTATTGCAAGAAATGACAATTTAATCAATAAAAGAGTAAAAACTTGTGCGGATATAACCAGAAATATTTTCTATCGTCCCTGAAACAGACATCCATGAATTGCTGGGCATATTCACATTGAAATTTGTAGCTCATGTCTTCATGCAATCCCTTCACATTTCTTTCTGTCTGATGATTGTTTGCTTCTCTGCAATCCGTGAAACTTGCAGTCACAAAATATAAGTTGATACAATAATGAATTTTTGTACTTATACAAAAGCTCTAAATCATAATTGAGCACTTTACAAACCATAGATCTGCCATTGTGTATTGGATTATACATTAGCATCCCTATGTAAAGTTTGGGGCAAATTATCTATTTCTGCATTTTGACATGTTTAGTTGAAATCAAAGATCGGCAATGGTAAAATGATATCATTTTATTTTTAAAAAATGATATAAAATTATATCATCAAAAATTTTTGTTCCAATATATTTTCTAATCATAGATTCTTCGCATTTTGTATTGAAGCAAGTTTAGTCTCTTTCGTTTGTTCTACCCATGTCCTTCCACACTGGTTGATTCATGCAGCGAAAAGCAACTGGCTATTGTCTGTCAGTCTGTCTATCACACAAATTGTCAAACAACTCATTAATAACACTGTCTTGATGTTTTTGAAGTCTTGACTGTAATCTAAATATTTTTAGCCTTTTTTCGAACTGTTGGTCTACTGTCGAACTGTTGAAGATACTGTCGGCCTTGCCGACTGCATATTGTAGGCATATTTGTAATTCGAGTGTATGAAGCTTAAATCAAAACTTGCGATGCCTAATGTATAGGCCATAGGCCCTACCCAACTTTTGACATACAAGAAGCTGTGTATGACTTAACTGCTTTCTTCGGTCTTCCATTATGTGGAATCAATCTATCGGTGCTGCATGCAATCCAATTTCAATTTCGTTGCTAAGACAAGAAAAGTAACATCGTGAAGAGCACGAAAAGTAGCAAAGTAAATCGAAAAATTCGTATGACTAGATCTGTTTACGGTGAAGGCCTACGTATATTTCACTAAAAATGACATATTTTCTTTATAAAAAATAAAGTGATATAAAATAATATCACTTTATATCATTTTAAAATTAAAATGATGTCATTGCTGATCATAAGTTGAAATGCTTCTAGAAACTTTTTTGAAGCATCTAAAATTCTATTGTAAACTTGTAAAAACTGGGAATTAGCGCTTACATCTGCATCTTTGACATTCTTATAGAATATTGTTTATATAAGTTTTAGTATTTCTGTCATCATGAGAGGACAATGTTTCTTGGTACTTGAATGGCTAAACATAATAAATTTGATTGATTGTCTGCACTTGGAAAAGAACGCTTCTGTACTCTATGTCTGAACGAGACATGTGTAGGCTGTATCAGCTTCTTGCAAGTTGAGCTGAATTTAAGCTGAGAAGTGCATGGCTGAATTCCTATGAATGGAATGCTACGAACATCGCTGCCACATTCAACATTCTCACAATTGAACGGTGAAATGAGATTCATCATTGTGAGAGCGTTAATTAACTCTACAAAATGCCTTAGCTCTGTTGATCAAAACAAGTTTGGTATTGTTTGAAACTAATGATGAAAAAGATGTTCAAAACATAGGAAAAGTCATGTTTAGAGCACTAAAGAAGCATCGCTATTTGAACATGTTACGATGATTTTGTCTCCGCAATGCAATTCTTATCAGTGCAGTTTGAGATGAGATTTGTTTTTTTCATGATTATAGAATTAATTTGTAAATCATGTTGTAAACTCTTGTTTGTCAGGGGAACTTTATATTGATATTTGAAAAATAGTATTGTCGGTTTCGGATCAAGAATCTAGCTTTAAGTATGAAATTTCGGTTCGAAGAATGAAGCATCTGTTCTTATGCTTCGGTTCCTCAAACAAGCACTTCAGGAAATAGTCGACACTTGTGCAGAGCAAGTGTCGACACCATGCGTGTGCTGAATATCTGAAAAGTATCAAACATATACATTTCTTACACGCTTTCCGGTATATACACATTCCACATTAAGATTCTGAACAATTGCAGTGATGTCATTAGCAGCCTACATACCGGTATAGTAGAAAATTGTAAGTAGATCTATGCGAAGATGCAAAGCACATCAGCATCAACAGGCTAGCCTACGCTAAACACGAAATTCGGTTATAAATGCGTACATAAACATACATACACAATGATTTGTTGATCATTGACTATTGCTGATTCCATTGTACCTACGTGTAAAATGGCTATTTTGATTGTTATTATTCTTTCCGAACCTCCATTGATAATAATATATTCCATTTTATGGAATTTATGCAAATTATTTATTTTAGTTAAATCTGGATTTTGATAGCTTTAATGCAGACTATATAGTTTACTTAACATGCTATAGATTATGCGAATATAGGCGTATGACGACTAAGATCTAGGCTAAGATGAAGTCACCAGTTGCATATGCACCTTCAACAGGCCTTCAACAATTCGTCTCCTTTTTGGTAGTTGAGTTGGCACAATACACTGTTATGATACAATACAATTTTGAAAAATATATATTGTTTTATTACATTATTATATTATTGAAGTCTATAATGTGTATGATTTCAAAATTCGAAACGTGAAATAGTAGTCCCTTTTAAGTCATATTCAAAAGCAGGGCTGTGGAGCCGATGCGTTATCTCATCGGCTCCGGCTCCGGCTCGGCTCCGGCTCCGACTTCAAATTCAGGTTCTATCTATGCTGGTTATCCTGGATCCGTTGAACGGGTTTTTGGATAACGGTGTGGCACTGGCTAAATATAAATTGGCCTAGCCTGCAGCCAGTCTACTACGAGGCTACATTAAATAAGACCACATGAGTGATGATGATATACCTAATTAGCCGTCACAGGGGCCGAATAGTAGCATAAGCTTTTTAACAAAGCTTGAATATGAAACTGGACAGCGTATGCCTCTAAATAGCTTATAGGGCCTGTATCTACTCGAACATGGAAAGGGTATAGGCTATGTAGCTAAATATACCGTATCAATAAAGATATCAATTGCTTTATTGAATATTGAAGTGTATTTAAGCTAGCTTAGGTTGTTATTGCTATTTGTTATTGCCTTTATCTAATAGTCTGTTGGTCCATGAATAATATGATCGGTGGGTAGCCCACGACTCATCATCTGTAGAAATTGTAATTTAGATAGTCTCATTGCAGTGTAGGCTAGAAATGTACAATTGAAAATTATACTTAAAAAAATTAAAAATATCTAATTTAGGACGAGTTTTGTAATTCTATGCAGCATACTTAATAAGTTAAGGCTTAACTTACATTATGTCAATTTCGTATTTTTCATTATGGCGTTAAGTTGCACTAAATAATTCATCAATCATTCATGTATATTATTATATTCAATTTATGTATAACATATTACCACTATTCCTCTGATGATGGTTAGGCTGATGAAACTGAACTCGGAGTATCACACAGCATGTTGCAGAATGCAATGCATAATAAAAATTTGACTGCGAGCACCGAGCAGAAATCCCATCTACTTTGCTAGCTTTCGAATGCGCGTGCGGTTTAATGTCACAGACAATAGAAAAGGGAGGTCAAAAGGCGCCTCTATTGAGAGCGTCTGTCTTTTTTACTGTTTACATATAAGTCAACATGATATCAGCATAAAGTGTTGACAGACGGAAAAAATAATAATGAAAATTCTTGAAATCCACAGGTCTATGACATTTGGGGAAATATTATTACACAATACGGCTCTTGTGCAGTCCTCCCCCTCATTTTTTCTCTGGTCAAAAGATGCAGCACCGTTGGATGTCCGTTTCAGCATCACCGGTTTGAGTGAAGCATTCCGTGCTGTTGTAAAAATCTACGTGGGTAATTGCGATGTCATAGTCGCAAACTTCGTCAACAAGTCAACATTGTAATTTGCCTTCGGGTTTTTTCGCATTGAAATATACCCTCTGAATTTTGAAGTCAAAGGAAATTCATTGTGAATGAGATACCTTTAGAATAATAAGGCGCTACTAGAAGTGGCTGGGTCGCTTATTGCTATAGCCATGCGAGGACTTGTAGTCAGGTCATTCGTGTGAGTGTGAAGAGTCATCCCTCCAATCAAAATTGATCGAATTGAATAATCGATTGTTTTGAAAAATGTTGGTGGGGGGACTGCACAAGAGCCTACAATACAATCTAAGGAAATTGGCATTGTCGCAGATGCCAGTAGCCATACCGATAGATGGTAACCTACATACAGTAGTAACCGTATTAGATTCAAGACATTGCGCAAGAAATGTAGCTATATTATCTTTGCTGACTGAACTGGAAATGTGTACATAAATGACTGGCGACTTGTCTCTAGGAATCTACAATCATCTAGTTAGCATGCATATAACAAGTCTTAAAATTAATGGATTTTGGAGAATACGTTGTCACTAAAAGCTATGGAAATTAGTCTTTCGAAACATATGTAATAAAAAATATTACACATGTGTGTAAATATAATACATATAATACAAAAGAAGGCGGCAACTGCAAAGAAAGATATCGTGGAGGACAGATCATTGGTATACTTAAAAGACATATCTTTAGATTTCAAATGATTTAATTTTTTTATGATGCCAATTAATACCTTTCAAAATTCTAGATTTATATCAAAGCTCAAACTATCGGAGCCGGAGCCTTTGTGATAAATCGGCTACGGCTCCGACCAAAACCATCGGCTCCTTAAGGCTCCGGCTCCACAGCCCTGTTCAAAAGATATCATCAAAATGAATGAATTATGAATTCATTGCTGTACATTTCAGGACATCCAACGAATATTCCAAACACTACTTAGCGTTGCAGACGTTTGCGAAAGGCTTTTTACTAGCTGAAAAACACATTGAAGCATGTTAAAAATGAAGAAAACATGTTTTTCAGAATCAAAGAAACAAAGATGTGTTCTTCACTTTAAACATGTTTTTATGATTGGGAAAAAGCGTTGTGCAATTAACGTTTGCAACAGACGTTTCAACAGACAACATCATTTCCGATATTGCCAAAGAATTTCGGTTCTCTGTTATCTCTGATTCAATTATGAGAGACACTTTGATGAATTTTTGTTGTGAGTAAGCAATGTTTGTGTTCTAGTGTTCTCAGTACAAAGCAATCCGATACTGAAAAAGTGGCTGCACCTTCGTGACTCTTTCATTAAAATTTAATTTCTTATTAAAGACTCATTTCTGTCACATATTGAAGAGATGAGCGTGTGATAAAAGAAAATGAACTGTCACATGATGGAGAAGCCGCTCTTCTGATCTAGAAGTGAAGAAAAAACAAAATTCACGAAAGATATTCTTTACGACTGAAGATCATTTTTTGCAAGAGGAACAGAAAACACCTGTTTTTGCTTATTTGATGTATAATCAGCCTGAACTCCTCACAATGAATTGCACAATTATATTTTTTTATATTTTCGGGAGCTTACATGTTCAACTTAAAAAAGCTTGCGGCAACTTTGATTTGCCTTGGTGCTTTATGCTCTCATGGGTGCAATTTGATAATAGTAAACAATAAATAGACTCACAAAAAATTTACTTCTTTTGTTATAATGCTATTCCAACCGTTAACTATAAAAGATGCCATTGAGCATTTTAGATTGGCCGACATTTACCTTCAAAATAATATAGATCTGATCAACAACGCATTAACAGTTGTTGAGGAATGTTTGACATTCGTCACAAAATAAGTCGAAAAGTTTTATCTATTATGTATTTCTAATGTAGACGATCGTGCATTTTTCTATAATGTGAAAGAACAGATTTCTATACTATGGCTTTAGCGAAATTGCCGCATCGACTTTTGGATTAGCGATTGTAGAACTCACACAAAGATAGCGGAATCGTGAATTACTAATTAACAAAAGATTCGCAGGTGCCCATCACCAGTTTAAGTCATGACAAATAAGGACTGAAAATTTGTATTGACGCTCTGATGAATTTCAAAGTATTTTCATGTGGTCTCCGTGGCACAGTGGTTAAGTACTTGGCCTAGCGATCTTTTGGTCCAGAGGTTTAGCCCCGATTGTGTCATTGGAAGTCGGCAGGAAGGGCAATCGCACTAAAAGTACTACAACGCCCCATAAGTCTGACTATGTCAGCACCATCCAAGCCCCAAGTATGGGGAGTAGTGACGTAAAAGCTTCATTTCATGTTACTGTTTGCAATGCATGTATTTTGACGTTGACAAACCTTAATAATTTAACAACTTTTTTCCATTTCAGGAATTGCTCGAACATGGATCACAAGTGTGTGTTTATATTTATCGTGGGAATCATCTTTATCCTTGTGGCTAATATCTCGGTCTCAGCTGACATAACTTTGTTCTCATGGCGCAGTCCGACTCCGATGGCTAATTATCGGAAGTTACAAATGGCTATTGACCATGTCAACTGTGAACACAAACCTAAAACTAAACAACGGCTTCCTATTGGAGTGATTTCTCAGTTGCCACAATTTAACAAAATACCAACCACTCAATTCTTCCCCAATCGAACTGGACTTCTTCATTTACACAATATGGCCATGAACAGAGCTTTCTTTTACAGCTACATTCTTCAGCGGTATAATATCAGTCGTACAGACTTTATGGATCTACCTGGACTGATATATAACTACATGTCAGTTGCTGCTGATATTACTAGTAGTCCTGATTTGATTAATGGAAGCACATTAATGTATGCTGTGGATTCCTTTTATGCCAATTATTATACAACCTTGCCGTTCAACAAGACTCTTGATCTGTTTGCGCTTCGAGCTATACGATCGGATGATACGTTTGACGGAGACAACTGGTTGAAAGAGCCAACACTGCGCACTGTCCAGGTATTCGATATGGGAGCATTTGAAGCTAATTACACTAGACCTTCCTTCAACAATGCTCCATGGTACGGTGTCGGAGTAAATGACCCAGGCTTTATCCCCGATGAGACTGAAGCTTCAATTATTGGTGCAAAAAGCCACATCTTTCAATACTCGATCTACGATTCGCCGACAAGTTCGAGAACATATAATTTCTTTGGTCCTCCATACTCAGGTGTAGAAGAAAATAAATATATGCCAGTGAGGTTTACGCAACCCTGGTATGACTGCGGAAAATCTGAGCGGGCTCTGAATGAGTGGTTGTTAAGCTCAGTTTCACCGGTAATTGATTATATGCCTCGATATGGTAGAACAAAGCATTTGCAATTTCCAAAATATGTTGCTGTTGCAGCGATGGATACTTTCCTGATCAAAGTTCCAATTAATATCTGTCCACTTTCGATTGGAAATCCAGCAGTTAATTTGTTAGCAGGTTCAGATTCATGTCATAGACAGTCAACCATTTGTGAACCACACTATGACCCAAGCGAGGTAGCACAATTCTTACCTATAGGTTACACTTGTCGGTGTAAACCAGGATACAGCGATCCCTTCATCAGTACAGCACCATATAAAGGAACAGTGATGTTTCATAGCAGTACAAAGCGCGAATACGAGTCTGACGCATACAAATGCCAGCCTATCAAAACACAGTTTTTCTGGCCAGCTACACCTGGTATAACCACGATAGGTATACAAACAGGAGATATTCCAATGACAAGAAGAAGAAGGAGTATTGACAATCAGACAGCAAACGATGAAGATCGGCTGAAGTTAATGACCAAGTTGGAACTACAAGAAATTCAGAAAGAAGGTGTTGAGGAAATTGATGAACGTGCTCGGAAACTGGGAGATACTCCGGATTCGAATGACCACGTAAAACAACCTCCAATTACAAAAAAGATAAAATTTAGACCTAACTTTGATCCCTACGTTTTTATAGACAGCAAGAAGCACTCATATGTTCCACGATTCGATGCGAAGGTCAATACTCCTATGATGATCAAAAATCTAAATGCCCAAACTCTACCAAGAGAAATCAGAAGACTTGCAAAGCGTGCAGCAACAAATGCCAATGGTGGTTTTAAAGGATTTGAATTCCTCAATTTGCCTGCGTATTATAGAGCAAAAGGGATGGTTGATTATGTCAAAAGCATTACCCCTAATAATTGTCGTCTCAAGTCTCCACAAGAGCTTATTCTACCTGGCACTGTTGCATATGGAGCTGATATACAATTCAAATACCAAGCTGCCACTGCCCTCCGATTAGCTCATTTCCTATCTGCAGTAATGCAAAATATGCCTGCTAAAGGAAATGTGGTTTCCGGACTAAATTTATATCAAAGATTGCATGAAGACACAATGTTTGCCGAAACAATGGCCAATATTGCCGGAGACACCGAGATATTTGCAAGTGGAATTCTTTTTGCAAAAAATACATTTGTCGATTCAAGTGGAAATCTGAGAGAACAATTCGGGCCAACATCCTACAGAATAAACAGTCTTGCATCAGAATCATTCATAGCGCGTGATCTGGCTGGATATGGCGGCTACCAACATCTATCTTGGTATCGACCATTATTTGAGAGATATGCAGTCAATTCCTACAACCTGAAGAGATTCCGAGTAAAGGCCTGGATCAGAGCAAATCCGTATGACAAAAGACTCGAGAAGTTTTTGAAGTATCCGATGCATTTTCGCGCAGCATCTGAAGAAGATGGTTATTGGTCTAGGCCTTACTATGATTGCAATGGTCCTCGCCCTCAATGGCTCATCACGTATTCAGCTCCGTTCTTTCTGAGCGGTATATCAAGTGAAAGTGTCAAATTCGGAGGTGCAGTAACGGTCACTGTCAGACTTTCAAGATTGAATATCAATCAATGTGGTGGAAGTTTCTATGCTCCAAACTACTTCAAAGATTCTAACCTTTGTGACCGAGCTACCACATATTGCAAACAGTCTTGGGGAAATGGCTTTAGTTTAGGACACTACGAGTGCCACTGTGCTCATGACTTTGCATATCCGTTTAGGGGTCCAGAGCGCTATTTCTTTCTTGGAAGCTCTCTCGATGAACAGTTTAACAGAAAGTTGAATAAAGCTAAGAATATATTCGATATATTAAAATGTAGAACACAAAGTGCAAGCAGTTTAAACATAATGTCGTCTTCTAAGCTTGTTGCAGGAGCTGTTTTGCTTCTTGCGCTTATTTATTCACCTTTCACGCAGTGATGCGTTTCTAAAACTCGTCTGTTTAAACCTGTACAAATTTTCGGTTACTTTACATATTTTGACATATCCTCATTCGTCGAATATACATTCATTCTTTGTATATATCACAATCATGATCTATTATCTGTCTTTATCAATCAGCTTTCATATGATGATGTTTACGACTGTCTTCATTTCGTGTGTGATGAACCCTCTGGTTGCATTGTTCACAATTTGTTCTAATATCGAATAGAAATTATATTTTTACTTTTGTACTATTATTATTGTTTTAACTTATACCAATATTTGTTGAATTGTGTATAAAAAGTGCTACAGAAATTCTACATTAAGTGAAGGTAGGTAAGCGTTGGGTTATGAGTTTATGAGTTTTTATTGGGTTTTTGAATTTTCCAGTTCAATCACCTTTATGATCACTATGGCTGAGTAAACATTTTTGAAAATAAAGTCAGACATAGTATGATAACCTATGCCTATGCAAATTTTCATCAATATGTGTTTGAACATAATTCTACCTAAATGCTGACTTCTCTGGCGAGCGGCAGGTTCAGAAAAAATTGCCGAAGGGCGATCCATTTTCAGCAGATTTGTTGAATTTTCACAGAAAGCAGCTGAAGACGTC
The DNA here is from genome assembly GCA_907163375.1 of Prostheceraeus crozeri. Taxonomy (NCBI): domain Eukaryota; kingdom Metazoa; phylum Platyhelminthes; order Polycladida; family Euryleptidae; genus Prostheceraeus; species Prostheceraeus crozeri. The sequence continues at coordinate 55,719 of CAJQUW010004580.1, read as the reverse complement.
ATTTCCTGGACAAGTGCCAGGTACCTCGTGCGGGTTTTAATTCCATGCGGACGTGGTGGGGTCAAATTTGTCCTTGTCGCATTTTTGCTGTGATCTTTTTTAAAACTTAGTCGATTAATGTGCACTGTTGTAACTTTTAGTCGTTGCATATTTTCAAATTTTCCCCACATTTGCCCCAGTGCAATTGCAATTGTGTGACTTATTTTGAAAAGTCCTTTTTGAAGGTCAAAATTTTGCCACTATTGACATTTTGCAAGCATTTTGTGCGAAAATATTCAAAGACAGACGCCGCTTCCCAATATTAGTACATCACTTTATAAATGATGTCTGAATCATGTATGTCTGCCCCAGACATCGAATATAGTATTGGACATTTTAAATGTTATGTAAGTACTAATTACCAAAATGCTAGTGATAGCTCACAAGTAGTCATTTTTTGCTAATTTGCCTAATCAATTGAATTGCTTGAGGTGTCTGCAAGTCGTCCTTCCTTCTTTGCAATCACACGTGAAGCTATTTTGAAATGCAGAATACATTTGAATTCTGTACAGAAAGTAACTGAAGACGTCATTTCCTAATTTTCCACATTTCATGCACATATTTCAGCTGCATTCGTGCAGAAATCTATCACAAAGATCACTTTCTGTACTTCTAAGTAAATTCACCTCACTTTCAACCAAACATCGTAACAATTCAGCAAAGTGATTTATTGTAAAATTGTGGCAAATTTGAAAGTTTTCAAAAATCAGCCAATGTCGGTGATCTTGTATGTCGAAATACTAGAACGAAGATGAGCGAGTTACATCCAAAATGAGAGGAGTTGCGTTGTCATTAATAAGTTCGCACACGAAATATGTATAAAACAGCGTAAATTTCCTGTGATTCAGAACAATACTTGAGAAGAAACTGAAGGGAATTCGTCCTTCCGGGATTTCGACGGAATAATCCGCCAATAAAAAATTCTAGTTAGCATTGAAAGTCAGCCGACTTGGAGAACAATTAGCAGCATACATACTTCGGTTTTTGGTGACCTACAAAGCTGTCTAGGCACTTTCCTGGAGCTATCCGTGTTCATGTCATTGATTAGCGGATTCAGACTTCCTGCTTCAGACATTCTCCCCTGCGAGGAGATCCCTAGACATAAGTATCTCAAGAAGCAGCACTTCATGTCTACAGCTATCGGCAGGGAATTTTGTAAAAGCTCTCTGCAGATAATAAGTGATAACAGGATATCGATTCGTAAAAATATCCTGACATTTGCTCACCTATCAACAACTATGGAGATTTGAATTTAAACTATATTGCACAGTTTTTTTATACAAAACGCTATAATATGCATGTACCTTTTTAGCGATAACGTTGGCATATTAACAAATGCTTAGACATTATAAATGACAAGATTAAGCTAAAAGTATCTTTTGATGTGTTAACATATTGACATTACTGCACTAGGTGACACGCCACGCTCAATCACGCGTAATTACGCATGACCCCAAACATCCGTGGCTATGCGGGATATTGCTGCAGTATAAGTTATATAAGTTAGTATAGTTGGCAGTCCTGTTATTATAGACTTTGCGTCTCATGTGTCTGCATGTATCAGAGGCTACACAATGTGATAGGACCTCAATTTCATGCTCAGGGAAGACAGAACATGCTTAGCGGTTCATCTTAGTGTTTCAAGCGGCAGCGCAGACAACCGTGGACGACGCGCAAACTATAAACGCTCGCGCGCGCGTATTCATAAACATTTCCCATGTTCTAAAAGTATCAGATCAAGTGATTTCTGACTCTTAGTGCAGCGCGTATGTACGCGGGTAGAAGAATAGAATGTCCTTAACCACGGATGTTTGGGGTGTTCCGTAATTACGCGTGAATCACGGCACGCGTGGCATGTCACCTAGTGTGCCATCAACCCATTTTGCGCCAGCGTGACGTTTTCGTTATAGGACTTTTAGGAATGTGCTGTCTATTCCAGCTTGCGACATGACAATGTTTTGATTGCTATCCATGATTTATCATAAATTTTTAGATAAGCGATCGCCAATTAAAAAATTATCACATAATGGTGCTTTTATTTTATCACGAAATTGGACAAAAACTGGGCATGAAATCTGCTTTTACACTGGAAGACACACTGCACGGACATCATAACATGTAATTTACTATCCACATGAATTGCGTGATCTCATTATCCACAAAATGCCGATTATATCAATGTTTCCTGTCACATTCATTGATGACATGGCATGTCATTTCTTTTAGCCGTAGCGTTTCAGTTAAACTGCATGGCGTTCTGAAATGGAAATGTCAAATACGATAGCAATGCTCGTACATTAAATTAACATAAGCAAACGATGAAGAGCACTGTCAATTTGCTTCAAAACTGGTAATCGCCGAATACTGAGAATGAACAATTTCATTGGAATATTGTATTCTTAGTGTGTGTAATGCTTGTTACTATTTTTAGCCTATGAATTTCCTGTCACAAAACCAACCGAAGTCAATTGCCATAGTATTCTCCTCAACATTAGACTTGCTAGTGCATATACAAATGCAAGTCAAAGAAAGACATCAAATCTCAAACATTTTCACTTGTAATCATAAAGGTTGCAGATTACCATAGTTCGCCTATAGTCACATAATTCAGACATCTCCTCACACTTGAGGAACTTTCTGCACAAAGCTTCTTTGGCAGCCGCTTGAAATGGCCCAAACTAGCTTATAATATCTAGATAGGCTAAACATGAGTATCAACCTGTGTTAATGTTGTTTTTCTTAGCTTTCTGAAGACAATGCCTAACTTTGTATCAAGCAGTTAGAGAATTATGCACTAAAACCAGCGATGACTGTTACCACAACACCTCCAGAAGCAAATGCTTTGTCAGAGTTATGAGACGATAATGAGTTGATGATGAGGATGAAAACGAAATCTCAGAGGTTGGTGATATCGCAGAGTAGTGCGAGATTCCAGCAAAAGATTACTCGAATTATCATTTCAGTGAATAGAAGCAGTCAATAAAATGGCAAATGTCGGATAACGATACAGTGTAATATGGATGAGTCTCATCTTCGCAAATGGAGCTACCATGTGGATGCATTTCAGGGCAAGCATCTTTATGAGCTATGGTGAGCCCCGCCCCGCTGCCCGCACTCTAGAATCCGTCCCCGCAACTATGGCCCGCCCCCGCAGGGAAGGCCCCATGTTCCAACAATTCGAGCGACATAGATATCTTCTGATGAAAATGTCGCATAGCCTAATTTTTTTCACGTCGAGCCTGTATGTAAATGAAATGGGCCTGTTAGCAAAGCCTAGACGCATAAAAGAAAATTTATTTTAAACATTAATTATAAAAAAAGGCATCAATAATGGGAATCATGATGCCAACATAAAATTTCAGCACATCATAAACAGAACATATCATAAATGTACGAATTAAGGCTTAAACACAAAACTGGACTCACCATTTACATGTATGCCTACTCTTTTTTGCTAAAATATCACATTAACCCATGACATCTTTAATATTTTGAAAGCTTCTCGATAACAAATTTCCGTCTTTTTATTGTCATCCTTTAGTTAATCGCATATTAATCACACTATTCTGCGATTTTTCTTCAGATAAAAAACTTTGTATCCTACACAATTGGCATATTTGATGAAATTTCGTTGTATTATCAATAAATACTATACTTTAAACCAGGGATGCGTAGTCCTATCATTTTGATAGGACTCCGACTCCGGTGGATGATAGGACTCCGGCTTTTGATAGGACTCCGACTCCGGGTGGCACGTATGTAAAGCCTAGTTTTTTGAAAGTAGGCTAGTAACCTACATCATAGATCATTATAGGCTTACTTGAACCTATTATTAGTGATCATTACTGTATCAATTATCAATCATTTTCGATGAAAGTTGGATGCATGCGACTTGGCTCCTCCCCTTCTTTGTTTGTATTATATTTCGGGTCTAGTTGTGGGCCGGAGTCCGGAGTCCTATCATTTGATAGGACTCCGACTCCGGCTTCAGCAAAAATGATAGGACTCGGGGACTCCGACTCCGCATCCCTGCTTTAAACGCATTCATTTTTTTCAGCTTATGGCAAGAACTATAGAGCAGCAGAGAGCTGAATGATTTCACCTTACGACTAAGATGTGGTTGTTTTTTAACGACTTCTTGAGGAGTAAATGATATGAATTTAAGTGAAATTATGCGTTCTATAAAAATTCGTTAGTGATTAGGTCATGTGGGCCTACCAAAAAAACTAGACTTCTGTTCTGTGACAAATTGCATGAATATTCAATACTACTTCTACTTCGTCCGCAGCGATTATAAAGTAGGCATTTTGAGGAGTATTTTCTTAACATTCTCGGAGTTTGCAATTTTACATCCTTCATCGTCCTTGATAGAGCTAGGATTTCATATACAAGTAATCTTTTGTTGAAAACTTTTGAAGGTAAAATAATTTGTCAATGAAAATCTCCAATGAGTTATTTAGAATTGAGTTCCATTTTCAATGATAATCAAATTGGATAATTGAATTAATTAGAAAATTAGTAAAATCTTATGGGTAGATCCAATTTTCCACAACATTTATGTCTTTTCAACTTTAGGTCTCAGATTTCCGTTAAAATTTGCACATATACTCATTTTTTTACGCTGAACACGAAAATCTTAGCGGCGACCACAGCAAATAAAAACTTTCCATAGAAATCTAGCACTTTTAAAATGCCATTTTCTTCTACATCTTGGTCAGAGGACAAATTGATCTCGGTCAGATAGATGTCGAACAGGAAACTCTTCGGCTTCTGCATTTGGGTTGCTGATGAGACTGGGAACTTACGATGAATGCTTGCATGCGTAAAGCGATGTGCCCAAAATGGATTGTATACTGCATATGATGTCCTTTGAACGTTGCATAAAATCATGCCCCCCAAACTTTCAAGATCCCGACATTCCCTCGCTGTCTCTATCCCCTTTTCAAGAACCCAACAACGCCAATTGTCATTTATTCCCAGATGCTCTATTTTGCATAACCTAGCAGAAATATGCTAACTAATGTATTTCCTACAGCTACTGTGCATGTCTTCTGTATACTGTACAAGTCCTGTATTTTTCATCTGTGTATCTGCAATGCATGATTTCCATTTCAAATGAATAAACACATACTACTACTACTACGTGACCCGCCTTGTCCTCTGACCGAGATCTTCAATTTCAACGTTGTCCTCTGACTGAGATTTTTAAGGTCTCGAACAGGAAACTCTTCGGCTTCTGCATTTGGGTTCATGAGACTGGGACTTAGGGCGAATACTTGAATGCGTGAGACGAAGTGATCTAAATGTTATTGCATATAATGTCCTTTGACCGATACCCTTGTATTCTGACCGAGATCTTCAATTTTAACGTTGTCCTCTGACCGAGATTTTTTAGGGTCTCGGTCAGAGGACCCTTCGTACAGATACTTCGGCTGGATACTTCGTAGTATTCAACCTAAGTTGAAGGAGGTTGAAAATAAACATATTGATAAACCAAAACGGTTATGGTTAAATAATCGGATCAAATCTCCGGATTGCCTTGTTAATCTAAGTAACTATGAATTAACCCTAAAAGAGCGTGAAGCACTAAGGTTTGGCCTTAAACATAGTGTGATTCCTAAAAATATTTGTAATGATAAGATTAAATACCAATTAGAAAAAGCTATTGCTGTTAACATTAAAAATGAAAATGAATTTAATTTAACACCAGTGGTAAAACGTGAAATTCAGGAAGCTGCAACTCACTTCTTGAAAGCTGGAAAGAAGATATGTAGTGATAAATACAATCGTGAAACCCACAAAGTGCTGGAAAAGTTGGCGCAACGCAAGCTAGGATATAAAAGTGTGTTCCTTTGATAAGGGGAATGGATTGGTGATAGTCAACTCATTTGAGTACAACAAAAAAATGAGTGATATTTTAAAAGACGTAACTAAATTCCAAAAATTGAATATGATGAGGATGACATTCGCAAACATCCGACAGTAACCGAGGAAGGCAGATTGTATCGTTACATTTATAAGTATTTGCGTAGATATATTGATGAGAAAACGTACAAGTTTATTAGTCCTTCTGGCAGTGAGCCCGGTAGGCTCTACGGTACTGTGAAAGTGCACAAAGATGACAAACCTATGAGACCAATAATAAGTACTATTGGCTCTGCAAGTTACAATTTGGCAAAATTTTTAGATAATCTAAGAAAACCACATATAAATTCGAAACATATGATGAATTCTACCTCTCACTTGATAGAAGAAATTAATAAAAATCAAGAACTTTTTCATGACAAACATATTTTAATTAGTTATGATGTTGAATCACTGTTCACGAACATACCTGTAAATGAAACAATTGAGCAGGCGGCTAATTTAGTCTATGATAAGAATTCAACTAATAAGCCTTTGTTTGGCAGGGATGTATTTAAAAAACTGTGCCTGTTTGCCACGAGTGGTCAATTTTTATTTAATGACCAAATGTTTAAGCAGATAGATGGCGTAAGTATGGGTTCCCCGCTTGCTCCTACACTCGCAAATCTATTTTTGTCACATATGGAACAAAATTGGATGAATGAAGAATGCAGTCCACTTTATTACGCAAGATATGTAGATGATTGCATTTGCGTTTTTGATGATATAAAGAAAGTAGAACGGTTTCACCAATTTTTAAATAGACAACACAAAAATTTAAAATTTACTGTAGATATTGGAGGCAATAGTATAGCATTCTTGGATGTTAAAATAAATATTACGAATAATTTGGAAACTAGCATCTTTAGAAAAGAAACGTTCACAAATGTGCTATTAAATTTTAAAGCAAACTGTCCAAGAGCGTGGCACCGGGAAATTCTGAAAATTTTTGAATGCAATGGTTATACTAAGAACTTTGTTCTTAAAATTTTAACTTTGGACATGCTTTTTGGTCTCTTTTCAGCAAAAAACGGCAACTTGTGAAGAAGGTCTTGGCTTTGTGACTTTTTTAAAACCATGCCATAATAGATGAGATCCTGACGGTTCGATAAAAAAATGCTATTGAAATCGGTTCAGAAATATGGATTTTACAAATCAAAGACACATTTTTGTCAAATGTTGTGGATTAAATTGGATTTACCCTTATACTATATTCAATATCTTCATGATCGATCATTGAACTCTTCATCGCGGCTTCTTTTTATCTCTTTAGTAATTTTATAAGGGGTTCAGTCCGTATGCAAGTGATGTAGATAGGCATTCTACCCATTGTTTAATAAACTCTTTTTCTCCCTACTGACATAATTCAGTGACAAAATTGAACAAATATTTCGAGCCTGTAATTACTTTTCATTCTAAATTTGAAAATCGATTTTGCAGATAGTTCATAGATATGCAAGTTATACTGTTCACATGATGCTCTGGGTATTGATTTTCGTAGGAATAGTATCTGAAGATATTTGATTCAACACAAATTCAACCTCTTTACCTAACTACTAATATTCACTATTGAATGATTGAAATTAAAGCTGTTTGGTAATTTGCAACAAAGGTGAAAGACTTCGCCATGATGATTACCATTTCATTGAAGAATTGGAAGTAGTAAATGAAAATGTTTGGGGTTTAACTTGGAAGAAATGAAGCAGGAAAATACGAAATCTCTGGCACTCCGTTGCAAGACGTAATTGCTGAAGGCTGATCTTGTCATCACCCAACTGATGGTGTGTATTCATCTACAACAGAAAGATTTCGCCATGATGATCATCGTATTAGTGAAGAATTAAAAGTAGCCTAGCTTTTCCATTCAGCCGTTGATCTTTTCATCCAGTTTCTTGGCTTTCGAGTTCTTCTGCTTTGTATGTACATTATACTCTCATCATCAATTGAAATCATTGCAATGTTAATTATGGTGGTAAAGATGTTTAGTGTGTCCAAAATGAGACCTGTTAATTTCTGTTGGATAATTAGAAAGTAATACTACATTAGAACTTGACAATTTTGAAATATCGCGAGGGTGGGCGTCGAATAAGAGTCGGGCACTGGCAAGGGGAGAGCTGATTGGAGTTTTGATAAGGTGATATCAGGAAGTCCATAAAGGAGAATGGAGCAGTAGTCGATGCGGGAATGGATGAGAGAATTACATGTATTGATTTTGTCCTGTGCTGATGATTGCGTCCGTGCAGTACACACTTCTTGGCATTCATTTTATGGCTCATGGCGGTTAGCCGAAACGTAGAACATGTATTTTAGTGCGGAGCATCCGTCGAAGTACCGCCCAATTTTTTGCATCTGTGAACATATATTCTACAGCCTACTCCTCATTCTATTCTTGGTGAGCAGTTTCTATTTCGTGTTGGTTTAACTTCGTGTATGAAGGCTAATTTTTTGTCTGTCGAAGCCTCTTCGGAAAGCAGATGTACTTATACACTTGTACACTCAAAAATACTTGCCAATCTTGTACTTGACCAAGACATTACATCAAACTTGCGCGCTTTTCTTGTAGTGATAGCGTGGTCAATTATACAAAGCCTTGTTGAGGAAGTCCAGGCTTAGATCTTCCGATTGTCGTTGGTTGAATCACAGATATTCTCATGTGGTATATTTTACTTACGTCTCCTCTGGGAAAGGTCCTGACGCTAGTTATTGTTTTCTAATGATTCTAATGATTTAATGATTTCTAGTTGTTATTGTGCGTTCTAATTGCACACTAATTATGAACGTAATAACATGTCACTGTGGCCTTATGACCGGCGCTTTTAATGGTAATAACACCCGTTGTGACCTTGTGGTCGAGTGTTTGCTCTGCGTCCGGGAGACCTTGGTTGAAACCTTGTCGGGTCAAACCTAAGACTTTTAAAATAGGTACCCGGTACATTCCGCATTCTTGCTAAGCACTCAGTTCAAAAAAATGAGAGTGAGCAACTTCCTCAATTTTCATTTAAAAGCATGCAATTCTATGGACTCGGATCGTCCATGTGAGACACTATCCCCACTTCCGCAGAGTGAAGCATGTTATTTACATGCTGAAATTCTGATGTCCCTTCATGTTGACAATACCGACCAAAGTAGATGAAACAAGCATGCCGTCAAGTATGCAGTATGTTTGCACTTATCAAATATGTGCTTCAATTATCTCATTTTATACTGGCACGTAGGAGACCGGCTACTTTTCAAAAAATGGAGTAACTTATAATTACAACGAAGCGTTGTGCCGTTTTCCTTGAATAACTCTTAGGTGACATCAGATAGCCTTGAACGTGAGACGCTGATGGTGGTGATAATCGATTTCATTCAGTCTTCACGTCATCGATGAAAATTTCACCCTCAATGAAAATATCTCGTCAGCCGAAGGAAAGTCATTCATTCTATTGATGATTCAGATTGTGTTAACTGAATTAAGAGGTGCCTTGATGTTTTCACTAATTCCCGTATCTTTTTGAAATACAACCTCCATGGATTTGATGGATAAATTTTGTTAAGATTTTTAGAGCTTGAAGTGTCCCTTGCCGAGCGTCGTTGTCATGACAAAACCAGACGCTCTTGGCTTAATGTGATGTTCCGTGTAAATCCATTAATTTGACGAGCATCTATTTGCAGTTTGCATACATTGTGTAAATCACTTCATCCGTTCAAGGAAATATGGTCAATAAAACTAAATTTTCTGTAAATCTGTGTTCATCATAACAACTGTGTACGCATTTTATGAAATCAATTGCACTGTTCAATTTGTTTGGACCATCCAGTAAAAATTCAGTTCTCTGTCAAATATTCCTGAATGGTCATTGATTATGTAATAAAAATCATAAGTCTGAATGTCGGCAAATGTGATTAGTGAGACATGTTCACAAGTCGACAAGTCAACAAGTGCCAGACTTGTTGAAGGGAATTTAGTTCCATATGGGAAATGGTGTGGGCATAGAGTAAGTATATTAGGTAGAGTGGTAACTCTGTATTTATTAAATCCCCAATGTGTATACACTTTCGATTTTATTAAATGAACTCAAGGGAGATACAGGTGGCATTGTTACCAAATGTGAGATATCCACATGCATGCAGTTTTGAAGAAATTACAACGGGATTGACTGATCATGATAGCATAATGCAGAAGCAATGATGGTATTTCACAGATTCTTATGACAGCCTTGGAGATTTAATGTTTGCTAAATTTGCAATTTGATGGGTTCATGCTCAAGAGTGTTTTCTGAAGCGTGATCAAATCACAGGCAGCCTGCAACTGGCAAAGCAAAATCACAGATTCAAAGACAATGACTTCATTTAACTTTGAAAGATGTGAATGGTTCCACATCACTATTCAGAATCTAGAAATGAAGAATGAATTCAGTGAATCATAAAATCATGCTGGTGAAAATTGAATCAAAAATATGAAATTTCCGCCAAGAAAGCATGAATAATACCGCGACTTTTTCATGCAGACTTCCATTATAATACGGATCATGAAATTCCTTTGATAATCAGCTTGATTTCCGCTTAGTTAGGAAGCTTTTCAGCAAATATGCATTCCTTTTGATGTCCAACTGGTTTCAAGGAGAGTCATCTCGGTAGTATATAAATTGGCAAATTTTGACTTTTTTCAAAAGTGCTCAAATAATTTTTTGGACCACGGGAAGGTAATCTCCGCCAAAAACTGAATCTTTTGATATAAAAATTTTCACTGTATTCAGATACTTTTTTGAGTCGACACTCTACCTATCCCTACTCTATGGGTACGGGAATGTGACAGGATGCTCAGATTCATTTTCACATATGACGATCATGGGAAAAATATTCGACATTTACTTAAATTTTCGTAGCATTTCTATATATTCTCTGTGTTACTCTCCATTCAATATTTGAAAACCGTCGTTAAGATTTTTACCCATTTGATGCCAGTGACAGTGCCAGTCTTCGTTACAGCACTTTTCGGAATCTGCTGTCTTCTCTAGATTGCTACATATGATACAATATTTTGAATGCCATGCATGATTTATCACATATTTTGATGTTAACTATGACTAATTAAAAAATTAGCACCAAATGTTGATTACATTTAATCACGAAATTAGACAAAAGCTGGGCATAAATGATGCTTATATTCTGGAAGATACAAAGCATGAACGTCCACATTTAATTTACTATCTATGTAATTTGTGTGATCTCAGTATTCATAAAATATACCGAAAATGACAATCAATACTTCCTCTGATATTCATTCTTAACATGGCATGTCGTTTTTTTAAACTGTATCGTTTTCGTTACACTGGCGTAATCTGATATGCAAATGTCAAATGCATCAACATGAAATAACCAGACGTTGAACGTGCCCTCACTCCTGCCAAACCTTACAAGCTCGGACTTGTAAATAGTTTTTAGCAAATAGATTGTACATATTTTTAGCAGCCAATCTATTCTTGAAGAGACGATACAAACGGAAGGGAGATTCACTGTGACATCAACATGAAGTAAACGGCGGTGAGTGCTGTCTATTTTCTTCAAAACTAGTATCCGTTGAATAGTCAAAATGAACAATATACTGGAATATTGTGTTCTTAATAAGTGTATGCAATGCTTGCTGCTATTTTTAGCCTATGACTTTCCCGCAACAAAACCAGCCGAAGTCCATTGCTATAGCATTTTCCTCAACATTAGACTTATTGGCTCATGTATGAGTGCAAGCCAGACATAGACATCAAATCTCAAACATCTTCACTTAAGGTTGCAGAGTGACAGTTCAACTTTTTGACACCGGTTAACCACGGTTAACCGCGGTTAATTTTTCATGACCCGGTTAATTTTTTGGTGCGGTTAACCGCTACATTTTTTTACTCTAAAGAGTCTTTTCAGATTTTCTATACTTTTTCTAGTGAGATTAACCTGCTGCCATCGGCCTGAATAGTAGTATTTTGTCAAGATTGGTCTCTGAACCAAAGTCTTAATAGAAGCAGCAGTTGAGACTTGACTACAGACGAGCGTCAAAATTTACGTCAGTCAATAGATATCTCACAGAAAAACGAACGTAGGAATCGAAGTCGCTTAACACCTGCACCAGATGAGTCACCAGGCGTTGAGCGAGGTGATGAGACGCTGATCTTGAGGTGGGATGGGATCTCGAATAATGTAGCGACTAGCGAGGTCATGACTCATTTCAATCATTGTAATTTCGTCGTTAAACCTCGGTCGTCATTCCTTCGTGAACAGTCATAGAATGTCTCGCGTTTGGGACAACTTCAAGCTTGTCACTATTGACAACAAAAAGTACGCAAAATGTAATTTGTGTGAAAAGAAGTACGTATTTTCATCTGGGACTGGAACCCTCTTATATCATATGAAGAATCAACATCCTCTTTTCAACTTGAACGACAATCCTGGATCATCCGTATCAACGCCTGTTCGTGATGCATCCGGAAGAAGAACGAACGTCCGAGCAGCCGTCGAGGAAATGAGGGAATCGAGACAAGTAAATATGGACGAATGGTTAAAGACATCCAAGTCCAGAACATGCTCAAAAGAACGATTCATCGACATCACGAAGTTCATTATCCGGCGAGTTAACTCTGTGACTACATGTACGCCTACATGTATGTTAGAACTTCATTTTCAACATGAGCCTACTTCTTTTCGTAGAAAGGTTGCGATATTTTCAGTGTAATATTATAATAGTCTATGTTTTAAATATGGATAAATGTAACAAAGTGTATGTTTTTTAAATGACAATATCTAATATCTTGGAGCCACCTCATATTTAGTAACTCTGTAGGCTTGTTTTTCAACGTGTTCCTTAATATTTAAGCATAAACCATGCATATAGGCCTCTTATGCACTAAATTTCAGTAAATCTGTAATTTCAGTAGACTTGTTTTTCGCAAATATGGTGGAGAGCATGACAGGTATTACGCAGCCCATAGGCCTACAAAATACCAAAAGAGGAACAGCAAGTAATGATTAGTTAGCCCTCCTATCTTATGAAATAGATGATGACGTTATTTAGCGGTGAAATCTGTTTGAATTCCCCTACACAATGACTATTTTATTTTAGCAACTATGACTGACCTTTCTCAATCATATTGAGATGAACGCCAGGGACGTGGTCGCCTTGATAGGGCGGGGAACCTATGCTCAAATTTCTGAAATCTTGTGTTACAATACTGCTTGTTTTAGCCTACTTGATTGATAAATTGTGAAGAAGTTAGAAGTACGACGGACCGTAGTACAATGCATCGGTACATAATCACTTACTTAGTCGGTACATACATGTAAATACGTAGTATGTCAAGCACGAATAATATTCTTACTGGTAGAGAAAATATGGATTTATCAAGAATTAAGACACATTTTCAAAATGAAAATGAGAGTAAAAATTTTGTATAGTGAAATTTCTATCCTATTTCAGGTGTGTAACTACTGATCTGCAACCGTTGACATTCTGTGAGGATACCTCAATGAAGGAACTGCTTCTCTATCTCGAGCCGAACTACCAACCTCCCTCGCATACAACTCTGATGAGACATATTAACACAACGTACGATGAAGATCTCTCTCAACTCAAACAGAAGGTAGAAACGGATGGATTGACTTCTTCTACTTTAGTGAGCATCACCACAGATTGCTGGACTAACAGACAAATGTCAGCATTCATGATCATCACAGCTCATTGGATCGATCGATCTTGGCAGCTTCGAAATGCTAATTTTGGTAGTCCTTTGTTGACGCAGCAACACACCGGTGACAATTTAGCTGAAACCATAGACGAAAGTTTGAGTCCTTTTAAAGTGAACGCCTTCTGTACGACCCATGACAATGCGAGCAATATGAAGAAAGCGTTGGATTTGTCCTCATCAACAAAATACCAAATCGGATGCCTCGCTCACCTTCTTCAGCTCTCCATCAACGATTCTTTTGAAGAGGTAGACGAAGTAAAGAAATTGATCAACAAAGTCCATACTGCAATTTCGACAGTCCACAGATCCATAACGCTGACTTCGGAATTTCGGACCTACAGGGAACAGTTATGCAGGGATCACGATAAGTGCGAGCTTCAAAAGCACAATAAAACGAGGTGGAACAGCACTGTTGTCATGCTTCAAAGCTTTTCAAAGCTCTTTGATGCATTTGACTTCCTTGTAAAATCAACTCATGTACTCAACAATGTGGAAAAATGTTCGCTGTCATTTGGTTCGCATGAAATCATCGCAATCAAGGAGATGATCGTTCTGCTTGAAGACCTGAAGATGACAACAGATGAATGGCAAACAGAAACATCTGTTAGTGTCTCAGAAGTTTATCCGATCATGTTTTGTCTCCTGAAACGACTGCAGCTGAAACCTTGCGAAACTGCTATGGCCAAGGAGTTTCAATCACGTCTGCTGATTAATCTTGCGGAACGATTTTCCGTGGAGGACCAAGAGTTCCTTGGTTCCATGAGTGTTCATGTCATGGGATCTTTCTTGGATCCCAGGTTCAAGAAGCTGACATTCTTGTCTCGCGAAACAAGATTGAATGTTCACGCGACAATATTGGACGAAATGAAAAAGATATCAGTGAATGTGGATGAAGAAGTAACAGAAGTCGAACGCGACGACACGTCCGGAGCACCAAGTTCAAAACGATGCAAGTTACTTACGCTGCTTGATGACGATGTGATTGAAGAGAAAGTATCAAAAGAAGAGGATGAGCTGGATAGCTATATACAAGTAAGTTCAAAAAATGCATGATTTGCAACAGGAATGCATTGGAAATTTGCTGACATGAATTTCATAAATCTATGTAGGGGAATATGAACTCTGCAATAGGCTGTTTGACTGAAGTTTCAAAAATAATATCAAGACGTCTACGATGTTTAAAAAATTGTACTTTACTATCTCAGTGAAAACACATGTTGTTTTACTCTTAATTATAATATTTTGTCATTTTTTGTCAACATTATACTCTGTTGTAACATTATGCATAACTGATATTGTTCATGATAATGTTAATTGCCCACATGAAGTTGCATTTTGATAGCATTGTTTGTTGTTCGATACAATGTTACAGACCTACTACATATTGGATATTGTGGTATATCGACGATGTCTATAATGTGCACAATCTTTATGACGTGAATCACAGGGTTTGGAGTTTTCATCCACTCAAACATTACATCATATAGGCTAGACATGATAGCATGACAGTTATAAGCCTATGTTATACCCGTATATATGATTCTTAGTATGCATGTTGTGACACTTGTTCATCACCCTAAAATTCAATTCTTACAGGCTTTGATTAATACTCTTTCATCTTTTCTCTTTTCAGGCATGAGGATTACCTTCACAGTCAATGGATCCACTTTCATGATGGAGAATCAATCAAGCGAAGTTCAGAAAGCTTTCGTTGTTTGCGAGAAAGTATCTGGCTATTCAGGCCACGAGTGCTGCCTCCGAACGAGTCTTCTCTGTCTTCGGCAACATTTACCATGAAAGGCGAATTGGACTCACAGCTGAACATGCACAGCAGATATTGTTTTTGAATCTGAACTCCAAGAAGTCTTCCTGAGTTGAACGAATACATATTTTCAAATTAAAAATATCATTCTTTTTTTCTGCCAAAAAAGGTCCGTACCGTACTTCTTATGTGCGTCCACATACATGTAAATCACCTAATTTTTTATCCTATCCTACCATTCATGCGCCTACATACTGTAACTTTGTCATAATTTGCACGACTGATGCGCATTGACTATTTATAATTCACATAGAAAAATGAATTTTGTCATCATAGCAAGATTAGCAACATCATCATTTATTCCGTTCACGACTAGGCAGTTAGTAGGCCTATAATTCACGCTATAGCAGTCCTAATCGTTCGCTGTTTCTTCTGTGATTTGACTCGACTTTCATTAGCCTATAACAAATAAGGTCTATTGCCTATTATCAAAATTCCTCAATCTCGGCCTATCTATGCTCACATATTGGTAGGCCTACATACACGTAGATGAAGATGATTGGTTTTAGTTATGTATTTTGAGACTGAAATTTTGAAACCTACAATTAACCGCGGTTAATTTGGCGGTTAACCGGTTAATTATTTTCTTAACCGCGTTCACCTCTAATTTCTTGGTGTTGTTTATTTGAGTGGATATGACCATTTACCGAGGTGTCTCCGACTCTAACGTCACTTTGGAGTCGACGCAGTAAGAGAATCAATTTCTCGACAGGAATTTCGAAAATCAAGTTATCTTCATTTCAACGATAACGATTTCACCGCAAACAGCAACGACAAGTGACATAAAGCAGGCCTTTGATTGAATTTGCTTATTCACATTTTCGGCAACCTCTGAAATGTGACGGAATGCTTTCATGATGAAGTTATGGCTCTCTAGTTTGACATAAATTGTTTGGAGTAATTCATAAGTTATATTTGAAAAAAACATGCTTTTGTACATTGTGACATCATATAGCGCCATTGAAACGAAATCGCTGCGGCTTTGACTTCTAAAAAGAGGTTGCTGTTGTAAACCGGTCATCATGGATTATTCTTAACATTTTAAAATACTTACCACAGTTTTTGTAGAAAATTTGCTGGTATTTATATAGGCGGCCTTAAATGGGTTAAGATGACAATCGTCGAATACCATGTATAAGACAAAAGGCGTTTACATTCGTATTAAGGTTGAATTATGCTATTAATAGTTAAATTCTTACACTTTAGCGTTAATGGTAGCCAGCAATTATGGACCGCTGGTCAATTGGCTTGTTGATTATAAAATGGGCAGAACCTCATCCTATGGTTAGAGTATCATTGGCAGAATTGCGTGTTGATATGAAAGCATGAGCTGTAATTCTACTCTTCTTCTTAGGTGACTTTTACATGTACATGCGATTCCGGCTTCACTTTGCTACATGACATCTACGTGCTTAATTTCTATACAAGGCAGACACGTGTTTCTCGGGTGATAGCCACAAATATGAACATCGAGTAGTGTTGGCTTCATCTCAATACACTCATGCGAGCATTTTTTGCAGCTGTAGACGAACATAGAAATAATAATAAAGTGGAAAGCAGATCATAAAATGATAACGTGTAGTACTTGATAAAAGATCATAGAATAACTGGTGAGCTTCAATGAACAAGTAGCCTTCATGCATTTATGCCGTACACTGTAAATCGCTGGATACGAAAATTGCATACAAACATATACCAAAATTACATACAATTTGAAACTAACATCTGATACGAGATTCTGGTATGTTTACAGAGATCTGGTATGTTTTTCATACCAAATCTCATTTACGTTCGTATGTGATTGGTATGTAGCGATACGAACTATTCTATCTGTGATTGGATGTTTTACACTGAAATACGAATTGTTGGTATGTTTTATATACGAGACCCGATGGAAATTCATCCTTATTCGTATGACTCTGGTATCCATTTGGTATGTGCAGCTTTAAGTCACATAGCCGAAAAATGTATGTATTACACACGACTGTCAAATAACTTTTTTCGGTAATACAAGTGGTGAATATATTTTGTTTGATAGAGTGATATTTGAGTACATTAGATCTATTGTGAATTTTATGTAGCACCGACCGCATAGTCGTGGAACATAAAATTCTACTTTATGGGACAAGTTGGTTAATGTCAATTCATTCAAACAATATTTTTCGTGCAATCATGTTGACTTATATATCTCAAACATAACTATTTTTGCATTCATGAATTATAATGTGTTTTTACTTCGGATTGATAATATGCCTTATTTCAAAATTACATGATACATAATTGTTGATGGTTGAATACTTATTGATTATTCATGAAATGCCTTAGACTTACGTGTATTAAAATCGAATTCAGCATTAAAAGTATCACTCTTGAATGTTATTATCTAACTACTTACAGAACAGTAGTAACATTAGTGTGATCTTTATTGACAAAAGTCCTTAAATCAACATACTTTGGACATGATTTATCCTTTCTTTTAACATTGTGCTGGTATGGCTTTAATTCAAATTCAAATATGCACTATATTTAGAGTGGCATTATGCTACGAGGCTTCAAGGCCACTTTACAATTTACAATATAAGAAATAGAAATAAAAGAGATACAAAGGAAAGTCATTTATAGGTAAGATCGATAAGGTATTTCTTCACTTGTTTCTTGAAGGAACGCATATTGTCAATCGCTCGCAAGTTTTGGGGAAGTGAGTTCCAACTCCTCGCAGCAGCTACCGGAAATGATCTACCACCAAAAGTTGGGCATCGATAAGATGGGACCGCAATGCAGAATGAATCTGCAGACCGCAATCGGGATCTTCCAGGCATAGAGGAGACATCCACCAGGGAGCAGCTGAGATAATCAGGAGCACACTCTCGACGACAACAGAAGGTCAGAACTGATAGTCTATAAGCAATACGTTGACGAATAGGCAGCCACTGTAATTCATTTAACAAAGGAGTTATTGACGAATAGCGGGAAGTGCCGTAAATCATACGGGCGGCTGCATTTAGCACAGATTGTAATCGCTTCACTTGTTGCTCAGGGATTCCATACATGACAGGAATGCAGTAATCCAACTTTGAGATGACCATGGAAGTAATCAATGTCAGGAGTAGATCACGTGGGATATAAGGGATTATACTGCGAATCTGGCGCATCATCCCAAAGCACGATGACACACATTTCGAGATATTTAGCTTGAATGAAAGTTCTGAGTCCAAGAATACTCCAAGACAGCGCACTGAATTTGATGGAAGGATATGAGAGGATCCTATTCTCAAGGGCGCTGTTGGGACAGAACGCCGACGTTTGCCTGAGTGACACCATAGAAATTCAGTTTTCTCTGTATTCAATAGAAGACGATTTGCACTGCACCATTGAACAACATCATCTAGACAACATGCCATCTCGGCAGCTAGATCATCAGTCGCATTTGGCGAACACGCTCCATAAATCTGCACATCATCCGCGTAAATATGCAACTTGAAGTTATGATCACGAACAACATTGATAACTTCTACCATATACAAAACAAAAAGAAGCGGCCCCATCACTGAGCCTTGAGGAACACCCCAGTTCCACATCTTGGAATCGGAAGTTGAAGCGCCTACACGAACAGACACTGGTCGATCACTCAAGAATGATTGTATCCATGAAATAACTAGACCAGAAAAACCAAAGGATAGTCTCAGGCGTTGTGTAAGAATTCCATGGTCAATGGAGTCAAACGCAGCGGTAAGGTCCAAAAAAGCCAAAAGACACAATTCACCATTATCCAATGACGAGAGAATATCCGTGGATAATTTCAGTATCGATGTTTCCGTTGAATGATATCTCCGATAAGCCGATTGCACGTCAGGAAACAAGTTGTTTGAGAACAAATAAGTTCGACACTGATTGGATATAATTCGCTCTATGACTTTAGAGAGGGTATTAAGTTTTGAAATTGGCCGGTACGATGCAGCTTGTGATGTATCCATTTTGTCATTTTTCAGTGTAGGTGTGATGACAGTGACTTTCCATAATTGTGGGAAGACTCCAGTAGAGAACGAAAGATTGTATAGATAAGTAATGAACGGAGCCACGATATCCAAACAGTCCTTCAAGAGGTTCACAGGTAGAGCATCACTGTTAGAGCTCTTGTTCGGAAGACCACGGAAAGCGTCGAATACATCTGCAATCGATACAGGGTCGAATCGTTCAAAGATAGAGTTTGGAGTCTGCGAAGTAATTCCTGGACAGATATTACCAGTCTGCTGCCTGATCATCGAGATCTTTTGATCATAATAATTGAGAAAATCACTTGCCTTTAAATCTGGGTTAGGTTTGGGACGACCACGACCCATGATACTATCGATGGACCGCCAGAGTTCTTTCGGTGACTTTAACTCGGATTTCAGCTTATCACACCAAAAAGATTGGCGTTTGGATTTGAGCATTTCCCTGTATGACTTGGTCACTTGCTTCCACTTAAAGAAAGCTTCAGAAACCAGCAAAGTATTTTGATCCGTGGATGGAAGAGATCGCTGCAGAGATCGGAAACGACGTTCATGCTGTCGAACACTGCGCTTTGCTACCCGACAGTCCTCATCGAACCATGGATCAGACGACCTTCGTCGAATATTGACCACCTTAAGAGGAGCCATTTGATCGACGATAGACTTGATGGTGGAGTCAAACAGAAGAGCGAGCTGATCAACATCACAATCAGTCCAATTAGCAGGGCCGCACAGCTTAGTCTCCATCAGTGACGCTCGCAGGTGAGAAACGTCAATCTGTCGCCATTTTCGAAAACGAATTTCCTCATACAAAGGAGCAGGCCTATGAATTGGTAATGTCCAAGATAGTAGACTATGGTCAGAAAATCCAGGATCCGATATCTGAACATTGAGTGGCTGAGCGTCAGATCTTGAGAATACAACATCAAGCATGCCACCTCTATTATGAGTGGCATTATGAACTTGACATTCGAAGCCATATGATTGGAACAAATCAATTAACATCCGTGTATTACGATCATCTGATTTCTCCAAATGAACATTCAAGTCACCAGTCACTACAACTGAACAAGAGAAGGTGCTCAATTGATCCATCAATGATGATAATTCAGAGAAAAATCCAGATAATGAACCAGTGCGATAAATAACGAGAATGATGACAGTAAATGAATCACTCGTGATCTTCACACATACATTTTCAAAGGATTTCGTATCTACACCAATTTGTAGGCGTGTAAGTCGGACACCAGTGCTCACGACGGCCACTCCACCATGGTTGACTGTCAGGATATACGGATTAGCACGAACTCTTGGTTGATGGACCACAGAAAACCCATGTTGTGCAAATTTCCGAATACAGACCGAATCGTCATCATGCCAGGTCTCTACCATCATGAATACATTTATACCACTATCACGCTGAAGTTGCAATACATCATCCACTTTGTGATGTAAGGATCGAACATTGAGCATACCAAAAGTCAGATATTTGCTCGGGGAAAAGATATGGCGATGAGTTCTTTGCAATGTTCTCAAAAATTGCTGTCGACGAGGTTCCGGATCATTTGACGACAAGGAATTCTTACTAGCATGGTTGTACGTTGTGTGAGTTGGAATATGTCTAATATAGATGCCGTAGTACCATAGGCGGCGTCTTGTCTGCCTTGATACACAGACACACGGCTTCCGTTGAAAGTCACGCAGATCATCGATTTTATACCGATAACGGACAGACATGACGATTGCAGGTAGAAGCAACAACGGCTGGAGGCGCGCTAACCATCCGACCGTTCACTCTGACTGCGAACGATCAAAAAGTATCTGTATGTAGGGTGCTGTGCAGACATGCAAATGAGAGAACGCGTAGAGCAAAACAAGACTGTTCTCGATGGCAAAAAGGGGGATCGAACAGTCAAACCTCCGCGGGTGAGTTGGGCACTGTACCGCTAGACCATCACACGGTTGACGAGTCTGCGCGAGAGACATACGCTATTATTCCCGATTCTGCAAACAGGCGCGCGTGAGTATCCCCATCCATGAAAGCGAGCGGCGGTTGATCAGCTGATCTCATGGCGTCATCTCACCATCCACTGGCAGGGAAAAGCGGAGTTCCTCGTCAGCAGGTGATGAAGCCACAGTCAGCAGTTGGATAGTATCGATCGTCGCCGGGCGGATGCAGTAGGCAGAAGACAGTCTTTGTGCAGATGTATAATCAACGCGAGATATCAGTAGGGATATCTGAGGAGGCGGTAGAAATCGACTTCGCGATACAGGTAACAGGATCAGCTCGCGCACTCAGAGCCAGCCAATAGAACGAGGGTATGAAGCAAAGGAGAATCCAAAAAGTAGGAATTTGGATGAGAAAACCGAGCACAGGTAGGTCAATAACCAATAACCAAACTTGGTTACTCGTTGAAAGGAGCACAAGATGATGATGAAGGGTAATGGAAAAATTCAAGAAAAACCGACGCGTAGGAAGGCCAGAAAAAACAGAAACGGTGGCTTAAAAACGCGCACCGCAATCAATCCGACCGTCTACCACGAGAGATAGCGACCGAATGAAAGTATGTAAGTTACGTTAGTATGTAAAGCATACCACATTTGAAAAAACATACGAAAAGCATATAAATATATACCAAGAGAATACAGAAATATACCAAAAAATATTTTGGTATGCATCCTTCGCATGTGATTGGTATTGAGCGATTTACAGTGTACATGTAGAGGAGGGATGCAGTACAGACAGAAAATCGTTTTGAAGTTGATGGTAGGAGGAACATACTGACGAATTAAGATAATGGAATGTTTTAGTGGTATAGCAATAGCGGAATTACAACTTGCAGTCTGACAACAACAGCGCCGACCTATGCATGACAACAAGCCTAAACCATCAAATTGAAAAACATAAAATTGAAATCAAAATAACAAAAAATAGGACATTTATCTGCACATAGTATGAAGAACTTAGAAAGGCTGTAATAATATTCGCTTTATGAGATGGTACAGAATCCCATTGGAATATCAGCATTTGTGCACTGAGAATGGGACGGAACATTCTGTCTCATTAACAAGCCTGTCAAACTCGTGCACTTTGCTGAAATCATCTAGATGAAAGTTTTTGGAAGCCTTTCCAATAAGCTTTAGATTATTTTAATTCTACAATCAATGAGATGCAGAACGATGCAGAACACAAAGCTGAAAAGTTGGAATAGTTGAATTTGACTTCTTCACATCCTAAACAATGATATCAGATGTGTTAGGAGGACAAGGTCAAATTATGTTGACTGATCACAGCAGGATAACGCTCATGAAAGAACGAGTTTTCTTTAGAATAAAAGGCACAAAAGATAAGCTTCTGTCTCCGTCCAACAAGATCTTCAAGCTGCATTGACATAAATTACCAATGCAACCAATACTCATCAGCCTTTTGTCATCCAAGCAAAAGCATCATAGTTAAAACGGCAAAGAAACTCAGTGCATCACGAATTGCGTGCATATCAGTTTCTGGTCTGTCAGCATCGGAAATACATCTAAATCAGACAGGGAGGAGTTACTTTGATCCCACTGTAACACGCTTCTGTTAATTCCAGTAATCAGCAAGTTTTTTCAAATCTAACCTTCTGTGGAGTTGAACTCACTGATTCATTTGGAACGGTAAAGTGATATTTCAAGAAAGGTGAGACTTCTCCTCAACCAAATGGGGATTGAATACTGAAGATTAACCTAAAATATGGTAGGACTACAGTAGACAGCTCTGAAAGGGATGTGATTCATGATAAAGGGAAAATAAGTATAAATGTATTGCTGTCCTTTTAACAATTTTACCTGATGTCATAACTATTTAAAAGGAGACAATCGACGCCATCGCAGCCTGTACTGTCCAGTGAAATCACTGTCTAGGGTGAGCCAGAAGTGACTACGTTTCAAATATATTATATCTTCTGATGCTCCTCCTCACTTCAAATGTATTTGAAATTGACAGAAATCGACTCAGTAACTGCTATCGCCTAAAAAGTAACTGTTCACTTAAATGTAGTCATATATATCTATGTTTTTGATTGATGAAGTTCACTGTGAATGTAGTCATGTATATCTGTTTTTGATTGATGAAATTCACCTTTAAGTGTGCACAACATTATTCGATATTCCTGCGTGAAGCTATGGCTGAAAGTTGTGACACAAGTGAATACACAATCGAATATTGTGTACTATCGGCAGCTTGGTGGCATGATACGGATAGGACAAGGCATTCCTTGATGAAGCTACGAGATAAACTTCGAGGTCGGTATTATCTTGAACCACCTGAAGGTCGTGTAATCAAGAATTGGGAAGAGAAATTATTCAAAACAGGAATGACTATGGATAGAGGAAGAAGAGGTCGCCCAAATGAAAGAGGAGAAAGCATCGACAACATTCAAGCTACGACAGAAGCCAAGCCAATGACATCAGCAAGAATACTTAGTGATGAACTCAATATACCGAGAACAACAATCCGTCAAATTTTAAAGAAAGACCTTCTGAAAGCTTGGAAAACCATATTTGTTTTTTATCTAACTGAAGAAGATCATCAGAATCGTGCTGAATGCTGCACGGCTATTCTCGAGAAGTATCAATCTCCACGGATGAGAAAGAAATTGTTTTTCTCGGATGAATGTGCAGTTTATGCTACATCAAAAGACAAGAATGTGGTCATGTGGTCTAATGAAAATCCTCATTTTTGGGAACATGTGCATCAACATCCCCCCCCCAACGTTATGGTATGGGCAGCGATGTCCTAGGAGTATTTAATTGGTCCATTTTTTATTGAAGGTAGTATGAACTCTAATCAATATCTCCAAATGCTGGAGGGTGAGTTCATGCCAGATCTTGCGAGACGAGGCATTCGTGAAATCGCCCACTTCCAGTAAGATGGCGCCCCTTCTCACACTTCCAGAACAACTCGAGAATTTCTGAATGCTCACTTCGATGAGAGATGGGTGGGTAAATTCGGTCCAGTCCGATGGCCAGCAAAGAAGCCCTGACCTGACTTCTTGTGACAATGCCCTTTGGGGTATGATGAAAAGAAAAGTTCACCATGAGAGGCCGCAAACAAGAAATGACATCAAAGTGACTATCAGACAAGCTTTCGAAGAAATTGATGCTGATACAGAACTTCTCCGAAGAATCGCACATTCCGAAGACTCTCTTTTTGCATTGACATTAACGGCCTGCAGGTAGATCCATGTGATACTTGAGCTTTTGAATGATATTTGAGTGATTTTGATATTATAGATAAAGTAATATTTGAAACGTAGTCACTTCTGGCCCACTCTGTAGTAAAAGGTTGTTAAAATTTAAGGATGCTTTAATAATTTGGATATCGAGACTGCTCATCACACACTAAAATATTATTGAGAGACGCATCACATTAAGATCTCTTTGCAAAATAATCCGAAATGTCAAAAGATAACAACACCGTGAATGTCACAACAGTGGCAGACAATAAAGCAAATAGTGTATACTAGATTTATGGACATGAAAAAAGTAAAACAAGGCGATGATATCAAAATATTTTTAACTATTTAAGCAGAGATCCTATCAATTTCTCGAATTTCTATTGTCTGATTAACTTTGTTTATTTTGGTTGAATGTTGCAATTGATAAATAAAAGCTTTGAAGATCTGAAATCAATTTGGAAATATGTAGAATAATTAGGTAATATAGTTTATTTGTCTCCGGGAGTGTAATGTAGATATCCCATCACTTTATTTTACCTGTAAAACAGATTATTGCCTGAGCGGTAAATAATATTACTCCAATGCACGGGAAGGAGCATAATCTATGAACAATATGGGCGAGTTTTGACCGGCTCAGTATGTATTAGATCTGAGAATAGATATTTACAATATTGATCAGGCTAAATCTCTATTCAAATATTCCTGATAATCATAGGGGCTGTTCGTTAACTAAATTTCTGCTGGCTGAATATTAAACCGATTTAATTTTCTGCCTGTAAATAGTTTTTGAACGACAATATAATACCGAAACCGTCTGAAAATTCTGCCGGTAGAATAATAAATCGGCACAATTTTCAGTCGGTGAACAAAATGAACAGCCCCATAGATATGTCACTCACAATCTGTCCTTGATCATCATAGCACGTCGCAAAATAAAATTCTCTACCCAACTGGTGCATGAGATTGAAGATATATTACCTTTCCAATGACAGCCTAAATCGTCGGCTAGTACATTCCCATAACGACTCCTACATATTGAGCATGACTTTAATAAAGAATATCTTAATATCACCTATGGCTCCCCTTCCAGAGGGCAGGCGGTACGGTCAAACTGGCAGTAATTTAAATGGTCGTAGCTTGTCAAATATAATGGACTGGGGCTTACAGCTACACTTGACGGGATCTGCGTGAGAGGATCTTCCCCACTAGTACATTTTTAGCTCAATCAGCGCTTCTTAGGTGTGGATGGACTTTACCTTTATGATCCATTCAACATGGTCCACTTCAAGTGTTCAAAGTCTGTAAGCACAAGGGCTTGACAGGATCAACAGTACAGAGCTCCATACACATAAAACGATGTTGCTTGTCTATTGTCGAGGGGAGGAAGTCCGTCATGGTTGCGTCGGCTGTGTCTCGACGTAGTCGATAATTTAGATCTTGAGCTTCAGTTTTAGCCTGAAGCTCAGTTTTTCTCTTACATGTAGGCCACTTACCATGAGAACGCTTTCATGATGATCCGCTCAGGCGGCGGGATGTTTGCCAACCGGGACATCTTCTTGATGTAGATAGAATCAATGATTTACATTTTTTCATGAACATTACCAAAACACTTGCTTGACAAGTCTCGGTCAATATCGGCTGACATATCATAAGCTTTCCACAGGCTTGTAACACAAACTGGAAGATTCAATGATGATTACTAAATTATTGGATCAATTACAAGCAAAATTTGCAGAGTTCGATTTATTAATGCATCTTCCTCAATTTGGTATTATAAACTCATCGAAAGAGAAAATGTTCTATTTGATGATGCTCAAGGACCAAACCAATGAGGGGGTCATTTTTGAATATCTTTTAAACCAAGCAAGCTTCGGACACCAGATTTCTACTAGCATACTTTTTACGCATTATGCAACTTTTGACATGAGGAAAATAATTTTAGCACTACACTTTCGGCGTGACAGCTACTTCAAAATTTGAATGTTTGGAATATTTTGGCTGATTTCGGTATATATTCACTTCTAACGTATATTGCGGCATCAATTCTTGATGAAATAAGTTGAGATGACGTAAAGGATTCTTCCTATTAATATAGAGATATTCACAAATGCAAAATCTTTGAATTCGAAATTATCTGCTTATTATGTATGCCTGTTTGAAATATAATTTTTTATTATTTTGTACTTCTTGGTTATACAACTGATCAGCAATTATTGAAAATTTGCAGAACCATGTTGCTTTTGACCTCAGTGTCTCGATAAAAGTCACCGAATTTGGTTGTTTCTTCACCTGCAGAAACTAAATACTAAAATGTGTGATTTTAGTGATATTTGAGATGAACTAAAAGTTTGAATTCTTTGACCTCATCTAATACAATGATGCAATCTCAGAGTCATTAATAATCATCGTTGTATTAACCACCTTAACCGAATCCTTCGATTAGCGCATGGCTGATTAGCTTTTGTTGTCACTTTCCATTTCAAATAGTGAACTAATGGAAATTTGTTAAAAATAGGCGGTTCTGACCTTCAACTCAGCCCAGGGATAACCTAAGAAATTAAAATGATGCTGTTCCTCTGAAGCCTCTTTTAATGCCTATTCGATTGATGTGTGGTTTGGCGAAATTGGTGCTGTAGTTTGGGATATCACCAGTGGGATGCGTTCGGAAAAACACCCCAGTGAGGCGAAGGTTAATGCAGGCACGCAAATAGCAGTCCTATAAAATATTGTACAGTATTAGGTCACTTGTGTAGTTTATAGAAAGATGTTCATATGCTTGACCAACTTGAGCCATTTAACGCCGAACAATATTCGAACACAAAGCTTTTTGTTCGAAATGCTGTGAAAGCGATGCAGAGGTGTTAAAGAGATAAATCGGTAATTTCCTTTTACAGCCGTAGACACTGCTTTTCGCCCTGCTACTGTGCATGTGTACATTTCACATATCTTTAACCCTTGAATTACTTGCAAAACTTAGAAAACATTTTACCATTAAAACACTCAATTCTGTATTATTTGTTTGTTGGCATTAGTTTTAGGGCGCATCTTCAGAGTCATTTCATGAATGAAAGCTGCATGAGGTTGATTGTTATATACCCTCCAAACAGGCGCCGAAGACATATTTCAGTGCTAGCTTCTACACAAAATGTCAAGCAGCAAAAGTCAACAAAACAAAACCATATCAAGAAGCTTCATCTGAGCCTATAGCTTATTGAGTGTAGCAGTTATCATGTTCAACATTGAATGATTAATGACGATGCCTTCGTTGCAGTGACTGATTTCAAAATATCCCTTTTGTCTGGTTGACAGTAATCCTATTGGCTTACGTATCAGTCTTTTTACAGATCCTCTGATATAAAGCCGAACCGACTGAGAAACACAATGAGAAATACAAAACTCAATGAACAGACAATTCATGCATGAAAAGAATGTTTAAACTTTTAGTTACCCTATCTATTCAAATTTCTGTTTTGTCTATCTTCTCTAATATGTTCCTGTCACCAACTGTCGTTTTAGGTCGCAACTGTCGCAAATAGGGAGCAAAGAAGGAGACGCCAAGATAGTTTATGTCTGTTTTGATAGTAGGCCTGCTACTTAACTTATCTCTGTCTTAAAGTCTATGGACACATTCCTCTTCGTCGTTCTTTACTGTTCTTATCCATGAGCTTCTGCTTATGGCTTGCCTGATGCTGCAGGATGGCACCACACCACTGCATCAGGTTATCCATTCACGGTTGTCTTTGTCCCTGCGTGTTGCTTCCAGTCATCCGTCCTTTATTCTGCAGATAAGTCCAAACATGACGAGTTTCCTATGCACTGTATTCGGCTCTTTGCTTGTCATATTTGCCGCATCCACTGTCAATTGGATCATACAACGCTTGAATCAATGACGTTTTTTACGTATCTGAAGGATATACTTATTTTGACTTTCTCAGTAGTGGATTACGCGATGACATATATATCTATAGTAAAACCCAGAAATTTTAGTGTTTTTTGGAGTGATTCCTGTCTTTTGCATTTTGCGGCCAAGATATGGTGTCAATGTTCAACATACTATTAGATTGGTCTTCGTCTGCTCTAGCCAAATATGTCCATCACTTTCAGTTTCATGCAGGATTTTTGACATAAAAATCATTTGAAATTCAAAAACACCTCAATTTTGCATGTCCACTCGAAAAATGCATTTTTTTTGGATTGCTGTGCAACAGAGAAAAGTACCATGTATTTAAACGGACTTTGCCTCAAGGAATCCCTAATCCCCTTAGATCAAAGAAATGTTGAGAAATCAAACTCATTGAAATTGGAGCTAGGTCGACATATATAGCTGTCCACAATTTTTTCCGTCATCACATCGACGCCTCCAAATTTTGATTGACTTCATCAATTCATACGAAATTGTGCATGTAGAATGCTTAACTGGTTTTAATTGATAATCAAAAGTTCTTTGACTAATACTCATTGATTTTGCATCATTTTTCTTGAAAAATGCCACATTTTCTCTAAAAAAGTGACCACAAAGCGTCATCACATCGACGGCTACTTAATGTGATCTCCCAACCAGAAGAAATGCTCAGTGGATCTAATATTTTTTTATGATAGATAGCCTTCCCTAAGACTTCCATAATGGCATACTTGGATTTGTCATTCGACCATTTGACTTTGTCCTATGTTTCAAAAATAGCACAAACTGTCATCATATCGACGCCGTTGATATCAGGGATGCGGAGTCCTATCATTTTGATAGGACTCCGACTCCGGGGGTAGATAGGACTCCGACTCCGACTACGGGTGGCAAGTATATAAGTTTAGTTTTTTGAAAAATTAACTGGTAGCTTACATCATAGATCATTATAGGCTTACCTGAATCGATATTTAGTGATCATTGCATCAATTATCAATCATTTTCGATGAAAGTTGATCAAATGTCGCTTTAAGTTGGATGCATGCGACTCGGCTCCTCCCATCTTCTTGATGTGTGCTTCACACGGTTTTTCTCCAGTCTCTATCAGGCACGAAAATCCCCATCCTTTTCTAAGAAATATGAGTACACTTTCGATTTTAATATCCACTTTAGAGGAGCCATCACACACGATTAACGTGAGAGTAAGATGCAATGTTCTCAAACAAACCAGTATTTCATTTTTGTCTCCGATGTGACCTTTGGCGCGTATGTGTGATCGAGGCTAGGAAAGCTTCTTGTCTTCTCTACTAAATCACCGAGTAAAAGGATATTCCTTTTTCCACTATCACGGTTCATTCAAAACTATTACAAGCTTTGCATACACTGCTGTCTATGTACTTTTGTTTGACGGAGAAAGACGACATCAAGACAATGACAGCTATGGACGAGAATAAATGATTTACTTGTATTATATTATTTCGGGTCTATAGTTATAGGCCGGAGTCTGGAGTCCTATCATTTGATAGGACTCCGCGACTCCGACTCCGACTCCACATCCATGGTTGATATTATGATTTTCAGCGTCTGTGATGATGGAAACTTAAGTCGCCATTTATGAGTGTATACCGACTGGAGAATTAATGCGCTGATTGCCCTGTTTCAATATCTACACCTTCCAAACAGTTCCTGTGCATCAATCGAGTAGTGTTTAAGTTCCATCTTTTTATCTTTCAATCAACGAGTCGCTGCTTTCAAAGAAGAAAGTGATAAAAGAAGGAATCGAATTATTGATCACAAACTCCGTGCCGATTCTAAAGATTTTTTTACAGATAATCTACATTAAATGAGGTATCAGAGTCTGAGAATGGCGTAACAATGTGAGGATAGCCGAAGTCACACGAGAAATCAGCAACTGTCATGAGAGCTGGTATTGAAAAACTATACAAGTATCAGTGGCCTCGCGTGCTCCCTGACCACAGGCCTTCGCTCGGCATTGGAATACTACCGGTATTTCTATAACAGACTTTTTTATGTTATAACATTAATTTTCATAAAAGATGAATTATTAATAGCAATTTCCCGAACATTTTTTAAGGCTAAGTGAATGTGCACATGAGAAGTTGATTGCTCATGTCGCCTAACCGCCTTACTCAAGGAGCTGAGATTACTATATCCCCTCCCTCTCCAGACCACATTTTCTCGAGAAAAAAGGAGGAAGGGAAACAGTTTCTTGTGTTTCTCACTGCTGGTCAGCCACTCATGTGTTTGAACTTTGATTCATTAAAATGTCTTGTGTATTTCTTATTTCTTTCTCTGTGAGTAGGCTACTTTCAATTTTTATATCAGGTGTTGACCTACCTTGCTTGACGACTGTCATCTTTTCAGTATATTCCCTTCGGACGAAAGGCGTGGTTATGAGCACATCTGCAGTACTAAACATAGCGTCACATGAATCACGCAAAAACAAATTATAGAATTCTACGGAATCTGGGTGTTCGAGTCAGATACATTACTCTGCACTCATTGGTGAACGCTCATCATCTGATCACAGTCTTATCTGAACGTCAGTCAGCTGCTATTGTTGACGTACTGGCCTGTCCGACGAGAAACGAAGGACGGGAACAATTGGGTTGCACTTTCCTTTATTTAGGTTCCGAGCCTCGATCAAGAATAACGGAGAATTTCATTGTAAAAATTGGAGAAGGCAAAGCATTATTTCTATCGCGAAAGCCAATATTGGTGCGGGCGCGTGCGCTTGCTGCCTCACACGCACACAACTCTCTTTCGCCCCGTCTGAACACACGACTAGCATGTGTGTCTAATCGTTAGAAGAAAACAGCTGTGATTCGTGCACGCGCAGCAAAACTGTTCACTCTAGGGTTGAACATCTGATTTTGAGACGGAAAGCTGTGCACCATGAGACCAGCTACCACGAGAAGCTATCGAATTTCAATGAAATATAATAAACGATGACTCTTTTCAATTTTATAAATGTTGGTAAATTATTATTGAAGATGCGCCGAAGGCCTCGCAGGTACGGAGAAGACGCCACTGACAAGTATCTTCTAGTGTGGCATTCGACCTTTTAAGTAGGCTACCTAATTTTTTTCAATACAATATATGCAACTGATTTTTATACTGTATCAAGGTCGATATTCTTGAAAAAGTCTCACATAGCCTATATGAAGTCTAGACCATAGGAATCTCTTCAAGAATACAAGTAGGTCTATACTTAGATTGAATTAATTTCCACAAATCTCCATTGATATTTGATAAAGAACATAACATGATTCCAATACCCTGCGAATATCTTTTTGATGCTGCACTCAGATGCTATAGACATAACTTTAGATTTTTTCGATTACTTCAGCAGCATTTTGATACTGTGGATTAAATGCCTATCATATAGAGATCACGATGATGTGATATCAAAATACTAGAGTAGGTTTGTAGTTCTATCTTGAATGGCAATATGAAGTATGACAATGGGCCGTATGCATAAACTTAAGCATTTACTTCTAGGAAAAAGCAAATAGAAAAAGCAAAAGCTTTTTAGCAAAAGCTCTCCGAGAAGCAAATGCGTAAACTCATATGTATAACAGTTTGCTTTTACTTAATAGCATTTGCTACAAGACTTAGTAAAAGGTTGGACAGCGAAGACAATTGACGCTACCAAGTGATGCTATCAGATCTATTTATAGTTTGAAACAAACAACATCTTCATTCATCAGTTCTCACGTGATCAGAACGTAAAACCAACCACGATTCAGTCTAATCATATCACTTGATGGAAGCACAGATTGAATAGATTGCTATCGTCAGATACAGTACGAGTCGTACCCCCTATTATGCGTGCGAGGAGTCTGGGGAGGACTCTGTTATCCAAGAAACGGAGGTTGATAGTCAAAATGACGATAATCAGATGGCGTTTGTTGAACTGTTATCATCCTACCCAGTACTACTCGAGAAAAGTCAGAAGTCTCACGTCAAGGTGCAGAAAATTGACGCTATTGAATCTTTAAGACAACTACTACAAACCAAATACGCAAAGCTTAACACGAAACAGCAACCATTGAAAAAGATAGCTAACATGAAGAAGATAGTGAAGGAGAGGACCGATGTAAAAAAGACTGGTAATCGCAAGATAACTTTGAAGCCATGGGAACGGATGATGTTCGAATTATTGCAGGGGGATATTAACCAGATATTCTGTCGAATCCAAGGTGCTATTTCATCTGGCCTTCAATCAACACAAAAGGCAGATAGTGTAAATTTTCCGAAGGAAACGATGTCTTCGAATAGCTCTACACCCACACCGGCAATTAAGCCTTAAAGAAAGCGACTCGTTGAGGAAACTGACGAAACAAGCAAACTAACAACTATGAATTACACGGTCTTGTTCTTTTGGAGCAGTTGAAATACTATCGGATGAAATCTCGAAATTTAATGAAAAATCTGCTGATGCATCTACCAAAAGAAATCAACAAAGTCAACAGCTTCTTCATGAAATGAACCAGTGTGCTGATTATGACGCTTATGTGATTGCAACGAATAATGTTTAGGTTTTTTCTTGGACTTTTTAATCTGTCTTATTCTGTGAATACATTTATATTAGCTACCATACCAGCACATGTTACGGTTTTGTGTTGTGAGACAGGCTGAGAATTTTAAAAAAGGGATTTATTACATTTGCTGCGATACTGGAACAGGACAGCAAAGTTTATAAGAATTCGAATTGGGGGAAGAGATAGCTCTTTTATCAGTCTAAATAATACCTAAATAATTGGATGATGGGGATTTAATTGTGATTAATTATATTTTTGAGTGAAAAATACTTCCTTGATATATCGGTGCGAATCTTATATACATATATATATATATATATATATATATATATATATATATATATATATATATATATCCGTCATTCAATGAACTTAAATAATCGTATATCTAACAATGATAATATGGTTATTGGTAATATAATATAGTTACTTATTCATAAAATGATGAATACAATAATTGATAATTATGCGATTATGTTACTTCAAAATTATTTTCTTGACAGGCAGCAAAGAGTAAAATGGCTCAACAATTTTAGTTCGTTTCGCAATGTGTCAAGTGGCATTTCTCAAGGGTCTGTCTTAGGTCCCTTACTTTTCTCCTTCTTTGCTCATGATCTTGAGCATTTCGTACAAAGTAACAATGATGTATTAATTGTTAGTTATGCAGATGATGTTACTATGTGTTCTCCTGTATATTCAACATGCACTACTAGTCCAGTTAGCAAGGCTTTTTCTAATCTTAAGCAGTGGACCTTTGATAACAAAATGAATATCAAGTATGACAAATGCACTCAAATGTTCATAACATACAGTAGCAAATTTGATTGTCGCCCGTATGTTCTTGCAGATATTGAATTGGTTGACCATACATGTATTCTTGGTATGATAATTGATCAGAAACTTTCATGGGCCGAGCATACTGAGAAAATTTGCAAAAAGGCATCCTCTAAAATAGCAATTTTGAGACAGTTGAAGCCTTTCATGAGTAAACTACAGCTGTGCAAGATTTACTTTTCATGTATAAGATCTGTGATGGAATATTGCTCGCCTATTTTTGTAAACCCGAATTGTACTCAGAGTCATTTGGTTGAGCGTGTGCAGCAGCGCTGTCATAAAATTATTTGTGGTAGCAGCAGTTGTAATTGCTCCTATTTTGTACCTCTGGACTATCGCCGTGTTGTGCAAGGATTCAAACTTTTTGAGAACATTGCCTCCGATGACGATCACCCCTTGCACCATCTGATTCCTGAAAAGTTGAGATACAGTGGCAAATACATGTACGTTATCCCTTTGTGCAAAACAGCTGCTAGACGCAATTCATTCTTCATTACAATGGTGAGGTTGGCTAATGATGGCTTCTCTTTGTAATTTTCTTTTGAGAGTTGTTTGTACGCGATGATAACTTATGTTGTACTGTAGTGTCGTTCATTCACTTTTGTTATTGACTTTTACATATGTGATGTCATTGAATATTCTTATGTTAAACCTCACGATTCTCATTAATGAGGTCTTGAAAATAAACGTTATTATTATTATTGATATATTTATATCAATAATATAACAATACTAATAGGCCTATAACAATAATGTAATATAATAACAATATATTGATAATTATTAATAATTAATATAATATATAGTAATACACAATAACACACAAAATAAATTGATAAACCTACTATCACTAGCTCATGCATTTGTTACTACATTACTAATGCTGTTTTTTTCCTGCTAAACATTTGTTACAAGTAGACCCGTATGTATATTAACGACTGAAATAATATGATTTAATGAGGTCATGGAGATTCAGACTTGTGGATGTGGTGGAAGTTCATATTTGAAAGACGACATAAGAGACTAACTGATCATTAATTTTAATACAAATATCAATGTAACTTTTACTTTACACAACATCAAAGCTCATTGATTTTGACACTATTTGGCCTAGAGCATCAGCTAAGGCGTATGTTTCTGCGATTGAACAAAATATCCACTATGTCTAGGCGT
This sequence comes from Prostheceraeus crozeri, assembly GCA_907163375.1. Classification (NCBI taxonomy): domain Eukaryota; kingdom Metazoa; phylum Platyhelminthes; order Polycladida; family Euryleptidae; genus Prostheceraeus; species Prostheceraeus crozeri. Next base: position 20,558 of record CAJQUW010004580.1, on the reverse strand, counting down.
CGACTTTAGGCTTGATTAGTAATCTCAAGCATTTCAGTAATGTCAATCATGTCTTCATCAGGTTCAACGTTTTCTTCATCATCGATCGGATCGGGTTCATTGAAGTATTTTGCTATGTTGTGTAAAATGGCACAACAAGTGATAGCAGTTGGAACACTTTCCAATTTCAATCGAAGTCCGTACCGCAGCATGGGAAAACGACGTTTCAGCTGGCCGAATGTTTGCTCGATAACGACGCGTTCTTTCACGTGTGTTTTACTTACTATAAAATGTCTGTTTCTTTCATTTCGGGGAACTTTGAAAGGAGTCATAAAAAAAGGACACAGAGGATAGCCTTCATCACCAAGCAAGATTATCGGTGGTCTAGAATCACGTAAATGGAGTAAAACGTACGAATTTCGAAGTACACGACTGTCATGGACAGAACCAGGCCAGTCGAGACTTGTTAATTCAAATATAGCATTGCAAGTTGCCTGCACAATAATCGAAGCGTATCCCTTCCACAATGTACTTCGTAATTTGACAAATTGTAACTGTCATTATTAAGAAAGATCAAAAATAATAACCTTCAGTATTTCTTTGACATTACACTCAACTTCATTTTACTCAATATATGATTAATCATTTTCACACACTTCGTTCAATATCTTCTGCCAGGAACAATCGAAAAAGGAGAATAAAACAGGCTTAGAAGAATTAACTCTGAAATTCTTACCACGTACTGTCTGTATAATGACAATTTATAGCGACTATACTTAATTCTTGATTCCAATCCTATATATGAGGTAATATATAGACCATATATGAGGTAATAATGCCTACAGCCCTGCGTGGCAGAGTAAAGTAGTCATTTCGGCTATTAGTGGGAATACAAGTCCTCGATTTTTCCAAAACCAATGTAAAGTAGTAAAATATGCTTGACTGTTCAGGAATGTCTGCTATATCGGCGTATTATACGAGTAAATGTCTCACCACTCATATCAGATTATATGAAGGAATACAGGAAAATTCTAAATGAAGAGAACCATCAGGAAGCAAAAAGCAACTTCTTGCTCCTGGAGGAAGCTGCTTTACAGATGAAGAAATGGTTCTACAGTATACTATAAGGCGGTTTGCTTTGATTTCCTGTTGATTCCACTTCTTCATATACTTATATTTCATATTCTGAACTGCGAACTTCAGCCACTCCAAAATCCAAATCAGAATTCTTATTTCAATCACCAATTCTGCACTTTCTGAAACAATGCCGGTATGGAATGAATGCATGACCCTGTTTAGAAGTGAAACGCCTAGCCATCTGACTTTTGCAACCTTTTCCATTGTGAATGACAATGCCAGAAGGTTGCTCAGCCATGCAATGTGTCTTAGTCGTCAGTGACAGACCCGGTAACATATTTACTGCAAATAGTACGGCCGCCAGAGGAGTTTCCGAGGGAACCGGAAATGAGACTTTCACAGAATGATGTAGTCTTAAGGTTTGCAGTTGTCGGAAATTTAACGCCAACACGACACGACATTTTTCTGAAAAAAAGTGAACACGCCAACAACGCAACTACACTAGTAAAAATTAGTTACTTTGAAATTAATTGCAATTAATTGATTGCTGTTAGTCGATATTTGGAATTAATCGATCTATTGATTCGCAATAGAGAAATTATTTAATAGACGACTGTTGTGGTCACCATTCACCATCGTTAGAAGAACATCGAACCTTCAGCAAGGTTGGACCTTGGGTTTTGGGTCGACCTTGGGTAAGTGATACAAAACTTGGGCTTTCTATTAATGCTGAATATATACAGATCTAGTTACAAAAATTAATATTTTGATTTGAATATTGGGAGAGCTGCAGGATAAGAGCATAAAGTTCTGATATTTTATCAAATTTCCACTGGAATCACAGAATATTTCAAAGATGAAGTACTTGTAATTATCAGCTACTTCATTCTCAGCTTGACAATACCGCGCATTGAAAGTTCATACATATTGTATCTACTGTAAGCTTACATGTATTTTGTTGCATTACTCCGTATATTTTATATCTTCGCAATTATCTTCGCACCCCTAACTTTCTGCGATAGCCAACATTTATCCAAAAAGAAATTCATTCCGATTTCGTATTCTAAATGTTTAACCATGCACTTACCACGCAGCTATAATACTTATCAAGTTTGTTTATATTTCTGAATGATAAAATGAAAACAATTGCTTTACTATGAGCAATGTGTAACTCAATCATAATTAAATCAAAGATCTTCAATTAGTCAGCATATCAGTGTAGGTTAAATTAAAAGAAAACTTTGTGACGCAATACATGTACTTAGGCTACTAATTACAATTATTGCAATAATAAATCGTTTCCACTAATACCACACTTCTCATGGGCCCAATAGGAATTTTGGCCTATAGAGGAATCTCAACGTCAGCACAAAATACTTAGAATGTACTTCGTTTACTTGATTTCATTCATTTATTTAAACTTGGGCTTGGGTTTTGGGTTTTGACCCTAAGTTTTTGCCCAAAACTTGTATTGGGTATACGCAATGCAAGTTTTTGCCCAACCTTGCCTTCAGTGTATTTGAGATAATATTGCATCTTGTTCACCAACTGATAGCTTTCAGGATTCTAGAGCACCACTATTTGATGTATAACCTATTCTCTTGCATTTCACTACTATACAGTACACAACAGTTTCATGACTTTTTTTCTATTACTTAGAATTATAATTTTTCTGTTATCTAGGAACGTGTGATTATTCATTCACCTATTTCAATAATTGATCATTCAGTTTATTCATTTTCTTATTCGCAATTCAGTTATGAGGAAAATTTGTAAAGAGCAAAAATTATTGTTTTTGAAGTTCCTGCTACCGAAAAGGGCATGAATTTTTCCAAAACTGTTTTGCAATTAAGATTCTTGTCAGTTTCAATCGCTTTTGTCCGTGACAGAGCAAAAGTCTACAATAAAAAATTTGATAAATTGCTTGATTAATAAATATTTAATATCAGCACTATTTGTTCCTTAATCATATATTTGAGGTTCAATAAGTTGTGTTAAACGATTATTGGCTTTGATGAGAATGATCTAATTAAAATGGAATTGTAAGCTTAAGTGATATCACACTGAAACTCCCAAGAAAGCAAGGTTCGTTATCTTTTGGCACAATGGTGTGTACATGCTTTGAAGAAGTGCTAGTCATTATGACAAACAGCGAGTTTAGGCACTTCATGGTTCTGCTCATGTGTTTGGTGCTTGGTCTGCATTAACAGAAAGTGAATACGAATCCTTGCTGAAACTTTGACATTATTAAACCACAACTACAAATTAGAATGCAATCAAATGATCTACGATCATGCACAGATTACATTATCAAATAATATTATACCCGGAGGGTTGTGGAGTATTGCGCACACAGTGGAAGGTTCCTCCACGACCATAGAAACAGATTGTTTATCTGAAGTTGGCTAGAATGGAAATTGACTCAAGGTCGCGGCACATCCGGGGAAACTAAGTTGGGGCATGAAGAGCCAATGAAAAGCTTAGAATTGCACATGTGATTGATTCTAACCCAATGATACAGCCGTTGACAAGCGCATCCAAGTGAAAATGCATGCGATTTTTTGTGCCACTAGTGTGTATTGCATGAAGCTTAACTTCCATTCTAGAGGTTTTATTGTTATCAATTTCTATGACCAGGACCGTTGTTCAGTCGCACTGACAGATCATCTCAAGATGCAAATACATAATCTAACTATTAAATTATTAAAGCTATATAAAAACATTGCATTTCTAGGTCAATAATGATGACTCATTTTTCTTTTCAGTTAATCAACAGAAGATGGATACAAAAACTGCATTTACATTTCTTGGAGGAATGCTTATTTGCCTTTTGAACAATGTTGAAACACAGGAAACTGCATTTACATGGCGCAAACTTACTCCAATGCTCAAAATTCGAAAACTGCAGTTAGATGTCAACTATGTCAACTGTGAGCACAAACCTAAAACTAAAAAGCGGCTTCCTATTGGAGTGATTTCTCAGTTGCCACAATTTAACAAAATACCAACCACTCAATTCTTCCCCAATCGAACTGGACTTCTTCATTTACACAATATGGCCATGAACAGAGCTTTCTTTTACAGTTACATTCTTCAGCGGTATAATGTCAGTCGTACAGACTTTATGGATCTACCTGGACTGATATATAACTACATGTCAGTTGCTGCTGATATTACTAGTAGTCCTGATTTGATCAATGGAAGCACATTAATGTATGCTGTGGATTCCTTTTATGCCAATTATTATACAACCTTGCCGTTCAACAAGACTCTTGATCTGTTTGCGCTTCGAGCTATACGATCGGATGATACGTTTGACGGAGACAACTGGTTGAAAGAGCCAACACTGCACACTGTCCAGGTATTCGATATGGGAGCATTTGAAGCTAATTACACTATACCATTTCCAATCCAATTTCACAAAAGTGAAAATCAATTTCTGATTCGTGAAACTCAATTTCTCATTCGTGAAACTCAATTTCTCATTCGCGAAATCCAATTTCTCATCGTGAAAAATTCAATCATTCATTTTGAAACCTCTATTTCTCATTCGTGAATATAGACCTTCCTTCAACAATGCTCCATGGTACGGTGTCGGAGTAAATGACCCAGGCTTTATCCCCGATGAGACTGAAGCTTCAATTATTGGTGCAAAAAGCCACATCTTTCAATACTCGATCTATGATTCGCCGACAAGTTCGAGAACATATAATTTCTTTGGTCCTCCATACTCAGGTGTAGAAGAAAATAAATATATGCCAGTGAGGTTTACGCAACCCTGGTATGACTGCGGAAAATCTGAGCGGGCTCTGAATGAGTGGTTGTTAAGCTCAGTTTCACCGGTAATTGATTATATGCCTCGATATGGTCGAACAAAGCATTTGCAATTTCCAAAATATGTTGCTGTTGCAGCGATGGATACTTTCCTGATCAAAGTTCCGGTTAATATCTGTCCAATTTCGATTGGAAATCCAGCAGTTAATTTAGTTGCAAACTCAGATTCATGTCATAAAGAGTCGACCATTTGTGAGCCATTTTACAGCCCGAAAATGATGACGACCTTGCTTCCTGTTGGTTTCAAATGTCGTTGTAAGCCCGGCTATAGCGATCCCTTTTACAGTACTGCACCATATAAAGGTCCTATCATCTTTGGGCGTAGTTTGATACGTGAATACGAGTCTGACGCATACAAATGCCAGCCCATCAAAACACAATTTTTCTGGCCAGCTACACCTGGTATAACCACGATAGGTATACAAACCGGAGATATTCCAATGACAAGAAGAAGAAGGAGCATTGACAATCAGACAGAAAACGATGAAGATCGACTGAAATTAATGACCAAGTTGGAACTACAAGAAATTCAGAAAGAAGGTTTTGAGGAAATTGATGAACGTGCTCGAAAACTGGGAGATACTCCTGATTCGAATGACCACGTAAAACAACCCCCAATTGCAAAAAAGATGAAATTTAGACCTAATTTTGATCCCAACGATTTTACAAACAGCAAGAAGCACTCATATGTTCCACGATTCGATGCGAAAGTCAGTACTCTTATAATGATCAAAAATCTAAATGCCCAAACTCTACCAAGAGAAATCAGAAGACTTGCAAAGCGCGCAGCAGCAAATGCCAATGGTGGTTTTAAAGGATTTGAATTCCTCCATTTGCCTGCGTATTATAGAGCAAAAGGGATGGTTGATTATGTCAAAAGCATTACCCCTAATAATTGTCGTCTCAAGTCTCCACAAGAGCTTATTCTACCTGGCACTGTTGCGTATGGAGCTGATACACAATTCAAATATCAAGCTGCCACTGCCCTCCGATTATCTCATTTCCTATCTGCAGTAATGCAAAATATGCCTGCTAAAGGAAATGTGGTTTCCGGACTAAATTTATATCAAAGATTGCATGAAGACACAATGTTTGCAGAAACAATGGCCAATATTGCCGGAGACACGGAGATATTTGCAAGTGGAATTCTTTTTGCAAAAAATACATTTGTCGATTCAAGTGGAAATCTGAGAGAACAATTCGGGCCAACATCCTACAGAATAAACAGTCTTGCATCAGAGTCATTTATAGCGCGTGATCTGGCTGGATATGGAGGCTACCAACATCTTCCTTGGTATCGACCATTATTTGAGAGATATGCAGTCAATTCCTACAACCTGAAGAGATTCCGAGTAAAAGCCTGGATTAGAGCAAATCCATATGACAAAAGACTCGAGAAGTTTTTGAAGTATCCGATGCATTTTCAAGCAGCATCTGAAGAAGATGGTTATTGGTCTAGGCCCTACTATGATTGCAATGGTCCTCGCCCTCAATGGCTCATCACGTATGCAGCTCCGTTCTTTCTGAGCGGTATATCAAGTGAAAGTGTCAAATTCGGAGGTGCAGTAACGGTCACTGTCAGACTTTCACGATTGAATATCAATCAATGTGGTGGAAGTTTCTATGCTCCAAACTACTTTAAAGATTCTAACCTTTGTGACCGAGCTACCACATATTGCAAACAGTCTTGGGGAAATGGCTTTAGTTTAGGACACTACGAGTGTCACTGTGCTCATGACTTTGCATATCCGTTTAGGGGTCCAGAGCGGTATTTCTTTCTTGGAAGCTCTCTCGATGAACAGTTCAACAAAAAGTTAAATAAAGCTAAGAATATATTCGATATATTAAAATGTAGAACTCAAAGTGCGAGCAGTTTAACCACAATGTCGTTTTCTAAGCTTGTTGCAGGAGCTGTTTTGCTTCTTGTGCTTATTTATTCACCTTTCACGCAGTGATGCGTTTCTAAAACTTATTTGTTTCAACATGTACAAATTTTCGGTTACTTTACATATTTTGACATATCAGCATTCGTCAAATGTGCCGACATGTTTCCTTACAAATAATTACGTCTTTCAAATAATTCTTCTATTTTTCATGATTGCTATGCGGATCTGCTTGAAAGGCAAACGACACGTTTCTCACGATCTTTACCTGCGATGCACCAAATTTTGGTATTAAGTCTGTCGTAGGTGTCACAAGTGCTTCTATCTCATCTAACAACGAAAAGCTTCTGCAGCCACAGATTTGTACGCTATATTTCCGTAAGCAGAGCTATTTCATAAGCTATGACTTTTTTCAATTTTGGAATAGATGCGGTCTTTTCCCGTTTAGTGTCCACATTTGCACATTCCTAGGTTAAGCTTTGTTAAACTCTCCAATTCAAATTTGAAAGTTTCTATAAGTCTTGAATGGAGCTCTCAAAAGTCCAATGTTAGAAAATGAGCCTTGGGGAATGTAATTCCACATACTGTAGGCCTACACCGGTAATAACTTAGCGCAAGTGATATCTCGCAAGTTTGTCTCACATACCATGCTTCTGACGAGAAATTTCGCATTTTGTACCTCTATATGTCTCCCTACTCTAGCCGTTTTGAAGGGATGTACAGGACGTACTAGTATAATGTACATCATAGTTATGCTAATGAAACTAACTGTGTTGTTAGAGATTTGCATGATGTGATGCTGTTAAGAAATATGCGAGAATGACAACAAAGTATATACATTCGAAGTTTGTAAGCAAACTATTAACTGTCCTAACTGATATTTTTCAATGAATGCCAACTACATGTGATTTTTCTGATGCAGATACGGTTATTTATTCCTCACGCAAAATCAATGCAATAATTACCATTCATTTTTTAAGGGCCGTCCGTAATTGAGCTGTATTTGCTGTAATATCAGCTCTATACCAATTATAATAAGATCGTCATCGTAATTTGAAACAAAGATTTCGTTGAAATAAAGCGACAGTCATATCATAAGAATCAGATGCAGCACAAGAGCTAAAAATCATCAGAAATATTATCTGTGCCCATTATATCTAATAGTAACTTGCGATTATTGTCTCAGTTTTGGTTTATCACAAGGCTATTATTCAACATACTTGGGACAAAATTTTATTATATTTTGCGATACTGCGAATATGACGGCAATTGATTACACTAAAAATGTCAATGTAAAATTAGTTAATTATATTTTTTGCTTAGAGATAGCTCCCAGATTCAAAAGTACATATTAAACAGAGCAACTTAACTCTCATATCAACCGCCAGGACAGCTTATTTGGTTTCCTTATTGAAAATGTATCCATTTATATTGCCACTGTTAATTATTCCTCATTACGCTTTAACACAATTACACAATGAATTAGTTAAATTAATTGAATTGTTTTGCACAACTAGAAATACAATATAAAGCTTGCAATCATTATCAATTGTAAACGACGCTACTTCCTGCCATAGTGTCACAGTTTTTAATTGGTCATCAAATGATTGTTTACATATCCTGCTTAACTCAACAATGATGAAGTCAGTGATGTAACGGAAATTTAACTTGGAAAAACGTAGACAATATGTTAATGTGACCCTCTATTTTCTACAACATATTGACCAATAAAAAATTATGTGCAATGGTCCCAACGGTTCGAGCGTTCGCACGTTCTCTGAGGAATTCACGATGAGTGAACGCTAGAAACATTGCACATGCACGCAGTTTTTCATTAACCAATCTGCTGATGAAAATAAAGGAACTCACACCCTTGCTTACGTTTTTCTGTGATGAAGAGCCTCCTGTTGACATCAATGCTGACACTCAAGCTGGTAGGCATCTCGTGAAACGGTTATTCACATTTCGATCATGGCTTTTATTGCATGTGAGTCCTAGTATGCATAAGTGAAACTTTATTGAATGGGCAAAAAACTTTCAAAAGTATAGCAACAAGCTTATATTTCCTACAGTATAGGCCTATAGTTTCATGCGACACGCAATTAACATATTAGGTTAAATTTGGACGGGCAATCATTAAATACTATGTTTAACACACTATTGACAAGTCGCCTAAGTTAGAGTGCGCCTGTAATAATAAATGAGTGATTATTCTTACAAAAAGCACATTGTTAATAGACTAACTAAATATTGGGTGTTTGTAAAATCTAAATTTATTTATTAATTACAGGCGAACTGACTTAGGGGACATGTCAGCGGTGTGTTAAACGTTGCATTTAATGAATACTCGTCGAATTTTCATTTTATATGACGTGAAAATGTGTATGAAGACCAATGCTGAAGGGAAATATCACAGTCGGAAATTGAACATCAAGAATAGTCTATTCAATGGGTGATGCAAATAATTGGTGAATTGATTGCTTAGCCAAATTATTTCCTAACACATTTTTGATAAGCTCTTGTATCACCTTCACTACAGGTTTAGGAACGCCTATCTATCTAAGTAACTATAAGCTGTACATAATGTGAATTTCATTTAATGCGTTACCGAATGACTAATCCTATGTGATATTTTTATAATTCAAAGAGTGGGTCTTTCTTAACTGCAACATTCCGATAAACTTAAACATTGAATGAATAAACCTATAAACCTTAGAGGGACTCACAGCATCTTGACATTTCCGATCAAACTTAACCGTACAGTCGAACCTGACAATATCGTCCATAGACCACGATAGACTAGTCGAGAAGTGTAACACAATAATGATAATAACATTTTTCATGACACATGACGCACGTGATATTGACTAAACCTATTCATATCCTCAGTTTGTTTCTTAACAGGAATTCATAGCGGTCCGAACTATTGGAAGACTCGTCGAGTGTTTGAGTTGTGATGATATCTTAGACAACACATCCGGAACATTGAGTAGTGATTCATTTGGAAAGAATGTAAGTATCTTAAATATAGACGGTTTTACATCGCATTTTGTATTTCTGATGAAGCCTCAAAAATCATTCTCACAAAAATGCTGTTCTAATTTTTTCAATATTAAGTCATCGTGTAAAGATGGTCCAATCCAGCATTGTTGCTGCAAGTGCCGAAATCCAGCTGGATATTTTCAGTAATTAAGCAATTACTTCTTCTCGACTTAAATTCTTCGGGTTCGTTGGCTGGTGAAGAGTTTGTTTTAATGACTAAAAGCAACAAAAATAAAAGCTTATCAACAAAAATCAACAATAAATATGAGCGAGCAAATGACAATAATATACAGTTCTTTATTATAATGCATGTTCATTGATTGCATTGTATAAGCTGTTGTCAATTTTTATTAATATTAATTTCTTAATTCTTACTATTATCCTGATTATTTAAATATCATTCCTTATGTATGGTTGTAACTTTATAGTCAAAGTTTCCTTCGCGCTGTGGACGTCATCGGGCTTCAAACGCTAAATTTAGGCTTGCTGTTTTGTAACATTCAGATCTCTCTTCCAACAAAAGTAGCTGGGTTTGTGATCAGTTTATCTGTCAATTTCGATTGTTACACCTTTCTATAGTAACCACATGCTACTCTGACCTTACTTTTAGGCTGAGATCAACTAATTTGAACCTGAAGTCTGATTCATTATATCATTCTCATCAGTTCTAGCCCGGAACACTCAGTTTTTTCCCTCAACAGTGAAATCGATCAGTGATCTCACATAGAAATGACATGGTCCGACTATATCCACAAACACCTTCTGTTGCTCTCGAATCGTCGCTTGCTCGAATCCGGCTTTGATAATTGGCTCAACACTCTTCCTTCAGTATCTCTTCCAGTGAGTCCCCTTTTCTTGCACATGCCCGATGCACTGGGGCTCTGGCCTTGGCTCCTGCACTCCATCCTGATACAAAATGCCTTGGAAGCCATTACTTTTCTCCACAGCAGCATGAAACCCGATAGGCATGACATTGGACTAAGATCGTTTCGACTTGCACTTCGACACGCAAGCCACCCACGTCGCATGTGATTTGTACTCATCCATTGTCCATGTCTATTCTATATCTGCGAACGATTCATAATCCTTGATGGATAATGTAGAACACATAGCACTCAACAGGAAGCTCTTTGAATATAGAACTATGCAGCAAAACGTACTGATATATGTTAATCGTACTTGTTCTGTGGTGTATGAAAAAGCTTTTTTAAATAATCTAAGCAGAGAATCATAGCTATTGATATTTTATAGAAACGTACGCATATTACTCCACTGATTAAATATTTGAATCAATTGTGTGGCAATGTTCTTGAATAAAAATCAGAATTTAAATTATTTTCAAAATAAAATTATAGTTCCATTTGAATTCAAAAGTTATTTAGAATCCTAATTTCAACAGGATGACTTGAAATTATGGCAGAAAAATATAAAACTGCATTTGTTTCACTTTTCATTTCACTTTGGTTTGCCCTGATTATTTTCTCAATCAATACATGACGAAAATCAAACACAAAAAAGTAGCAAACAAAAAACCGGTGAAGATTTCTGAATCAGAGTTTTGAACGTAGTTGAACATGATTTTGAAGCATAGTAATCTCGGTTTCCCTTTTTTATTTGGTGCTGCTATAGTAGACTGCTATCAGAGCTAATAGTGTTGAAGATAGCTTTACTCTTTTTTGCGAAATCATGAAAGGTGTTACCTCTACAAAATGGATGCACAACTTTCTAATCTAAACAAGCTACACTACAGAAACTCATATGTTATGTTTCATATCTTCAGCAGTGGATGATACATTATTTCTATATACGAAGCTGCATTGTCACGGTCGCTACAAGCGCTTTCTTCATCAAATTAAATGACTGATATTGGTACAGTAAGCAATTGCTTGATTCATTCATTGATTTTCAACCAAGTCCTGTTTGATCTCCTGTATATTCAAAAATAAAACCAGAAAGCACCTTTTCCAGTTCATGTATCGAATCGCTAAATTCAATGTTAAAACTGCTCAAATCAAGAAAATAGGTGCGACATAAAAACGTGACTAAATTCTAAATTAGCATAACTTTCTAATTATCCAACAAAAATTAACAATTAAGGTCTCATTTTGAGGCCAATACACACCTTCATTACCACGATCAGCATTGCAATGATTGCATTCGAGGATGAGTGTGTAATGTACATGCAAAGTAGAGGAGCTCGAAATCCAGAAAACTAGATGAAATGAGCAACAAATGAATGGAAAATCAAGTCTACTTCCAAGTTTTCTTCCAGATGATTAAGCACAATCTATTGGGCGATGACGTGATCAGCCTTCAGCAGAAACGCTTTGCAACCGAACGCCAGAAATTTCGTATTTTCTGATTTATTTCTTTAAAAGTCTCCACGTCTCTTCCAAGTTAAACCCCCAACTTTCATCATTTAGAAGAATGTCTTGCTTTTCACCATTTTGCTGCATTCAATGTATTCATGATCGATCATGGAGCTCTTCATCATGTGATCTCTGTAACTCTTTGACAATTTTTTAAGGGGCCCAGTGCGGATGAAAGTGATAAAAACATTTTACGCATCGTTTAGTTAACTCTTTTCCTCTCTAATACTCGTAGTTGTGACATAATTCAGTGACAAAACTGAACAAAGATTTACAGCTATAGGCCCGACTGTAACTACTTCTCATTCTAAATTTGAAATTGGAGTTTGATAGATAGTTCATTGATATGCAAGTTATGTTGCTTTCTAATAAGAGCCACATGATGTTCTGGGTATTGATTTTATATGACCAATATCTTCCCTTAGGATTCAACACATCGATCGCTCTATGTACCTACAAATATTCAGTAGTACATGATTGAAATGCGTATGATTGTATGCGTTTCCATATCGAAGCAATTATGAGATGGATGTCTTGGCGATAGAAATACACGCAGATTTTCCCTTCCTATAAGCAAATTTGCATCAATTTTCATATACGGATACCGAAGAATGTGTGTTAGATGATAATTGTGCGTAAACGTGTTTTTGACGCACAAGAGAGTACTTGCAAAAATGCTTCGCTTGTTGATGGAAGAATATAAAAATTTGTGTCGTAACTTTTCCAAATCTGTATCAATTTGCACCCTACAGGTAGCTAGGAGAGTTATCTACAAGGCAAGGGTGCGTAAACGCGCTTTCGACTCAGCGGTTTGAACAGTTATGCGTTTTCACAAGTAGGTAGTTGCAAAAATTAATTGTTTATTGATGGTAAAGCTCGTAGATTTGTGGCTTATCTTGCAAAAGTCTGCATTTGCTTGCACCTGCAGATAGCTATAAGCAGTGCTGAATCTAGGATATGAAATCGGGGGGGGTCCTACAAGCTGCAGGGGGGCAGGCAAATCTGCTATATTTTACCGACTAGACACGGTTAAGAAAGAGATCTGACACTACTGAACTAGTGATCAGCTTAGACATGTATATGAATATAAGTGAAATAAAAACTGATGCGTTCAAGAAATGTAAGTATATTCAAATCAAAAAAGTTTGATTCTGCGACACTTCTGCGATGACCATGATCGCATGATCTCAGTAACTGTTTCGTCACTCAGTTCATTTGGTCCCTCAGTTGCAACCATCATTAAATGATTAAGGGACACAGGAGATTTTCAATGACGCAAGTCGGACAATTTGACGCAGAAAACCATTTTTACCAACTGAATTCGTCACTTCAGATACGTGACGTGACGCAAGTCGGTCTTTATGACGCAAATGGTATATTAGACGCAAGAAGTATATTTGACTCAAGCTGAAGTAAATGAAAATTGAAGTCAGACTTTTTGACGCAGTTCGTATATTTGACTCAAAATCATGAAATAAATTCTTAAAACTTCCTGACGCGTCCGAACAATTTGACGCATTTGGTATATTTGACTCAAAAACGATCGATAATGCAATGCGGTATATTCATATCTAAATATACGGACAGAAGTTCTCTCAACAATTTTATGTATCGAATAAAGCGCTTATCTCAAAAGAATAAGCTAACATGGAATCAAATGGGCCTATATCAAATGATGCCCAAGATTTACAATCTAAGTTCAGACAGCGGTTCATGGTCAATTTTGCATAACAGAAATAAGGCGATCATGCTTTCTTCCAATGCAATGTTATCCACTGCTAGAATTATTTGTCAAGATAATTTGCTTTATTAAGTTTCAATGATCATCACACTATAAATGAGCTAATCGCAGGGGCAATTTTCTGTCATCTGGAACATTCATCGTAATCGAAATATAATTTGCAGAATGTTCGAATCGATCAATAACAAAATTGCTATCTCATGTCAAGTAATGAGACCGAAAAGTTGACACTCTGTTTGTCAGGAGGGCAACGACATGGCCTGAATAGTAGGCCTTGCCTACATTCTTTGGTTTATTCACGGGATCGTCAAGTAGGCAAGTCATTCCTTGAAAATGCATGAAACTGAAGGAAGGACTTGCGGAATTGAAACTGAGAAATTGTTTAGGTCTAATTTTTGGAATGTGAATTTAGCAAGGAAGTGGAGGGGAGCAAAGTATGGAAGTTACAATATCCGAAAGCAATGGACCTATTGTCAATAAGATCTTTGTAAAGCGATATAACAGCAGAGCATTTATAGGCCTCACACCAAGTGAGCAAAAATTTGAGGAAAAACTTGACAACAATAATAAATATGAACAGGACAAAGAACAAGAATAGAAGGATATCAGCAGATGTCACTTCCCTTTCAGACTATGGTTTTCAATTATTTTTGCTATTTTCTTGATATGGTTATTTATGAATTTAAGCCAAAATAGGCTGCCAAAATTCACTCTAAGCATTCGATAGGGCTCTGAGGTTCTTAAAGATATTTTTATATGCTGGGATTAGAAAATGAGAGAATCTAAAAAAAAACAAGAAATCGCAGTGGGCGGCAATGGTATGAATACACATGTAGACATACGATAATTAGACTTCTAAAATATCTGTCACATGCATGTGCAGATATCATCATTACGAGAAAACATTACTGTCTACTTTCGTCTGCATTGTACCATAGCTAAATTAGGCACAATGATGATGCTGAAGCACTGCATGTCGCCTTCTTTAAATCGCACCCCTCCGAGCAAACGGATACCCGATCAGCATCTTATAGTTTCTCCGGATATCCACGGATCTTCACGGCTGAACGGATGCACACCATTTTTTCTACGTCAGGAGGCGCTTGGATATCCAGTCTATCTCCGCGGATAACAAATTTTTATCCCAAGGAGATCCGTATCTTATAAGCGGATATGTTTGATATGCAACCGATATCTGGTTCGTTGTTTTTGACGGATATCCGTGCTATCGGCTGTGCTTTCTGGTTAGTAGTAAGGAAGTGACAAACACCAGATAGCGCAAGATGGCCGCCATCGCTGACTCCCCCCCTCCCCTCCCCCTCCCCTCCCCCTCCCCCCCTCTGGAACGGCAGAGTGTCGTGGTCGGCCGCCGTGGTGCTTTGGGTCTGAGTGTCGTGGTGGACTTGGGCGACCGCCAGGATTAGTCTTGAGGCTATAGTGTGTGATGTTTTTCGTGCTGAATGTTGGGTTGTAAAATGGGTTGTTTCGAGTGGAAGGAGTGGTCGGATGAGAAAACGGAGGTCGGATTCGTGTTCAGCGTGAAAGTCGCCTACTGTAGAGCCAAAACGAAGCATCGGATGGGAAAACGGAGGCCAGATTCGGATTCAGCGTCAAATTCTACATGGGAATGGTGTATTTCCAGCTCAATCGGAGCACTAGGAACCGGAGATAGACGGATTATTAGTGTTTGGATGATAGGGTATTACTCATCAGCTGATCGCCACACACTATATAAGCTGGAACCGACGGAGACTTGTCATTCAACGAGAGATTGCCAAGGTAGTCGTCTCTCTGACTCCGATGATAGCTTCGGACATTCCAAATTCCATGTTTCTGTAAGAAACCGACTTAGAAAATTTCATTGCGATATCAGCTAAGCGTCAGACTTAGAGTTCGCCAGGAGATGCCTTCGTCTCCAGCCATAAAAGACTCCAAAACTTTAAAGGCTTGTAACTTTGCTTCTACAATCCTTTGACTTGATTCAAAAAGGTTCGGTCGCTATTGACCTGCCCTAAGTATAACTACTTATAAAATTTCATAAGTAGTGCTAAAAGTTGAAAAATTTAAATTCACTAGTTTTGAGTTTTCTGGTTTTCGACCCTGCTGAAGTCAATGAAAGCATTTTTAATGATGTCTGAGCCAGTCTTCTCATGCTATAAGCGGCTTTTCACTGAAAGCGAGCAAGACACGGAGAGTTTTGCTGTAATATTCCACTGACAGGTGTTCCTTCGGGACGGCGGACGATGCCGTAGTGATAAGTGTGGCAAGGGATGTGTCATATTTAACCGTAACCGCGGGGCAACTCATGTTGGCATTTGACACAGCTCTCAACGTAGCACTTTGAACGCCAATCGGTGAGTCCTTAGCTATCTTGTCATGGTGGCCCTCTAAACATCTCCATTGCAAAACGCTGTGAATCAAGCTCTCTACGGCTTGCTACAAGCTATCAAAGCAATATCTTGGATGTTTCCTCAAGGTTTCAAGTATGCTATATTCAAATCTGCTATCATGTTCAAATTATAACGTAATCTAAGCAGCTTTAGGGGTTAATCCCAGCTACTGTTCACTACCTTTGACTCGGCTTGCTGTTACCACTTCGGGGCAGTGACAATGATGTTATCACTGAAATACTATCAGGATTCTCTCACTTCCCTATGATCATACAAGCCTTCGCTGTCGACGATCGATGCCACCTCACTACACTCAAATCTATCATTCCTCACTAAGTGTAAAATCATTGTTTTCCCGTTTTTCGCTTCAGAAATGCCGAAATACAATAATATGAAGACCATTTTCAAACTGTCAATGCCGGAAGTATGCCGACGACCCCCTTCAAAACACGCTTGCACTAGCAAGAAACAATAGGGTCCGCTCGCTACTATTGCGGACCCACAAAGTCATCGCTTAAGTGACGGCTGAGATTGGCACTCACAACACAGCGAGTGTCAAACAGGCAAGTAGGCAAGAAGAACGAGTTCACTCATCGCCACAGACTCCGTTCTTTGAGCTACAATCTCCAACACAAAACGGAGTTCACTCTTCACCACTAGGCCACTGAGCTACAATCCCCATTAAGCGATTGCCCGCTTTCCTCCTTATACAGACTCTGTCTACCACAGCGATATAGTGAGGAGAGAGCTACATCGCAACTTATCGAGACGTCGACCTCGATCGCGACCCCCTACACCTACTGCAGTGAATTCAACACAATGTCGCAATTTTGTCATGACGCCCGCCGTATCGCCGAACGTAGACTAAGAAAAGTGAAATTTGAAGAGAGCTTCTCATACAAGGCAAAGTATAGACCTAAAACTGGCCGAAATGAAGAAGGAAGAAGATTAAGCGAGCGGATGCGAGTTGGAGCAGAGACTCAAAACTCTCGGAAACCGAAAAGCTTGCTAGCAAGAGAAAGTAGAAAATACAAGTTGAAGAGAATGGAAACTCCGTTGCAATGCTAATGTCAGACAACCACAGCTGCCACCGTGCGGCGGCGACACTGTGATCGCGATCGAAGTGCTTCCATCGTCTCACATCCCTATTAGAAAGGAGAGTACAAAACTCCTCTCTGTACGAGCGTGGAAGAGAAAATGCTACTCTCGGTGAAGAAAGGGTATGTCACACTTCACCTTCATCGTCTCCGATCTCGATTTCCTTTATGAAAGCTCCGAGAAGATCTGTAATAAAATGACTAAATTAAATTAAATGATAACTCACTACTCTTTCCTTACAGACAATCCAAGAGAAGCGACCACCGCCCCTTCCGACCGCAGTCCGAAACACACCTGATCCCACCACACACCCCTAAACGACCCACCGGCCCTCTTAAGCCACCATGGGCATAGACATGATAGAACCTCCTCGCGGTTTGCCCTGGGCAGTCTTCGGACTGGCGAATACTATCATTAAGTTGAATCTGCTATCAGTCAACTTGAACGTCGCAAATGAATATCGGTGTAATACTTCCTTTCGACGGGCTTCCTGTAAAGGCGGCGGTGAAACCCTAGCTATGTATACCGCAAGGACATTCGCAATGTCTATCTTGTTAAACCTCTCTCGCTCATGTTTGCAAATGATTGCCTCTGTCTCAACGTAGTATGCATTCGCGCCAGGGCGACATTTAGCCAACTGTCGAAGGTTGCCTAAAACTTTCCATTGCATACGTTATGAGAACCATGAGTTCTACCTGTCTCTATCTAATGAGAATGATGAATGGAATGAAATGGAGACACTCACGCGCCACACGCAACATA
Organism: Prostheceraeus crozeri; assembly: GCA_907163375.1. Lineage (NCBI taxonomy): Eukaryota > Metazoa > Platyhelminthes > Polycladida > Euryleptidae > Prostheceraeus > Prostheceraeus crozeri. Next base: position 2,383 of record CAJQUW010004580.1, on the reverse strand, counting down.
ACACACTTCTCTCTTCCGTAGTCTAACAAGCTCTTTACACATGGATCGCAGTCGATTGCTATCCCTGTATCAGAAGTGTAAGCTATCTTAATTTTATTGACACTATTTCATCTACCATCACGCCCATATGAAATGTATAAAATTTACAAGTTAGACAGAACGTCTACTATTTGTAATGAAAGAGATAGTTTCACCAGTTTACTATTTATAAATAAGTTTTCAATTGTGTGTAACGTTAAATTAAAGTTTACTGTTTGTAATCAAAAACAAAGTTTCTAAGTTTTACAGTTAAAAAAATTTAAAAGTTTCAATGGTGTATACTTTTAGAAATAAATTTTTTTCTGTTTGTATATCAAAATAAATTTCAGATTTATCAATTAAAAATTAAAGTTTCAGATGTGTATACGTTTGAAATAAAGTGTTAGCTGTTTGGAATATCAAATTAAAGTTTCCAAGATTTAGCAAGTTAGAAATTAAACGTTTCAATGTGTATGCTTAGAAATAAAGTTTTATGCTGTTTGTATATCAAAATAATGTTTCAAATTTACAAGTTAGAAATAAAGTTTCAATAGTGTGTATGTATAGAAAAAAGTGTAACTGTTTGGAAAATAAGATCTGCAAGATTTACTAGTTTTACTCAAGTTAGACTTAAGTGAAGGATAAAAAAAGATTTTGGTGTTGGTGGGGGGGTGTGTGTAAATAAATCTAAAAATAAGAAATTATAACTGTTTCACGAGTTGAAAGCGTTGATGCAACGGGGAGGGGGGGGGGGGGGGGGGGGGGGGGGGGTGTTATAATTAATAAGTTGAATAAGTTTATAGATTCACTTTAACATTGAACCAGATGTTTACAGATAAAGAAAATGTATCACAGCAAATGCTTACTTCATGAGTTTAGTGTGCCTGAGGTTCTGCTCTTACTTTTACTCCGTCGTTTTATTTCATGTCACTTTTGCTTAACGAAATTAACACCAAGGACGTAGGGGTGGTGGCATAAAAGCGCCTACACACTGAGCAGTGGAGTCATGACTATGTACATTCTTTGACGACGAGCTTATCGAATTAGCCGATGGCGCAGTAGTTGCCCAGAGCATGGAGGACATGTTTAGGACTCTAATCGTATGTCGAAAGCTGCCTTCAGTGATAAGCTTCCTACTCTTATGAATGATGATATCTTACGTCAGACATTCAACCATGGTGTTGGCCTCTCCCTCACCCCACTACGAGCTTTCTGCCACATTGTTTTCTTGAGTGTGCTCAATTAGGAAATTGATTGATAGTCCTTGCTGAAATTTCCAAGAAGCGCGTAGTCAGCATGTCGCCTACTTTGGAGTATTTATTATCAATGGCGAGACGACTCACATTTGCTCACCCTGTTTAACCACACCATCAACGGTAGAATACAATAGAGCGTTTGTCCCAAACGTGAAAGGAACTATACGATTGCGTGAATGAAGCATCGGTGAGAGTGGAATCAACTTATGCTATTACTTCAATGAGGATTGTGTCTAATGAGAATCAAGCTGCCGGTATAAATAGAGACTTCCTCATGAGAATCATTCCAGCTTGAATCGCACAGTGGGCGACGCACATTCTCTTCTCGTCACTCTAACCCAAGTCCCTCTGGGGGTTCTATTTATCCAACTAAAATGGTATGGCCCCCCCCCTCCGCTACTTCCCTCCCTCTCCTCCCGGAACGTAAACTTAATACACATTTCTTGATTTCATTGTCAGCATCTACTACCTCCAGCTCTGCACGAGTAACAAAATTGGGACAAACTGACAAGGTTCGCTACAGGCCAGATCATCTACAACTAGACCTGTGGAAGAAACAACCAAGTACATAAGCCTACAAACCGCTACAGCCGAAATTTAAACATCTTGCGTCATGAGATCACAAGTATACTGCGAACGAATGCTCCCTCCACTTAAAGGGCGGCGGTGAAACCCGTAGCTATGTATACTGCAAGGGACATTCGGCAATGGTCAATCTTGTTAAACCTCTCTGCGTCATGTTTGCAAGTGATTGCCTCTGTCTCAAGGTAGTATGCATTCGCGCCAGGGCGACATTTAGCCAACTGTCGAAGGTTGCCTAAAACTTTCCATTGCATACGTTATGAGAACCATGAGTTCTACCTGTCTCTATCAATGAGATGAATTGATGAATGGAATGAAATGGGAGGACACTCACGCGCCACACGCAACATAACACACTTCTCTCTTCCGTAGTCTAACAAGCTCTTTACACATGGATCGCAGTCGATTGCTATCCCTGTATCAGAAGTGTAAGCTATCTTAATTTTATCTAACACTATTTCATCTACCATCATCACCCATATGAAATGTTATAAGATTTGCAAGTTAGACTAAGCGTTCTACTATTT